>SJYX01011035.1:481149-552436 GCA_006410675.1 Oreotragus oreotragus | reverse complement strand
GGGGCTCCAAAATCACTGCAGATGGTGATTGCAGCCATGAAATTAAAAGAGGCTTGCTCCTTGGAAGGAAAGTTATGACCAAATAGATAGCATACTGAAAAGCAGAGACATTACTTTGTCAGCAAAGGTCCGTCTAGTCAAGGCTGTGGTTTTTCCAGTGGTCATGTATGGATGTGAGAGTTGAACTGTGAAGAAAGCTGAGCACTGAAGAATTGATACTTTTGAACTGTGGTGTTGGAGAAGACTGCAAGGAGATCCAACTAGTCCGTTCTGAAGGAGATCAGCCCTGGATGTTCTTTGGAAGGACTGATGCTGAAGCTGAAATTCCAAGACTTTGGCCACCTCATGCGAAGAGTTCACTCACTGGAGAAGACCCTGGTGCTGGGAGGGATTGGGGGCAGGAGGAGAACGGGACGATAGGGAATGAGATGGCTGGGTGGCATCACCAACTGGAAGGACAGGAATTTGCATGAACTCCAGGAGTTGGTGATGGACAGGGAGGCCTGGCGTGCTGCGATTCATGGGGTCACAAAGAGTGAGACGTGACAGCGACTGAACTGAACTGAACTGAATGTATCGATATTTCCCTTTTAAATTTATGATATCTTGCTTATTTTGTTTTCCTTTCAATGAGCTTACCAAAATAATTTCCTTTATGTCTTCTATGAATTTATGCTTTTGCCTTTCACATTTAAGTTTTAAATCTACTGGAGTCACTTCTGTCCTATGAAAAATAAGATTCAATTTTCTTTGTTTCCATGTGGATAATCACTTGACACAGCTCCATTTGTCGAAAAGTCCATTCTTTGCCTGTTGATTTGCAAAGCCAGCTCTGCAGTAACTCATGTTTTCACATGCCGGTTCCTGGGCTTGATTTTTTTCCCCCCATTCTATGATTTTTTCCTGTGCAAATATCACTTAGTCTTTTTTAAAATAAATTTCTTTTATTTGGTTGCACTGGGTCTTAGTTGCAGCATGCGGGATCTTCAGTCTTCACTGCTGCACATGAACTCTTAATTGCAGCATGTGGGAGCTAGTTCCGTAACCAGGGATCAAACCTGGGCACCCTGCTTTGGAAGCATGGAGTCTCAGCCACTGGACCACCAGGGAAATCTCCCACTCAATCTAAACTGTTATATATTTATAATAAGTTCAGATATTCAGTAGAGCAATCTCCTACCTTATTCTTTGCTCTCAGAGGTGTCTTGTAATTTTTTTTATTCTCCACTTCAGAATCACCTTGTCAAGTTCCAGCAAAAGAATCACTCCTCCACTTCCAAAAAAAGAAAAATCATTTGCATTTTGATTGCAATACACTGAATCTATAGACTGTAGAGGTAAAAACTAATACGCTTGCGTTATTAATCATCTCAACTTACCATGAACTATAGCTCTATTTTGGTCTGGTTTAACATGTCTCAGCAGTGTTTTATATTGTTTCCATTAAGTTCCTTCACATCTTTTGTTAGTTTATTTCTATATGTCGTTTTTGTTGTTTAGTTGCTAAGCTGTGTCTGACTCTGCGACCCTCTGGACTGTGGCCTGCCAGGCTCCTCTGTCCATGGGATTCTCCAGGCAAGAATACTGGAGTGGGTTGCCGTGCCCTCCTCCAGGCGCTCTTCCCAACCCAGGGATCTAACCCATGTCTCTTGAGTTTCCTGTATAGGCAGGCATATTCTACACCACTGTGCCACCTGACTCCTGTACCCATGAGCTTGCACAAAACGAAAACTAAAACAAGGTTCAAAAAAAAAAAAAAAAAACGCACACATGCCCTCAACACAAAACCTAATTCTCAGCTCTGTTACCCCTCCAGCTTCCACATTTGTGTAGCATTTTACTGAGGATTCCTTCACACTTGCTGGCTCATCAGTACGAAACATTTATCTCTGTGTCATTNAAAAAAAAAAAAAAAAGAACGCACACATGCCCTCAACACAAAACCTAATTCTCAGCTCTGTTACCCCTCCAGCTTCCACATTTGTGTAGCATTTTACTGAGGATTCCTTCACACTTGCTGGCTCATCAGTACGAAACATTTATCTCTGTGTCATTTGCAGAATATAGGGTTCTTCTGGGCACAAGGATCTATGGCAGGCTGTTAGTGTGTGTTAGTTGATCAGCCGAGTCTGACTCTGTCCACGGAATTCTCCAGGCGAGAATACTGGAGTGTGTTGCCATTTCTTACTCCAGGGGATCTTCCCCACCCAGGGACTGAACCCAGGTCTCCTGCATTGCAGGCAGATTCTTCACCATCTGAGCCATTGCCTTTTAGTAAAACCAACCAAAGCTTAGTACACATTGAGGGTTTATTTTATGCCAGAATTAGGCTCTGTGGACTAACTCACATATGCGTCACACCAACCACTGGAGACAGTGGGATTGTTTTAGCTATTTCACAACTGAGTTTATAAATACTCATATGAAAGAGTCTCATCATGGGGACTCCTCTGGTGGCCCAGTGGGTAAGACGTCATGCTCCCACTGCAGGAAGCCTACCTTGCTTGGGGAACTAAGATCCCATGTGCTACACGGAGCAGTCAAAAGAGGGAAAAAAAACAACACTGTGAATTAACAGAAAGTGGGTTCCCATCACGAGGTCAGTTCAACTCCATAATAAGTCTGGAAAATGTGACGCTGGGACACAATTCTCTATTCAGAATTCTCTGCTACATCAGCACACGGAGAGCAGCCTGAGGAGGAGCTGAAATCTTGGGAGAGTGTCACCTGGGAGTGATTTCATAGTGTGCACTCATTTGAGATAATTATTTGACTAGATGGAAGAGAAAGACAGTCTCTAAGTAAATAACAAGAAACAAACATCACATCTCGGAAGGAGACTTCCAAGATCTGTTCATAGCCCTCAGATGGAAGGCCTTTAGATTGTTTCGTTATACAGGGAGTTGTCTGATCAAGTGTGTCCCTGGCAAACGGAAAGATTTAGTCTCCAAATGTCTCTGTTATGAAAACTTTTCCAGTTAAGCTTTGCTAGAAAACTCACCGTAGATATTTTTGTTTCATCATTTTTTTTACAGCATTGGATGACTCTTCATTAAAAATGTTTTTGTCCCTTTAAGAATATCTCTGAAAAGCAAAACAAAGACACAAATATGTCTCTGAGAATTCTATAAAATATCGGGAGTAAACAATCCCTTCACAGAAACACCGGATTGGACCATGTAAACAGGCATGATTAGTTATCTTTGTTTAGGGCTGTTTCCTGTAGAACCTTATTCTAGAAACAAAATTTTCAAGTAAAATATGACACATTTGCTCTGTTTACTATTCCTTAAGGCATTTCAAGTCCAGCTATGATTTGACATATATTTAGACTTCACAAATAGATTTCTTTGTGGGACTCTGAGGATTCAAATGTTTTCAAAAGCTTCATTGGGATAAAGCTGTTTTTCAGTTCACTAGCGATGTGACACAGGAATGAAACATGCCCTGTTTTTCTGGCCATCATTTTACATATTCAATAGAAGTTGCATTTAGTGCATACGCTGCAGTGCAGTTTAAATTTCTATGTGTGTAGCCTGTGACGTATGCATCCCTTCCATATTGGGATGAGTACATTTTAGCTCAAAGACAAAGCAACATTTTCACTTCCCTCTCTTCCCTATTTTGTGTCATGTCATTGTTACAGTCAACACAGGGCAATTTTTTATAAGAAAAAAAGAAAACAATTCAGGCACGGAATTTTTCAGGAAGGTGAAAAACAATATGTGACTGGATTCACTCAGGCATGAGGTTAGAAAGTGACCACAATACGAAATGCAAGCATTTTCAAGGAGGATGTACTTTCTCATACTTTCTCACCCTGCTTTCACTTGAAGGAAAACTGACCACCTGGATGGCCTAACTATAACCTCACAGCTCATTCCCTTTATGACGAGACAGAACCCTGGCACTTGGAGGATGGTGAGACTTGAAGAGCTTGGCTTCCATGCTTATCTGGTANTAGAGAGATTGATTAGTCATAAACTCAGGGAACACGGTTTTAGGGGGACTTGGCTTCAATTTATCAAGGTGGGGAAGACTGTAGAAACAGTTGTAGTGAGATAGCAGGGGTTGGGAGGTTAGAAGCTGAATAAAGAGTTCTGTTTTTTACTCGTTACAGTGAGATGCCTTTTAAACATCCAAACTGGAAATAATGAGTAGACAACTGAATAGGGAGAAGGTTGAGACTGGGGTCAAGTATTCTGAGGTTTCATCAGTGTAGATGGTACATAGAGACATAAGATAGAATGAAGTTAAAAGAGTTAAAAAAGGAAGAACATCCAAAGAGAACCATGAAGCACTCCAGTGATTATAGAGGTCGGGGAGATGAGGAGAAACTAGCAAAGGAGATAGAAAAGGAGCAGCTAGTGAGATAGGAGAAAAACAAGGGAAACGTAGTGGTCTGGAAACCAGTTTCAAGGAAGAGCACGTGATAACTACGCCCAGGGCTGCTGCTGCTAGTTCACGTGAGCGGAAAACTGGAAGCTGGCGCCTGAGTTAACAACCTGAAAAGCAGCTCTCGTGCAGTGAATGGAGTCGTCATCCACACGGGTTTCAAGCCAGAAGCCCTGAAAGTCTTACTTGTCATCATCTTATCTCTAGCCACTAACTTCTGTAGATTTTACTTTCTCTGTATTTTTGAAACTTTCCCCTCCTTATTTCTACTGCCTTTTTCTTTATGTTTTTCATGTGTCGCTGGGTTATTATAATAGCATTTTATTTTATTTTTCTAGTTGGCATTTTCTTCAGTCTTTCTGCACTTTACTGCCAGAAGCATGCAGGCTAGTCTGAATATTTAAAAGACTGGTCTGAATATTTCATCTCTCACTTAACATTTCTTCTATGTCTGCCTCTAATTCAGGATAATGTTCAAAACTCTTAATGTGAAATGTAATTTTCTTCATGATAAGCTACTTTCTGTTTCTCTGGCCTCATCTCCTACCACTCCTCTGCCCTTTGCTCTAGTCATAACTATTGCATTTTATGAAATGTGGCATGTTGCTAGATCAACCTGAAATGTCCTTCTTTTTCTTATTCTACCACAGTTTTCAAATTTCATTCCTGTCCCACCTGATATATTGAATAAATGGATGCTTCTCTCAGGTTTCAAAAGGACTAGCTTATAACCTGTCATAGCATTATTGAATTATATTTTTAAATTACTAATGAACATAAGTTTCTGTCCCACTATTATATAAGTTCTCTTGTGGCATGAATGATGTATTTTTCTATTATATATTATCATCCTGGCATCTAATAGAGAGAGTTCCTGGAATCTAATAGAGATGTAAAATGTTTGAATAAATGAATGAATAAATTCCAAAGATGATGCCAAAATTTTTGAGTTTGGATGCTTGGGACAATGGTGGTACCATTTATAGGGATTAGAAGACCACTGTTGGGTGTGAGGTTATGGGAGTCAATGAACCATGACTATTTTTTTTTAACTGAAATTTTTAGTGAAGTGTAACCCCCCAAATTAACAAATCACAAATACCTGGCTTAATTTTTAAGAGCTCACCATGGATTTGAAATACCATGGAGATGGTAAGAGTTTCAAGTGAGAAGGAAGAAATTCAACCAAAGGAATACATCTAGGAATATGAAAATGGGTCTTGAGATTTTTTTTTAACTGAAATTTTTAGTGAAGTGTAACCCCCCAAATTAACAAATCACAAATACCTGGCTTAATTTTTAAGAGCTCACCATGGATTTGAAATACCATGGAGATGGTAAGAGTTTCAAGTGAGAAGGAAGAAATTCAACCAAAGGAATACATCTAGGAATATGAAAATGGGTCTTGAGGTTGGAAATAAGTGTATCATGTATACTTTATAATGTATGAAATATGATATGAGGCTGCACGAGGTTATTGTCAGAAAGTAGCACTGGAGACAAAGATAAAAGCCTAATATTTGAATATCAGTTATATGACTGTATAAAACAAAGCTTTATGTAGAAAAGACCTGTATTTCCTTTAAATAAAAGCCCTAGTTTACTCATACCGATTGCTTATCTGTTCCTTTTATGTACCCTCTTGTATAGATTGAAGCATAATTAGCAAAGCCATTTTCATCAGTTCTGTCCTAGGCAGTTTTTATAACTTGATACTTTAGTAAGAGTTTTAAGGGGTAAACTGAAACTTCATGTTGGAATATATTTTTTGTTTGTAAAAATGCATTAAATGCCAGATGTAAAAACTTTGTGTGTGGCACTTAGTATAACAGAATGCTATTTCAAACTCTGAAAGTTAAGATGTTCCTGAAATGACAGCCACCTTGCCATAACCAAGTTGTTGTTTTGAATCTGTATTTTAGACAAAAACTATGAAGATTTGCTGGTACTATTTAAAACATCAGCATATTCACAAATGGTGCCAATTTTATTTTTAAAACATAATGTCTTTTAAATTGACTTCCATGTTTCCAAATGATTGTATAGTAAGAGCAGGACAGTCTTATATAAAGAATGGTATTTTTGGAGTTAGACAGATATGATTATATCACTGTTACAGATTGAATTGTGTCCTTGTGAAAGATATGTTGAAACCTTAAGTCCAAGTACCTGAATGTGACTTTATTTGGAAATAGAGTCTTTGCAAATGAAATCAGGATGAGGTTATTCTGGTGGGCTCCTGTGCAGTATGTCTGTCTGGTGTCCCTGTAAGAAAAGACAGGCATAGAGTGAAGATGATGTGAAGAGAAGACACGGGGAGGATTATGTAGCAGCAGGTGTGGAGGTGCAAACCAAGGAATGCTGGCTGTTGCCAGAAGCAGGCAGGAGGCAAGGACCGTTTCTCCCCAGGGCCTCGGAGAGTAGCCCTGCTGGCACCTTGAATTCAGACTGACGGCCTCCAGAGCTGTGAGAGAAGAAATTTCTCATGTTCTAAGACCCCTAGTTTGCAATAATTTGCTTCACTAGCCCTCAAAAACTAATAATAGTCATATACTAGCTTATTGGTTCTGGGGAGTCACATAACCTCTGAATATCAGTTTCCTCTGTGAAAGATTAAAATAGTTCTGGCACTGAACAGACATTTGGGAAATAATAGCTAGTTTTTAAAATTTTTTTATTGTTATGATGGTTTGCATGACATATTACTTAATTCGTTTATCATTTCCACATGTGAGGTTGACTTTCTGATTGAATTAGAAGTAGACACCTTTTCTGTAGTTCCCACTCAGATTCTTTAACCTACAGAAACATGGAGCAGATTTCATACGACTCATAGAATTTTATTAGGATATGAAGGGTTAAGCTTGTTCTCTATCAGTGTAGAACTAAGCTTTTGATTTTTTAAAGAACTAATTTTCAAAAATAAAATAGAGTGAATTAAAAAAATAATTCAACTGTTAACTTTTAATTGACTCTAAATAATTTGAGTATATGTCGACTGAAAAAAACCCCATCAACCTTAAAGTTGTGAGTTAAGTTTTGTTTGCAGGTCTTACTGAGTATTGAGCCCGGGAGACAGCCTCTCAGCTCTGATGTACTGTCCCCAAGAGGTCAGGAAGGAGCCAGGATATACAGGAGTTTAGTCCCCGCCTAAATCCCTAAGAAGAGACTGACACTGAAAGTTAATGATTTTAGTGCTTTTCTGTGTATGGGAAGATGCAAGAGTCTGGGCTCATTGAAATTATTCCTTAGATGGGCGTCTTGACTATCTCAGGCCAGTGTCTCAAGCACAGAATGCTTCCTGTTTTTCCTCCATGCTGAATTTCCTCAGGGCACACCATTGGTGGGCAGATGCCATGGGCAATTGCTTGACGCTTATAGAACCGGGATTGGGGGCAGCATTCCCTGTCCACATGTCGATGTGTATGTCTTTTCTCCACCCTCTTTATCTGATGAGCATTTTTGAAGGGAATTTTTCTTCTTGAGGTATTACCTGTTGAATAAAAAGGAAGCTTTTTATTTTAAATGCTTTTTAAACTGTCCAGTGTCCCAGAATCTCCTGCTTTCTTATTGTGTCCCCTTTTCCCCCCCTCTCCTCACGCTTCGCAGTCCTTACCCACCTTCCTTCTTACTGGGCCTGGGTTATGCAGATGACCTCATCTGTAGTCGTGAAAACATCTGCGGAGAGCTCAGTGCTCTCCCTCATTCTTGAGCCTTGAGTTGGAAGCGGTGAAAGTTGTCTTACTTCCTCTGAGGCAAGAACAGGGTCCACTGCTCAGCCTGTGCAGCCTTCTCTTTTCGTGGGAGATCTCTTCATAACAAAGAGAGAAGTTGGCTTCTGGGCTGTCACATCAGTGGCACTGATGTGACTCGCAAATCCGAAGCGTCTGCTGGAGGCACCTAGGGCAGGGTTAGCATCGTGACCTCCCTGTCCCCCAGCTCGGTCTGCCCTGCCTGACGGGAACTGAGCCAGCTTCGATTTTGTTGCTGGAGTTGCAGCATCTCGTGTGTGCAGCTGTGTCGGTGTGAGGATGCTGTCTCCTGAAGCTTCTGACACTGCCCTTTCTAAGAGTTTTGGGGTGGCTCTCTCCACATTTTGTCACCTGGGCTACAAAGCCAAACTGCTCTAGCTTATCCTGACTCTAGTTACAGAAGCTACTCCTTTAGCTTCGACTCTGTAATCCAATTTCATTTTTCTGTTTTCTGAGACCTAAATTTTCCTTACTACTGATTGTCAACTGTTTGGTAAATGGACACTGTAGAAAAATTAGATGCTTTAACTGGTGAACTCCTAATTGATTCTCACATTTTTAATGCAGAACTTTATGTCCCAAATTCATGTATCTTGGCTTTGTTCATGTGTTAAGCCCTCAGTTAGAGATTGTCCCTCTTCGTACTATCTCCTTGTAGGTAACATCGACTCATCAGTCCTCATGGAGAAATTGCTGGATACTGGATTAGGTATGAGCTTCCATAGGACCTGTATTTCTTTTACCAAAACACCCATTCCATTTCAGTGACGTGTGTTTTGTCACTGTAAGCTGCATGTGGTTAGATACTGGGCTGAATCCCTCTTGCCTGGAAAACACAGACATTCAAGTAAATATTAAGTTAATAAGTGATGCTTTCCTGACAGCACATTTGGGAAGAAATGAAAGTCATATTTCTTAGACTCCTTTTTAAAAATCTGTTATCAAACAGGTGTTTGATTATGTTAGCCTCCTCTCTCCATTTACTTATTTCCTGCAGGGCATTTTGAACACTCAGGATTACTTAGCATTCTGAGGCTTTGTTGCCAGCAACAGTAACCAGCTGTGGGTACCTGATGGGGGAAAGGATTTATTGGAGGGAGATTGGGTAGGTCTCACACTGAATAGGTGGGAGGTCTAGAGGACCAGGCTCGGAGACCAGAGGGAAGCAAGGGAAGTTTGGAAACAGAAACAAGAAGCAAGAATTTTGGATGCCACAGCCGCTGTTTAGTTCTCTGTAGACTACTGCTTCAGCTGCTGGTCTCTCGACAGCCACTCAGCTCTGATTTTGTGGAGATTCAGTCCTCTAGTCTGTATCAGGCTTGATCCAAATCCTACGCTTTTTGCTTGGCTCCTGGGGTTAGGATGCGGAAGGACTCAGTTTGCTCTCTTGGCTTCTGAAGTGGAAGATTGAGCCCTGCCTGCCTCCGAAACTCTCAACATGGAGAATTCCCCAGTGCTTGGGAGTGTGTTTGGGTGCTGGGCAACCTGATTAGAAACAAAAATAAATCACAGATACTTTTCTTCATTCATATAATCTGGAGGCTCTGAGTTTGTGCATCAGAAACGATGGTACATTCCTTGTGTAAGAGAACATAAGATGGTGCTAAGAACATAGATTTTAGAGAAAGTCAGAGCTGGGTTTAAATTCTTGGTGGGTGATACTGGGAAAATTACTAAACCTTCCTAAATGTCAGGTTCCTAGGTTAAAATAAGGAAAGTAAAAATTAACTTTGCAGGAAACTATTATACATTTTAATGAGTTGATGTATGTTAAGTACTTAATGTCAGGCACTTAGTATATACATTTGATAAACAGTAACCTATAAAACTACAGAGAAGGCAATGGCACCCCACCCCAGTACTCTTGTCTGGAAAATCCCATGAACGGAGGAGCCTGGTGGGCTGCAGTCCATGGGGTCGCTAAGAGTCAGACATGACTGAGCGACTTCACTTTCACTTTTCACTTTCAGGCATTGAAGGAAATGGCAACCCACTCCAGTGTTCTTGCCTGGAGAATCCCAGGGATGGGGGAGCCTGGTGGGCTGCCGTCTATGGGTCAGACACAACTGAAGCGACTTAGCAGCCTATAAAACAAGCATGTTCTTATGGATCCAGTTTACCTTTTAGCATTGTCTCATTTCCTTCCAGTGTGAAAATGCTCCACAAATCCAAACTGTTTATGCTGATTGTCTTAAATGTACCTGTGGATCCTAGCTTCATGCTTCTCCACATGGCCCTCTTTGCCATCTTTTTTTCCTTTTAATGGCTCATTTCAGATCCTCTTTTCTTTGAAAGTACTAGTCCATCTGGTACTTATTGTCCTCTGCCGTTCAGTTTAGCACTTAATATTATACTTATTTTCCCTGTGTGTTAACCTTTGATGAGGTAGTCTTCTGGAGGGCCAAGGGAACTGTTTTTGTGAAGCAGTTTAGTAGACGGAACATTGGACTTCGAGTCAAAAATTCTTGCTTCTAGCATAGCACCAGCTCTTGCTATTTGTGTATCCTTGGGCAAGTTTCTGAATGTGTTCTCTTTATGTAAAATGAGGATAATACTTTTAGGATTTTGGTAAGGATCAGATGAAATAGACGTTTAATAGTAAAGGACTGTGTAAACTTCATAAAATATTATTTTTGCATCTGCCTTGTACTTCATGTTATGTGTTGCAGATAGAAAGGTTTAAAGTGTTAATGATAATTTTTTTACTTTCAGAATTTCCTAGAATCGAAGACATGCAATTTTTTTTGTATATTTTTAAAAAGTATAATTAAAAGATTATGAAAATGTTATAACTATCCTTTGATTTTGTAGAAGTATAATTTAATATTAAGCAATACTTGTTTTAATATACTGTAGTAGTGTAATTTCTTAGATTTCCTATTCCATCCTGTTGTTTTTGTTCAATTAAATAAAGACTATATCTTTGTTTAATCACAACTGATCATCTTTCTTTCCCCCTTTGCCTTAGACACCAATTTGAAAGAGAGTGGTTTAAGAGGTTTCTGTTCAAAGGCAAACCATATATGGTAATAGGCCCAGCTGGCAACATTTTTTAATCCTAAATTAGACGTAGAAGAGAGAGAAGATGTGTAGATATTTTTAAACAAAAAATTGGAAAAAAATTAATATATTTTAATATAGATTTTAAATATATTTTTTTAAATGGTCTCATCTTTTCTCTCATCTTGTCAACATCATAAAATTTGACTTTTAAGTGGAATATTTTACATGAATAAGCCCTAGGTAGAAAGCTGTGACCCCTCAAGTTTGGTGAAATATTATATATGCTTTGCCTGTCTTCGTTTAGGAGACTTGTGTTTATTAACTTGTTTTAATTACATGCCGAGCTTCTCTTAGATATTTGTAGTGAATGAAAATTTTCTCTAAACAAAGTTTTGTTAGTAAGTAGGCTTTGATGGAGAACATTTCAATAGATTGTATCAGAATTTGACAAAATGAAATTTTATTAAGCAGTTTTATGATTTTTGAAAAGCAGTTAGGTGTAATTGTTTTAATTTTTTAAAAACTTCTGTTGGAGTATAATTGATTTACAGTGTGTTTCAGGTGTATAAGTGAAGTCTCTCAGTTGTGTCCGACTCTCTGCGACCCCATGGAAGGTAACCTACCAGGCTCCATGGTCCATGGGATTTTCCAGGCAAGAGTACTGGAGTGGGCTGCCATTTCTGTCTCCAGGGGATCTTCCCAATCCAGGGATCGAACCCGGGTCTCCTGCATTGCAGACAGACGCTTTACCGTCTAAGCCACTAGGGAAGTCCAACACATATATTAATTCTTTTTCACATTCTTTACCCATATGGGTTATTATAGAATATTGAGTAGAGTTCCATCTGCTATACAGTAGGTCCTTTTTGGTTATCTGTTTTGTTGTGTATAGTAGTGTGTCTGTGTTAATCCCAAACTCCTAATTTATCCCTGCATCGCCCCCCGCTCCAGCGTTTCCCCTTTGGTAACCATAAGTTTGTTTTTGAAATCTGTGAGTCTGTTTCTGTTTTGTGCATAAGTTCACTTTTATCACTTTAAAAATTAGAGCCCACATATAAATATTACTGTATAATACTTGTCTCTGTCTGACTCACTTCACTTAGTATGATAATCTCCAGGTCCATCCATGTTGCTGCAGATCATGTGATTTCCTTCTTTTTTATGGCTGAGTAATATTCCATTGCACTTAACGTACCGCATCTTCTTTACCCATTCCTTTGTCAGTAGACACGTAGGTTGCTTCTGTGTCTTGGCTATTTTAAATAGTACTAAGAACATGGGGATGTTTGCATCTTTTTGAATTACGTTTTTTCTTGATATATCCCCATGAGTGGAATTGCTGGATCAACAGGTAGTTCTATTTTTAGTTTTTTTAAGGAACCTCCATACTGTTTTCCGTAGTGATTGTACTAATTTACATTCCCATCAGTAATGTAGGAGGTTTTCCTAGCTGTTGTAATTTAATGCTTTATTTTCTATATACAGAGACTTTTTTTTTTTACTTTATTAAGGTAAAGGTAATTAGAGTTGTTAATGATAAAATTCTTACTTATCATAAGAATGATAAGACAGATCCCAGTCTGGGAGAAAAAAGTTTTTAAAAGGCATATCTGATAAAGGGCTGTTACCAAAATATACAAGGGACTCTTAATACTCAGCTATAAGCAAGTGAAAAACTCAATTAAAAATAGGGAAAAGACCTGAACAGGTACCTCACCACAGAAGATGTGCAGCATCCTAATCAGCTTGGACTGCTACAATGACATGTTGTAGACTAGGTGACTTAAACAGCAGGCACACGTTTCTCACAGTCCTTGAGGTAGGGATGTTTAAGGTCATGGTGCTGATAGATTTGGTTCTTGGTGCGGACCCTCCTGGTTTGCAGGTGGCCACTTTCCTGCCGCCCTCACCACAGCAGAGAGAGAAGGAGGTCTGACTTCTTTTCCTCTTCTTATTAATCTCATCACGGGGACCTCACCATCCTGACCTCATCTAAACCTGATTATTTCCCAAAGGCCTCAACATATGAATTTTGAAGAGACACATTCACTTCATACATTCCACCCTTGTGCTCATGCACGTAGAGAGAGAAGGAGGTCTGACTTCTTTTCCTCTTCTTATTAATCTCATCACGGGGACCTCACCATCCTGACCTCATCTAAACCTGATTATTTCCCAAAGGCCTCAACATATGAATTTTGAAGAGACACATTCACTTCATACATTCCACCCTTGTGCTCATGCACGATACTTTTATTCCATGTAATCAGCCCCCAAAATCTCTTCTGTTTCCAGGATCACCTTTAAAGTCTTCTAAATATCATTTTAATCAGAAAGGTGAGACTCACAGTATGATTCATCCTAAGGCAAAATTTCTCTCCAGCTGTAAACCTGTGGAACCAGATGTGCTTCCAAATACCATGAAGTAACAGACATACAGACGCTCAAATTTGAAAGGGGGAAAAAATAATGAAAAGGGTGATAAGTTCCAAGCAGATCTTGAAAACTTAGCAAGACAAATATCATCAGATCTTAAGGCTTGAGAAGCCTCTTAAGGCTTGTTAAACCTCTTTGGTTTAACACTCTACCTTCGGGACCCACTGGGGTGGAAGTCCTGCTTCAAGGCTCTGGGTTGCTGCCAGCTGATCTGTTGAACTTCTCCTCCAGTATGAAATGAGGATGTAGCCCTGAGGTCTCAGAAGTCATCTCAGGGATCATTCTTCTCTTCTTTTGGCTATCATCAGATCTTAAGGCTTGAGAAGCCTCTTAAGGCTTGTTAAACCTCTTTGGTTTAACACTCTACCTTTGGGACCCACTGGGGTGGAAGTCCTGCTTCAAGGCTCTGGGTTGCTGCCAGCCGGTCTGTTGAACTGCTCCTCCAGTATGAAATGAGGATGTAGCCCTGAGGTCTCAGAAGTCATCTCAGGGATCATTCTTCTCTTTTGGTGAATCCGTAGCACATTATGTAGAGAATGGCTCTGTGGGCCAGTCCTGTAGGATCTGAGCAGTTCCTCGGCTTGCCTTCCTTCTGCTCCTTCTCTCTCCCCTTCAGTTCACACGGCAGTGTTTCTGCTAGAATGGCTGATGAGGTCCATGGTTCACATGCACACTCATCTCTTTATTGAATGGTTGTTCAGCTTAGTATTACCCTTAGTTGTACCCTTAGTATTCTTTTCAGAGCATGCTTTCTGATTTTTTGTGGTATGGATAGGTTTGAGAACTTTTCCAGATCTTAAGTTTAAGATCTGGTCCCTTTTTGCTTAGCATTTTTTCTTAGTCCATTTTCTCTTCTCCCATCTTACGGTTAATAAGCAGTCAGGTGGAACCAAGCCCCTCTTTGAACACTGCTTAGAAATCTAAATTTCACATGCACACTCATCTCTTTATTGAATGGTTGTTCAGCTTAGTATTACCCTTAGTTGTACCCTTAGTCTTTTCAGAGCATGCTTTCTGATTTTTTGTGGTATGGATAGGTTTGAGAATTTTTCCAGATCTTAAGTTTAAGCTCTGGTCCTTTTTTGCTTAGCATTTTTTCTTAATCCATTTTCTCTTCTCCCATCTTACTGTTAATAAGCAGTCAGGTGGAACCAAGCCCCTCTTTGAACACTGCTTAGAAATCTAAGTACCCAGCTTCATCCTTCCACAGGTGCCACATTCCACACAACACTGGATCACAGTTTAGTCATATTCTCTGCCGCTTTACTGACAAGGCTCACCATTTTTCCATTGTCCAATAATGTCCATTTCTAAGACTTCACCAAAGCTGTCTTTTACCATCCATGTTTCTACCAGTATTCTGATCATGTTTATTAGCTCTCTAACGAGATGGAAGCTTTCTTTTTAACTCTCCTCATTTCTTTCTAAGATCTCACCAGAATCACCTTTAATGTTTATATTTCTAGCATGCATCTCAAATCTCCAGCCTATACCCATTTCCCACTTCCAAAGCTACTTCTGTCTTTTTGAATATTTGCTGAAGCAACACCTCACTTCTCAGTACTAAAGTCTGTCTTAGTGTAAACTGCTATTTTAAAAACTGTATAGACCAGATAGCTTAAATAACAGACNCCCATCAACCTTAAAGTTGTGAGTTAAGTTTTGTTTGCAGGTCTTACTGAGTATTGAGCCCGGGAGACAGCCTCTCAGCTCTGATGTACTGTCCCCAAGAGGTCAGGAAGGAGCCAGGATATACAGGAGTTTAGTCCCCGCCTAAATCCCTAAGAAGAGACTGACACTGAAAGTTAATGATTTTAGTGCTTTTCTGTGTATGGGAAGATGCAAGAGTCTGGGCTCATTGAAATTATTCCTTAGATGGGCGTCTTGACTATCTCAGGCCAGTGTCTCAAGCACAGAATGCTTCCTGTTTTTCCTCCATGCTGAATTTCCTCAGGGCACACCATTGGTGGGCAGATGCCATGGGCAATTGCTTGACGCTTATAGAACCGGGATTGGGGGCAGCATTCCTTGTCCACATGTCGATGTGTATGTCTTTTCTCCACCCTCTTTATCTGATGAGCATTTTTGAAGGGAATTTTTCTTCTTGAGGTATTACCTGTTGAATAAAAAGGAAGCTTTTTATTTTAAATGCTTTTTAAAATGTCCAGTGTCCCAGAATCTCCTGCTTTCTTATTGTGTCCCCTTTTCCCCCCTCTCCTCACGCTTCGCAGTCCTTACCCACCTTCCTTCTTACTGGGCCTGGGTTATACAGATGACCTCATCTACAGTCATGAAAACATCTGTGGAGAGCTCAGTGCTCTCCCTCATTCTTGAGCCTTGAGTTGGAAGCGGTGAAAGTTGTCTTACTTCCTCTGAGGCAAGAACAGGGTCCACTGCTCAGCCTGCACAGCCTTCTCTTTTCGTGGGAGATCTCTTCATAACAAAGGGAGAAGTTGGCTTCTGGGGTGTCACATCAGTGGCACTGGTATGACTCGCAAATCCGAAGCGTCTGCTGGAGGCACCTAGGGCAGGGTTAGCATCGTGACCTCCCTGTCCCCCAGCTCGGTCTGCCCTGCCTGACGGGAACTGAGCCAGCTTCGATTTTGTTGCTGGAGTTGCAGCATCTCGTGTGTGCAGCTGTGTCGGTGTGAGGATGCTGTCTCCTGAAGCTTCTGACACTGCCCTTTCTAAGAGTTTTGGGGTGGCTCTCTCCACATTTTGTCACCTGGGCTACAAAGCCAAACTGCTCTAGCTTATCCTGACTCTAGTTACAGAAGCTACTCCTTTAGCTTCGACTCTGTAATCCAATTTCATTTTTCTGTTTTCTGAGACCTAAATTTTCCTTACTACTGATTGTCAACTGTTTGGTAAATGGACACTATAGAAAAATTAGATGCTTTAACTGGTGAACTCCTAATTGATTCTCACATTTTTAATTTAGAACTTTATGTCCCAAATTCATGTATCTTGGCTTTGTTCATGTGTTAAGCCCTCAGTTAAGAGATTGTCCCTCTTGGTACTGTCTCCTTGTAGGTAACATCGACTCATCAGTCCTCATGGAGAAATTGCCGGATATTGGATTAGGTATGAATTTCCATAGGACCTGTATTTCTTTTACCAAAACACCCATTCCATTTCAGTGACGTGTGTTTTGTCACTGTAAGCTGCATGTGGTTAGATACTGGGCTGAGTCCCTCTTGCCTGGAAAACACAGACATTCAAGTAAATATTAAGTTAATAAGTGATGCTTTCCTGACAGTGCATTCGGGAAGAAATGAAAGTCACAGTTCTTAGACTCCTTTTTTAAAATCTGTTATCAAACATTAAAATCTGTTATCAGACAGGTGTTTGATTATGTTAGCCACCTCTCTCCATTTACTTATCTCCTGTAGGACATTTTGAACACTCAGGATTACTTAGCTTTCCGAGGCTTTGTTGCCAGCAACAGTAACCAGCTGTGGGTACCTGATGGGGGAAAGGATTTATTGGAGGGAGATTGGGTAGGTCTCACACTGAATAAGTGGGGGATCTAGAGGACCAGGCTTGGAGACCAGAGGGAAGCAAGGGAAGTTTGGAAGCAGAAACAGTGGCTCGGATGCCACAGCCGCTGTTTAGTTCTCTGTAGACTACTGCTTCAGCTGCTGGTCTCTCGACAGCCACTCAGCTCTGATTTTGTGGAGATTCAGTCCTCTAGTCTGTATCAGGCTTGATCCAAATCCTACGCTTTTTGCTTGGCTCCTGGGGTTAGGGTGTGGAAGGACTCAGTTGCTCTCTTGGCTTCTGAAGTGGAAGATTGAGCCCTGCCTGCCTCCGAAACTCTCAACATGGAGAATTCCCCAGTGCTTGGGAGTGTGTTTGGGTGCTAGGCAACCTGATTAGCAACAAAAATAAATCACAGATACTTTTCTTCATTCATATAATCTGGAGGCTCTGAGTTTGTGCATCAGAAACGATGGTACATTCCTTGTGTAAGAGGACATAAGATGGTGCTAAGAGCATAGATTTTAGAGAAAGTCAGAGCTGGGTTTAAATTCTTGGTGGGTGATACTGGGAAAATTACTAAACCTTCCTAAATGTCAGGTTCCTAGGTTAAAATAAGGAAAGTAAAAATTAACTTTGCAGGAAACTATTATACATTTTAATGAGTTGGTGTATGTTAAGTACTTAATGTCAGGCACTTAGTATATACATTTGATAAACAGTAACCTATAAAACTATGGAGAAGGCAATGGCACCCCACTCCAGTACTCTTGTCTGGAAAATCCCATGGACGGAGGAGCCTGGTGGGCTGCAGTCCATGGCGTCGGTAAGAGTCAGACATAACTGAGCGACTTCACTTTCATTTTTCACTTTCAGGCATTGAAGGAAATGGCAACCCATTCCAGTGTTCTTGCCTGGAGAATCCCAGGGACGGGGGAGCCTGGTGGGCTGCCGTCTATGGGTCAGACACAACTGAAGCGACTTAGCAGCCTATAAAACAAAGCATGTTCTTATGGATCCAGTTTACCTTTTAGCATTGTCTCATTTCCTTCCAATGTGAAAATACTCCACAAATCCAAACTGTTTATGCTCATTGTCTTAAATGTACCTGTGGATCCTAGCTTCATGCTTCTCCACATGGCCCTCTTTGCCATCTTTTTTTCCTTTTAATGGCTCGTTTCAGATCCTCTTTTCTTTGAAAGTACTAGTCCATCTGGTACTTACTGTCCTCTGCCGTTCAGTTTAGCACTTAATATTATACTTATTTTCCCTGTGTGTTAACCTTTGATGAAGTAGTCTTCTGGAGGGCCAAGGGAACTGTTTTTGTGAAGAAGCAGTTTAGTAGAAGGAACATTGGACTTCGAGTCAAAAATTCTTGCTTCTAGCATAGCACCAGCTCTTGCTATTTGCGTATCCTTGGGCAAGTTTCTGAGTAAAATGAGGATAATACTTTTAGGATTTTGGTAAGGATCAGATGAAATAGACGTTTAATAGAAAGGACTGTGTAAACTTCATAAAATACTATTTTTGCATCTGCCTTGTACTTCATGTCATGTGTTGCAGACAGAAAGGTTTAAAGTGTTAATGATAATTTTTTTTACTTGCAGAATTTCCTAGAATCGAAGACATGCAATTTTTTTTGTATATTTTTAAAAAGTATAATTAAAAGATTATGAAAATGTTATAGCTATCCTTTGATTTTGTAGAAGTATAATTTAATATTAAGCAATACTTGTTTTAATATACTGTAGTAGTGTAATTTCTTAGATTTCCTATTCCATCCTGTTGTTTTTGTTCAATTAAATAAAGAATATATCTTTGTTTAATCACAACTGATCATCTTTCTTTCCCCCTTTGCCTTAGACACCAATTTGAAAGAGAGTGGTTTAAGAGGTTTCTGTTCAAAGGCAAACCATATATGGTAATAGGCCCAGCTGGCAACATTTTTTAATCCTAAATTAGACGTAGAAGAGAGAGAAGATGTGTAGAGATTTTTAAACAAAAAATTGGAAAAAAATTAATATATTTTAATATAGATTTTAAATATATTTTTTTTAATGGTCTCTTTTCTCTCATCTTGTCAACATCATAAAATTTGACTTTTAAGTGGAATATTTTACATGAATAAGCCCTAGGTAGAAAGCTGTGACCCCTCAAGTTTAGTGAAATATTATATATGCTTTGCCTGTCTTCGTTTAGGAGACTTGTGTGTATTAACTTGTTTTAATTACATGCCAAGCTTCTCTTAGATATTTGTAGTGAATGAAAATTTTCTCTAAACAAAGTTTTGTTAGTAAGTAGGCTTTGATGGAGAACATTTCAATAGATTGTATCAGAATTTGACAAAATGAAGTTTTATTAAGCAGTTTTATGATTTTTGAAAAGCAGTTAGGTGTAATTGTTTTAATTTTTTAAAAACTTCTGTTGGAGTATAATTGATTTACAGTGTGTTTCAGGTGTATAAGTGAAGTCTCTTAGTTGTGTCTGACTCTTTGCGACCCCATGGAAGGTAACCTACCAGGCTCCATGGTCCATGGGATTTTCCAGGCAAGAATACTGGAGTGGGCTGCCATCTCTGTCTCCAGGGGATCTTCCCAACCCAGGGATCGAACCCGGGTCTCCTGCATTGCAGACAGACGCTTTACCGTCTAAGCCACTAGGGAAGTCCAACACATATATTAATTCTTTTTCACATTCTTTACCCATATGGGTTATTATAGAATATTGAGTAGAGTTCCCTCTGCTATACAGTAGGTCCTTTTTGGTTATCTGTTTTGTTGTGTATAGTAGTGTGTCTGTGTTAATCCCAAACTCCTAATTTATCCCTGCATCGCCCCCCGCTCCAGCGTTTCCCCTTTGGTAACCATAAGTTTGTTTTTGAAATCTGTGAGTCTGTTTCTGTTTTGTGCATAAGTTCACTTTTATCACTTTAAAAATTAGAGCCCACATATAAATATTACTGTATAATACTTGTCTCTGTCTGACTCACTTCACTTAGTATGATAATCTCCAGGTCCATCCATGTTGCTGCAGATCATGTGATTTCCTTCTTTTTTATGGCTGAGTAATATTCCATTGCACTTAACGTACCGCATCTTCTTTACCCATTCCTTTGTCAGTAGACACGTAGGTTGCTTCTGTGTCTTGGCTATTTTAAATAGTACTAAGAACATGGGGATGTTTGCATCTTTTTGAATTACGTTTTTTCTTGATATATCCCCATGAGTGGAATTGCTGGATCAACAGGTAGTTCTATTTTTAGTTTTTTTAAGGAACCTCCATACTGTTTTCCGTAGTGATTGTACTAATTTACATTCCCATCAGTAATGTAGGAGGTTTTCCTAGCTGTTGTAATTTAATGCTTTATTTTCTATATACAGAGACTTTTTTTTTTTACTTTATTAAGGTAAAGGTAATTAGAGTTGTTAATGATAAAATTCTTACTTATCATAAGAATGATAAGACAGATCCCAGTCTGGGAGAAAAAAGTTTTTAAAAGGCATATCTGATAAAGGGCTGTTACCAAAATATACAAGGGACTCTTAATACTCAGCTATAAGCAAGTGAAAAACTCAATTAAAAATAGGGAAAAGACCTGAACAGGTACCTCACCACAGAAGATGTGCAGCATCCTAATCAGCTTGGACTGCTACAATGACATGTTGTAGACTAGGTGACTTAAACAGCAGGCACACGTTTCTCACAGTCCTTGAGGTAGGGATGTTTAAGGTCATGGTGCTGATAGATTTGGTTCTTGGTGCGGACCCTCCTGGTTTGCAGGTGGCCACTTTCCTGCCGCCCTCACCACAGCAGAGAGAGAAGGAAGTCTGACTTCTTTTCCTCTTCTTATTAATCTCATCATGGGGACCTCACCATCCTGACCTCATCTAAACCTGATTATTTCCCAAAGGCCTCAACGTATGAATTTTGAAGAGACACATTCAGTTCATACATTCCACCCTTGTGCTCATGCACAATACTTTTATTCCATGTAATCAGCCCCCAAAATCTCTTCTGTTTCCAGGATCACCTTTAAAGTCTTCTAAATATCATTTTAATCAGAAAGGTGAGACTCACAGTATGATTCATCCTAAGGCAAAATTTCTCTCCAGCTGTAAACCTGTGGAACCAGATGTGCTTCCAAATACCATGAAGTAACAGACATACAGACGCTCAAATTTGAAAGGGGGAAAAAATAATGAAAAGGGTGATAAGTTCCAAGCAGATCTTGAAAACTTAGCAAGACAAATATCATCAGATCTTAAGGCTTGAGAAGCCTCTTAAGGCTTGTTAAACCTCTTTGGTTTAACACTCTACCTTCGGGACCCACTGGGGTGGAAGTCCTGCTTCAAGGCTCTGGGTTGCTGCCAGCTGATCTGTTGAACTTCTCCTCCAGTATGAAATGAGGATGTAGCCCTGAGGTCTCAGAAGTCATCTCAGGGATCATTCTTCTCTTCTTTTGGCGAATCCGTAGCACATTATGTAGAGAATGGCTCTGTGGGCCAGTCCTGTAGGATCTGAGCAGTTCCTCGGCTTGCCTGCCTTCTGCTCCTTCTCTCTCCCCTTCAGTTCACACGGCAGTGTTTCTGCTAGAATGGCTGATGAGGTCCATGGTTCACATGCACACTCATCTCTTTATTGAATGGTTGTTCAGCTTAGTATTACCCTTAGTTGTACCCTTAGTATTCTTTTCAGAGCATGCTTTCTGATTTTTTGTGGTATGGATAGGTTTGAGAACTTTTCCAGATCTTAAGTTTAAGATCTGGTCCCTTTTTGCTTAGCATTTTTTCTTAGTCCATTTTCTCTTCTCCCATCTTACGGTTAATAAGCAGTCAGGTGGAACCAAGCCCCTCTTTGAACACTGCTTAGAAATCTAAATACCCAGCTTCATCCTTCCACAGGTGCCACATTCCACACAACACTGGATCACAGTTTAGTCATATTCTCTGCCGCTTTACTGACAAGGCTCACCATTTTTCCATTGTCCAATAATGTCCATTTCTAAGACTTCACCAAAGCTGTCTTCTACCATCCATGTTTCTACCAGTATTCTGATCATGTTTATTAGCTCTCTAACGAGATGGAAGCTTTCTTTTTAACTCTCCTCATTTCTTTCTAAGATCTCACCAGAATCACCTTTAATGTTTATATTTCTAGCATGCATCTCAAATCTCCAGCCTATACCCATTTCCCACTTCCAAAGCTACTTCTGTCTTTTTGGATATTTGCTGAAGCAACACCTCACTTCTCAGTACTAAAGTCTGTCTTAGTGTAAACTGCTATTTTAAAAACTGTATAGACCAGATAGCTTAAATAACAGAAATTTATTTCATACTGTCTTGGAGGATTGGAAATCAGACCAAGGTGCTGGCAGGTTCAGTTCCTTCAGATTCTTCACCCTGAAGAGAGTGAAGAAAGACCCTCCTCCTGACTTGTAGATGGGTGCCTTCTCACTTTATCCTTCCATAGCAGAGAGAGAGAGAGGGAGATTGAGAGAGAGAGCGTGCATGCATTGTACACAGAGGCAAGTACTCTGCTCTATTTTTTTCCATCTCAGAAGGATTCTTGTTCCGTCGTGGAGGCCCTACCTTCATGACCTCATCTAAACCGAATCCAGTGTTCCCACCTCCAAGTTATATTGGAAATTAGGGCTTCAACATATGAATTTTGGTGGATCCAAACATTTAGCCCATAATTTTCAGATGGCAAGTAAACAAACATGTGAAAGATGCTTGACATTATCATTAGGGAACTGCAAATTAAAACAACGAGGTACCACTGCACACCTGTTAAAATGGTGAAAACCCAAAGCATCAACAGCATCACATGCTGGTGAGGATGTGGAGCAAAAGGAAGTCATTTATTGCTGGTGAGAGTGCAAAATGGCACAGCCACTTTGGAAGACAGTTTGGCAGTCTCTTACAAAACTAAACATACTCTTAAAATGCAACCCAGCATTTTTACTCCTTGTTATTTATGTAAATAGGCTGAAAATTACATCCACATGAAAACCTGCACATGGATGTTTATAGCAGTTTTACTTGTAATTGCCCAAACTTGGAAACAACCAAGATGTCCTCTGTGGTACACCAAGAAAATGGAATAATCTTTGATGCTAAAAAGAAATGTGCTATCGAGCCATGGGAAGACAGAGAAATCTTAAATGCATATTACTAAGTGAACGAGATAAATCCAAAAAGGCTACACGCTGTATGATTTCACATTACATGCCATTCTGGAAGAGGCAGAACCATGGAGACAATAGAAAGATCCGTGGTTGTCAGGGGTGAGGGAAGAACGAATAGGTAGAGTGCAGAGTGTTTTTAAGGCGTGAACTATTCAGTATGATGCTGTGATGGTGTATGGATGTCATTACGCCCTTGTCAAAACCCATGGAATGTGCAACACCAGGAGTGAGTCTTAAGGTGAACCATTGCCTTTGGGTGATAATGATATAACATTACAAGGTCATCATTTGTAACAAGTACGTTTCTCTGGTGAGGGGTATTGATAATCGGGGATTGTGTCTGTGTAGGTCCAGGGAGTATATGGGAACTCTCTAGTTTGCACTCAGTTTTGCTGTGAACTTCAAACCACTCTAGAAAATAAAATCTATTTTTAAAAATTCATGTAATGGAAAAAATTTTTCTCATTTTAGCTGTTAGGTCAGGTCTTCTGACATCTCCTGGTATATTGCAATTCAATTGTGACACTAACCACCTGAGTTTGCGTCAGAGTCCACAGGTGTAAGGGCTTGGTCTCCAGCAATACATCTGAGTACCACTCAGGCACCAGCTGCAAGTGAGGCTCCTAGGCAGCCCATACTTATGGCCAACTGGCTACAAATACGAGGCCTCCCCCAGACCTCCCTCACTTCACACGCCAGGTGCAAGTTCAGATGTCTCCAGGCCTCCTGAACTTCTCACCTACTGCTTATAAATGTGGGAGGTTACTGTAACTTCCCTCAGGTTTCCCAAGATGCTGGAATGACTCAGAACTCAGGGAAGTGCTAGACTTATAATTATACTTTCATTTAAAACACCAAGAAAATGGAATAATCTTTGATGCTAAAAAGAAATGTGCTATCGAGCCATGGGAAGACAGAGAGATCTTAAATGCATATTACTGAGTGAACGAGATAAATCCAAAAAGGCTACACGCTGTATGATTTCACATTACGTGCCATTCTGGAAGAGGCAGAACCATGGAGACAGTAGAAAGATCCGTGGTTGTCAGGGGTGAGGGAAGAACGAATAGGTAGGGTGCAGAGCGTTTCTAAGGCGTGGACTACTCAGGATGATGCTGCGATGGTGCGTGGGTGTCGTTACGCACTTGCCAAAACCCGTGGAATGTGCAACACCAGGAGTGAGTCTTAAGGTGAACCATTGCCTTTGGGTGATAATGATGTAACATTACAGGGCCATCATTTGTAACAAGTACATTTCTCTGGCAAGGGATATTGATAATCAGGGAGATCGTGTCTGTGTAGGTCCAGGGAGTATATGGGAACTCTCCAGTTTGCGCTCAGTTTTGCTGTGAACTTCAAACCACTCTAGAAAATAAAATCTATTTTTAAAAATTCATGTAATAGAAAAAATTTTTCTCATTTTAGCTGTTAGGTCAGGTCTTCTGACATCTCCTGGTGTATTGCAATTCAGTTGTGACACTAACCACCTCAGTTTGTGTCAGAGTCCATAGGTATAAGGGCTTGGTCTCCAGCAATACATCTGAGTACCACTCAGGCACCAGCTGCAAGTCAGGCTCCTGGGCAGCCCATACTTTTGCCCAACTGGCTACAAATACGGGAGTTCCGAGGCCTCCCCCAGACCGCCCTCACTTCACACGCCAGGTGCAAGTTCAGATGTCTCCAGGCCGCCTGAACTTCTCACCTACTGCTTATAAATGTAGGAGGTTACTGTAACTTCCCTCGAGTTTCCCAAGATGCTGGAATGACTCAGAACTCAGGGAAGTGCTAGACTTATAATTATACTTTCATTTAAAATCATATAAATCAGGATCAGCTAAACAAAGACACATTTGGTGAGGTCCTGAATGTAGAGCTTCGTGCACTCTTCCTTCCTCAGAATTGGGGCTTGTCGATGGGCTAACCAACTCAAAACTCACCTGTGCTTTGGTGGCCAGTGTTTTTATTGGGATTCCAGAAGGCAGTGGCAACCCACTCCAGTACTCTTGCCTGGAAAATCCCATGGACGGAGGAGCCTGGTAGGCTGCAGTCCATGGGGTCGCTGAGGGTTGGACACGACTGAGCAACTTCACTTTCACTTTTCACTTTCATGCATTGGAAAAGGAAATGGCAACCCACTCCAGTACTCCTGCCGAGAGAGTCCCAGGGATGGGGGAGCCTGGTGGGCTGCCATCTATGGGGTCGCACAGAGTCGGACACAACTGAAGTGTGTGTCTACTACTTAGCAGCAGCAGCAGTATGATAAAGACATGATTGATTAAACACTGGTGGTTCCGTTGGTAAGGAATCTGCCTGCAGTGCAGGAAACCTGGGTTCGATTCCTGGGTCAGGAAGATCCTCAGGAGAAGGGAATGGCAACCCACTCCAATTCTTGCTGGAGAATTCCATGGACAAAGGAGTCTGATTGAACTAAACCTCCAGCCTTCTCCTTCTTTCCAGAGTTTGAACTGGGCCAAAGTCCCTAGTCACATCTGGTCTTTCTGGTGACCTGCCCCCTACCTATCCCATTGTCTTAGCACAAACTCATGTGAATTAAAGGGCTTATCAAAAACAGACTCTTAAGCAGGGAAATTTTAAAGGATTTAGAGGCTCCTACCAGGAACCCAAGACAGAGATAAAACAGATTCTTAAGTATCTAACACCAGGTTTTAAAAATGGTAGCCCTTGAGAAACCTGATAGTATTTTGTTTGCTTTATTTAATTTGAAGATATGCCATGGAAAGCTGAGATGACAGAAAAGTTGTTTAGACTTTATAGCTATTTAAAAGTTAATACATCATACAGTTTGAATTTTATATTTATGATTTTATACATAAATGCGTTTCTTTGTGAAAAAGGAGAGATGAGCCAGTAGGATTATATAGGATCCCTTCCAGTTTTTACAGGCTCACACTGTCTAATAGATGACCTTATAAAAATATTTTTTTCTGGACTGAGGGGTTGCTCTCTCAGACTTATTTTTCTATCTGATAGCAGATTATTTCAGAGTGTATTCACTTTCTCCAAGGAAGTATACTTAGTTATGTTTTTCTCTTGCAGATTGATTATACCGGAACAGATCCTTCCAGTCCTTGCTATAAATGTTTGTCTCCGAATGTGACACCTTGTATTTGTACCATTAACTTCACACTGGAACAGTCATTTGAGGTCTGTATTCTAAATAATGTCTTGGAAAACCCATGCTTTAAAAAATACTGATATTAATTATTTTTTACTAGTTATTTTCTTGTTGAGATGTTGTTTTAATTTATTGAGAGTCAGTACACTTTTGAGAAAGATTATTTTGTTTAGTTAGTGAATTATGCTGTCTGATAATTAAATGCATTAATAGTTTATTCTAGCTAGTACTTTATAAGCAAAATTTGAAACCTATTTCTGAAAAATTTTATAACTGTACAAATCACTTTTGTATCAAGATTCTATCTACATATGTTTTTATTTAAAAAATTATTGCTCAAACTGTTTTGACTACTTTTAATACCAACAGTTTTTACTTTAGAAAATAAATACTAATTCACACATTTAATTGACAAGCAGTTAGAAGACTCTCCACAAGGTATGCAATATGTGTGTGTGTGTGTGTGTGCATGTGTGCGTGGTCTGCGTGCCTTTTGCATTCACACTTAGCTGTCATTCTTGGAAACTGAGCCAAAAAAAAAAAAAGAAACTGAGCCAGATGGTGAAGGACACACAGATTCAGAGTAGTCATGGCTAGACCGATTTATGCTCTCCTTTACCTGGAAATTAAACTTTAAAAAAGTATTGTTTTATTCTTCAGGGACAAAACTACTTTAATACAGGCCAATTTTTTGAACTTTTGTAGCTATGCTTTAGCTTTTCTTAAAGATACTGATGACTTTTGAAGTTACTGGTAGATGGTTGCCATCTAGTGGTTATGGATGCTCTTGCACTGAGATAATGGGCAATAAAGCTCCCTTTTTTAAAATTATAAAAATAAATTAGGGAGAAGACAGGAATTTAATTATTTTGTTTTAGCAGAAATAGCATAAATGTAAAACATCAGAAAAGTTTTTTTTTGTTTAATGTGATGGATAAACTATAAAGATGCATCAAGTTCTGCTTCAGGCAGAATTAAAGACATGGATGAGACTTATAATGATTTGGAAGCTCTATTAGTTTCCTCTCCCATTTAGAAACACTTAGGGTTTCAGAACTTTTCTTCCGTGAAGGTGATTGTCCTCAGATTCATTTTTTTATGGGTTCTGTGTTCTTTCGCAAGCCCAAATTTGAATTGGACTAAAACCTTTTCAGAGAACAAAAATCAGCCAACAAAATAAATGAATAAATAAATAAACGTTTTCTATGTAAATGGTTTCTTTATATAGACTGAAAAAATTTGCATACTTGACATTCAAAAATCAAGCCTTGAATAAATGATTGTGTATATGAAAACAGCAAATCAGATAAAGCAAAATATTATTGAAATCCTTTTCCTTTTCTGAATTCCTTTTAATCAAGGATGGATTACAGATTGTAGAGATAGCAATGAGAAAGGAGAAAATAGCTAATGTTTTTGCCAGCTTCAAAAATCTTAGTCATTTAAGATGACTACATGGCATCTTCTAAATAATTATAGTGTATGGAGGTTACTCTTCTTTCCTAGGATTTTTCCAAGTTGACTCCACTGCATAAAGTATTTTGCTTGATTATTAGAAAATGACTTCTGTTATCTTTACTAATTATAAATTCTTTCATTATTAATATTACATAATATCCTGTTGAAGAATTTACTATGTCTCAATTCAAGTTCAGCATTTATTTGGAGCAATAAATGAAAGCTTGACAATTATATCATTGAAAAGTTGATGCTAGTTAGATAAAGACCAATCTGCATTACAGAAAAAAATTTAAAAAATTATTTATAGATATTAATTGGAAGATAATTACTTTGCAATTTAAAATTGAAAGTAGATCAAACTAGGCTAATAGATTTCATGAGAGCTTTTTTATTTGTTTGTTTTAATGTAAATAGATATCTTTGAGGTCTTTCAGGGTATTTCAAAGTTTACTCTTGGATTTTTTGGAGCATGCTTTCTTTAACTTTATTTCCAGTTCTGGCAGAATTCACCCCAGTACCTGTTTTAAGTTATCAGTTCTGAACTAGTCCAAATTACATAGTTTTTATGTATGCATGAAACTTGATAAAATAGTTTTATATGAACATTTTTTCCCTTTCTCTAGGGCAATGTGTTTATGTATTATGGACTGTCTAATTTCTATCAAAACCATCGTCGCTATGTGAAATCTCGAGATGATGGTCAACTAAATGGAGATCCTAGTGCTTTGCTTGTAAGTAAAGTGATAGAACATGAAACTGGTGCTTTAATAACTAAGAACACGTGATAATTGTGTTGTCTCATTTCAGTGGGATCTGTCAATTCTCATTTCAATAAGAAATAGATATTAAAATGTTAAATGAAATTAAAATATTGCTTGTCATTTTTCATTTGTTCAGTGAGGGTTTTAGTTAAAAATTTTTTCTCTAGAATTTGCACAGATTAATGATTAAGAGATTAATGATTTCTTGAGGCCAGAGGACACGTTACTTCCTGCTTGTTTCTCATAGTATCATTGGGATTTTTGCTTTGTTAACTCCCTGGCCTCAGCTATAAAGAACCTGCCTGCTAATGCAGGAGACACGGGTTCCACCTCCTGGGTTGGGAAGATCTCCTTGAGAAGGAAATGGCGACCCACTTGAGTATTCTTGCTTGGGAAATCCCAAGGGTAGAAGAGCCTTCAGTTTAGTTCAGTTGTTCAGTCGTGTCCGACTCTTTGCAACCCAGTGGACTGTAACACACCAGACTTCCCTGTCCATCACCAACTCCCGGAGCTTGCTCAGACTCATGGCCATTGAATCGGTGATGCCATCCAACCATCTCTCCTCTGTCGTCCCCATCTCCTCCTGCCCTTAATCTTTCCCAGCATCAGGGTCTTTTCCAGTGAGTCAGTTTTTCTCATCAGGTGGCCAAAGTATTGGAGTTTCAGCTTAAGTCGTGTCCGACTCTTTGCAACCCAGTGGACTGTAACACACCAGACTTCCCTGTCCATCACCAACTCCCGGAGCTTGCTCAGACTCATGGCCATTGAATCGGTGATGCCATCCAACCATCTCTCCTCTGTCGTCCCCATCTCCTCCTGCCCTTAATCTTTCCCAGCATCAGGGTCTTTTCCAGTGAGTCAGTTTTTCTCATCAGGTGGCCAAAGTATTGGAGTTTCAGCTTCAGAATCAGCCCTTTCAATGAATACTCAGGACTGATTTCTTTTAGGATTGACTGGTTTGATCTCCTTGAACTTCAAGGGACTCTCAAGAGCCTTCTCCAACATTGCACTTCAAAAGCATCAATTTTTCTGCACTCAGCTTTCTTTATGGTCCAACTCTCACATCTATACATGACTACTGGAAAAACCATAGCTTTGACTAGACGGACCTTTGTTGGCGAAGTAATGTCTCTCCTTTTTAATATGCTGTCTAGGTTGGTCATAGGTTTCCTTCCAAGGAGTAAGCATCTTTTAATTTTATGGCTGCAGTCACCATCTGCAGTGATTTTGGAGCCCCCAAAATAAAGTCTGTCACTGTTTCCATTGTTTCCCTATCTATTTCCCATGAAGTGATGGGANGAAATAACCCTATATGAAAGGCCAGAGATGAGAAAGGAATGAATAACAAAGGAAACCATAAATGTTTGGCTAAATCTGTAACACTGACTGTATAAACCAATAATAATGACGTCTTTGGGGATTCAAAAAACGATAACAACGTCACTGGTATAATCTCTATGAAGGGAAATTTGGCAATATCTATCAAAATTACAAATGTATGTATCCTTTGATTTAGCAACCCCACCGTGAATTCTACGAATTTATTTGAGAGTTACATAGTTCTCAAGATTAGTCATCCCAAATGTTTTGATTGCACATAAGAATATTTCAGAAAATATGTGCACACTTTGTGGAACTAAGAGAATTCTGAAATTGTGTGATTCTTTCCAAATTCTTTAATTCTTACTGGCTCTGTGTTTAAACCCACTGGATTTAGAGCAACCTCCACTTCTAAATGCTTTATAATTGAATCACAATTTAAATGCATTCAGAAGATCATGTTATTTAGAGATTCTATGATAGTTGATCTACGAAGTAGTAAATCTTTTTAATATTATAAACGAACTAGCCCCTAATTTATGATTCTTAACTGAAGAAAAATTTCCTGTTGACATGGACTACATTTCAAAAGCTTTTAGCTTCTTTTTTTGGCTGAAATGAATTTTCCCTAAAAGCAGTTTAATCAATGGTGATTATGCTCACAAACAATCTCAAATAAGCTTATATAACCCACAATGAGCTGAAAGTAGTAAAAAGCAACACTTACTACAGCTAGAAATAAAAGATGGATGAGAAGAATTAGAAATATTTTTCTTCAATGTTGGTGCCTCAGGAAAAATAAGTAAAAAATAGTGTAGACACAATCAGAGTCCGAAACTCTCAAAGGCTTTAGAAGTTTGTGGGGAAATTATAAAATGTATGACTTCCCTTTTCCTTGGAACAATGTCTAACAGCGTAACATTTTCGCTTTGAGTTATTGTTATCGTCATTGATGGTGCCCAGATGGAGGCTAAGAAAGAAGGAGAGAGGGGCTAACCATTTCTAAAGGAGCCAAGCAAGAACTGAGAGAGGGAACCGGGACCTAGAGCGGGAAAGAGAATGAGTCTTCCCAAGAAAGCAATTGCCTGAGACTAAATAAATTGAATTGTAAATGCTAAAAAAAAAAAAAGAAAGAAAGAAAGAAAGAAAACTGGACAGGAGATAGGTATGTCCCCTAGGGATTATCACAGTCCCTGGCCCTCATGTAAGTTCAATAAATATTTACCAAACAGAACAGACCTGGAACTGAACAGGATGAAGGGTGCCAGGAGGGAAGAGTTTGGGGGTCAATGTCGATTACCCCTATTGACCACCAGGTGGCAGCATCACCTCATGACCTCTCGTGTCCCAGGTAAAACCTGGGGGGCAGGAAGAGGAGGCGTCCGTGTACAAACACTGGATTCGTGTGCCTGCATGTTTCCAGCTAAGGGTTCAGAAGTGAGTAAGAACCTGTATGAACCCTCTCAAATCAGGTGAAGTGTACTGGAGTAATCCTATTGGTGAAATTTGGGTCCCAAACGCCCTATAAATTTTAACCTAAAGTCATTTTGTTCAAAAATTTGCCCCCCTGAACTACATTTGCACATTTCTAACCGGTAATATCAAGCTTCAGACAGGTGGAATGGGTGCCTGAGCAGCAGTTTTGATGATCCATATTCAGAAAGTACTGCTGCAAGATGCTACCTTTTTAGTGGCAGCTGTGAACTGACCTATTTCCCCAAAATACAATTACTCCAAGCTCCATTATTTCAGGCTGATTCATATATGAATATTCCTCTGGGTATTACTAAAATAAAAATCAAGTGAAACAGATTAAAAACTATATTTAATGGTCCCTAAAGAAACACTTTAAAAAAAAAACCACACATCTGCCCATGCTAGAGAATGATACCAAAATAGTTTAGAAGTTTCAAGCAAGTAAAGTAGAAAGAAAAACAAAACATCCTTAGAATACGTTAATGAAGATTTGGATAAATCCTGAAAAGAAGATAAAAAACATAACTGAGAGAGATGTCTTCTCTCCCCCTGCCCCCCACCCTTTTTTTGACTACACCACGTGGTATGTGGGATCTTGGTTCCCCTGTTGGGGATCGAACCTGTACCCCCTGCATTAGAAGGGGGAAGTCTTAATCACTGGACTGCCAGGAAAGTCCCCCACTCTCTTTTTTTTCCCCATTTACCTAAGCAATGACTGCTGAGTTTTCCAAATTTGCTGGCATATTGAGTGCAGCACTTTAACAGCATCATCTTTTAGGATTTGAAATAGCTCAACTGGAATTCCATCACCTCCACTAGCTTTGTTCGTAGTGATGCTTCCTAAGGCCCACTTGACTTTGCATTCCAGGATGTCTGGCTCTAGGTGAGTGATCACACTATCATGGTTATCTCAGTCATTAAGATATTTTTTGTATAGTTCTTCTGTGTATTCTTGCCACCTCTTCTTAATATCTTCTGCTTCTGTTAGGTCCATACCATTTCTGTCCTTTATCAAGCCCATCTTTGCATGAAATATTCCCTTGGTATCTCTAATTTTCTTGAAGAGATCTCTAGTCTTTCCCATTCTATTGCTTTCCTCTAATTTTTTGCACTGATCATTTAGGAAGACTTTCTTATCTCTCCTTGCTATTCTTTGGAACTCTGCATTCANCCACTAGCTTTGTTCGTAGTGATGCTTCCTAAGGCCCACTTGACTTTGCATTCCAGGATGTCTGGCTCTAGGTGAGTGATCACACCATCGTGATTATCTGGGTCATGAAGATCTTTTTTGTATAGTTCTTCCATGTATTCTTGCCACCTCTTCATAATATCTTCTGCTTCTGTTAGGTCCATACCATTTCTGTCCTTTATCGAGCCCATCTTTGCATGAAATGTTCCTTTGGTATCGCTAATTTTCTCGAAGATTAGTCTTTCCCATTCTATTGTTTTCCTCTATTTCTTAGCATTGTTCACTGAAGAAGGCTTTCTTATCTCTCCTTGCTATTCTTTGGAACTCTGCATTCAGATGCTTATATCTTTCCTTTTCTCCTTTGCCTTTAGCTTCTCTTATTTTCTCAGCTATTTGTAAGGCCTTCTCAGAGAACTATTTTGCCTTTTTGCATTTCTTTTCCATGGGGATGGTCTTGATCCCTGTCTCCTGTACAATGTCACGAACCTCCGTCCATAGTTTTTCTATATATCTAGGCACTCTGTCTATCAGATCTAATCCCTTGAATCTCTTTGTCACTTCACTGTATAATCGTAAGGGATTCAGGTCATACCTGAATGGTCTAGTGGTTTTCCCTACTTTCTTCAATTTAAGTCTGAATTTGGCAATAAGGAGTTCATGATTTGAGCCACAATCAGCTCCCGGTCTTGTTTTTGCTGACTGTATAGAGCTTCTCCATCTTTGGCTGCAAAGAATATAATCAGTCTGATATCGGTATTGACCATCTGGTGATGTCCATGTGTAGAGTCTTCTCTTGTGTTGCTGGAATAGGGTGTTTGCTATGACCAGTGTGTTCTCATGGCAGAACTCTGCCCTGCTTTATATTGTACTCCAAGGCCAAATTTGCCTGTTACTCCAGGCATCTCTTAACTTCCTACTTTTGCATTCCAGTCTCCTGTAATGAAAAGGACGTCTTTTTTGGGTGTTAGTTCTAGAAGGTCTTGTAGGTCTTCATAGAACCATTCAGCTTCTTCAGCATTACTGTTTGGGGCATAGACTTGGATTACTGTGATATTGACTGGTCTGCCTTGGAAATAAACAGAGATCATTCTGTCGTTTTTGAGATTGCACCCAAGAACTGCATTTTGGACTTTATAAAGAGCTTGGTGGGCTACAGTCCATGGGGTTGTAAAGAGTTGGACATGACTTAGTGACTAGACAACAAAAGCGACAGTCAGTTTGTAATGGAATTTTGATGAATGTAGCATTCTGGGAATATAATTTGTTCTGTTCGGGTTTATTCATTATTATTTTACTGGGTAGGAGTATGTAAATAAACGGCTTTTAATTTCTGAGATTATGTTTTAAAATCAAACATGTATGCTCTTGGTTTTTTACCCTGTGGGACACTTAAGTACTAAAATCCAAAGGGTGGCTACTGAAAAACTGTCTGAGGAGCTTTTTGAAAATAGAGGGTCCAGAATTCTCCTAAGTCTTTCATGTCTACGTCTACAGGGTTGGAGCTCTAAAATGTCTCTTTTTAACAAGCTCCCCTTCTGATGCTCAGCCGGGTTGGCAACCTATGGACTAGGTGATCTGAGGTTCCTGACTGTTGTTCACGTTTCCATAGTAGTGGCTGGTGCTCAAGTATTTTACACTGTTGCTGTCAGTGCAGCAAGCCTTAGGAGTCCCACAGTAATTTAAGGATGTCTTAAAAACAGTGACTCTCTTAGAATACAGTTTAGAACCATATTGGGACCAGAATGGTCCTGGTAAATGTATAATTGCCCTTGGTTATCCTTCCCGGGTTTATTGCTCTTTCTTGATGTTTGGGATCTTAAGAAGTAATAAGTCTATTAAAGATTCCAGTTAGTTCTGCAATAGTTTGCCATCCACGTGGGGGTTTATGTTGTGAGATCCACAAGTCCAGAGAAGGTGATGTTTCGTGAGACACACCAGGTTGATTGGGTGTGTGTTGAAAGACCCAGAGGTGGTGGTTGATTTACAATTCTTTTATGTAGATACACTCTTCACAGAGGGCAAAAGAAGCTGAGATTCTTTTCTTCCAAACTTCAAGCAAAGTTTTTCAACTAAACTTAGGATTTTCTGTAAAGGGCCAATAGTAAACATTTTCAGCTTTGCAGGTCATGTAGTCCATTGCAGCTACTCACCTCTGCCATTTTAGAATGAAGGCAGCCATAGACAATACTTAGGTGAATGGGTGTAGCTGTGTTCCAATAAAACTTTATTTACAAAAACAGGTCTTGGGCTGAATTTGGTTTGCAGGCTGTCATTTATGGATCCCTGGACTAGACCAAAATATGTGACTTAAGACCAGATGGCTTTCAAAAATTTTAAAGATGTTCAGAATAAACAGATCGAAGTGTAAGTTACTTAACATCGTATGTAAGGCCCTTCACAATCTTATGTCAGCCTACCACTCCAGCCTTTTTGGTTTTATATTCTGTCCTTAGTGTACCTTTGGCTTGGCTGCCCTGGGCAATATATACTATTCCCTAACTATGCCTGGTGACACACGTAATCTGCCCATTTTGACATTTTACGTTTCATTTGTCTAGATTGTGGTTTTTACTCTTTCCCTGGAGGTCCTCTCATTTCAGGCCTGCTGTTCAGTGTCTCTGGATGCAAAATAACTTCTTTCTGTGTGTATTTCATTCATACTGTGTTCATACTTTACTTAACACAGTCTCCCCATATCATCTACTCTCTCTCTTCCTTTCCAGGCCGTTCCAGCAGTTCTACGTAACTGCTAGAGTGATCTTTAAAAAAACATAAATACCATTTCTCTGCCTAAAATCTTTCAGTGGTTTGTTTACTCAAGATGGTCTGAGCTATGCACGACTCTGCAGTCTTATCGTTTACTTTATTGCCCATACTCTTAACTGCATTCCCCCTTGACTTTCTCAGAGACACCAGGTTCTTTCTAAATGGCGTGTGCTGTCCTCGCTGCTTCAGGCTCTCTTCTGCGTGCTCCTCACGTGGCTGTCTCCTGCTTTCCTCAAGTCTTGACTTTGACGAGAAGGACTCCCCGTATCATTTCTTTACTTGTCTTCTGTCTTCCCAACCACACCGCAAGCCCATGAGAGCGGGGAGCATGACTTTCTTTAATCACCGTGTACAGTGCCTAACACGTGAGAGGCGCTTAATAAATACATATGGAGTAAATATAGACACTTCTGTCACAGCTCTCATTTCATATTATAGTTGGTTGTGTTTGGGTTTGTTTGCCTTGTTACATTGTGAGATGCTGAAAAGCAGAGACTTTTTTTCTTCCATTTTTCCCTTTCTAGCACCTTTCATGGTATGTGGTACACGTTAGGTACTCATTAAATGGTATTTCTAAGCCAGTTACTACAAAGTATGTAACACTGCTTAGTTCAGTACCTGATGACTAGGTAGTGAATATTTTCCTTTCTTTTAAAACTTCTTCAGTAACTTAGTAGCTAGAAGACGGTTCTCCAGACGGTTCTCCAGGACTCAAGTCCACCATTTCCTCTCTTTGCTGGTTTTCCAAATGAAGTTGCTATTCCACTCCTTCCCTTGCCCCCCAAGAGTTTAGTGGTTACTATATATATATATATATATATGTCACACCGAGAGTTTATTTACCTTTTTTTCTTGAAATCACACTTTTCATCAAAACAATCAAATAATAATAGGCTAATTATATATTGTTTATCTTCATGGCCTTAAAATAATAACTTTGTGAATGTAGATGGCATAGGGACCGAAAAGCTGAAAAGTCAAATATTAAAGAGACTTTATGAGATTCCCTGCCACATTTCTTTAACCTTCTCCTGTCTGTGTAGTTCTTTTTCCAATGAAAATGTAGATATAAGACAACATTGGTGATAATGGAATAGCCCTAGGATGCTAGGTTCTAGTTAATTTCAAATTGAGACTATCTTGGTTTGTTCATGTGTTTTGAGACATGGCCTAATGTGGCCTTGGAATTGCAGAATAACTCAGACATATACCTCATGTTAGACTTGGTAGAATCTTTAGGTTAACTCTACAATTTACATGTTTCCTTGAGATCTTCAGTAGGGACTAAATAAAAACTGAATCTGGTGGACAGGTGAATTGCTGTTTGCCTTGCCAACATGTTTGTTTTTTTTTACCTGGATGCACAATTTAGAGAAGACTGTTATATTCTGGGACTTCTTTTCCTTCCTTCTCTACAGTCAGGCAACCCTCTTCCCTGCTCTCCCTTCCTTCTTTCCACAGGATTTAATTTGAGGATTTAACTCCAAATTACAGAATTTGAAATTATCTAGTTGAAAATGTTATTTTGTAAGTCAGGCCCAGATAAATCAAGGGACTTTCTTGTAGTTACAAAGTACATTAGTTGGAACTAGAAGCTCCAGTCTTATTTCCAGTTTAAGATTCCCTTCATTACATTATAGCTGGATTGACAATAGATGGCTTCTTAATTTTTCTTGGGTCGAAAACTTTGTAGTTATTATTTCTGTGTTGGTATGAAGATGTTTTAAAATTTCATTTTGACATGTATCTGTGTGACAAAATATATGCAAAGAAAGATTATAAAGCAATAATGTTAAGGAATATATTTTTTGTAGTTAAATGTGGTATTATTTATAATCTGTCTATAGGAGAGACACTCTGTATGCATTGCAAATAAGAAATATGTAGGCATTGAATTTTTAATCAGTAATTAGGGCTGATAGTTCTCTCAGAGGCCTGGATAATAATTTCTCTTTTCTTTCCTTTTGAATATCAGAATCCCAGTAAGGAATGTGAGCCTTATCGAAGAAATGAAGACAAACCAATTGCTCCTTGTGGGGCTATAGCCAACAGCATGTTTAATGGTATGATATAGAGATAAACAAAGATTATATATAGTATACTACAGTTAGGAATATTTGTATACTCTTATAGAAACAAGAATGGACTTAGCAACTGAACAAGAACATGAAATTGTAAAATTTAACAGCTTTAAGATAAATATATAATATTAGTTATGCAGTGGGATATTGGAATGCTTTATGACTTTCTTTTGTGAATTCTTATATTTTAAGAATGAATTTATGTCTTTGAGAATAAAGAAGTAGAGACATTCTGCTAACTTCTGGTTTCATATATGATAAACCAACTTTGAATATTTGTACCATTAAAAAGGGGCTACAGCACTGTCTGATATGAATATAATATGAACCGTAAATGTGAGACATGTATATAATTTTAAGTTTTCTGATAGTCACATTAAAAACAATAAAAAAGTTAAATTAACTTGAATAATATTTTATTAAACTCAGTATGCCCCAAATATTATCATTTCAGCATGTAAGTGATGTTCAGTATATAAAGTTATTAGTGAGACATTTTATATACTAGTTTTTTGTATAAAATCTTTGATGTATATTATATCCTTATAAAACATATTCATTTGGACCAGCCATAATTTCAAGGGGTCTTGTAGCAATATAGCCAGTGATTACCATGTTGAACAGTGCGGATAGAGAATTTGGTAAGCCAGAAGCTATTTAGCAATGTGTTTTGTTTTTTTTTGTTTTTTAAAGAATAGAAGGAGAGGCAGATTCACCTTGCAACTTGTTTTATTTGCGTTATTATTAAAACATTTGACCTTATCACATATCAGCTAGCCATGTAGGAAAATGACTTGGACTGTATTGAGGGAAGGCAAGTTCATCTAGGATCATAAAGTTACCATAGTTAATTCACATGTAAATAACCAAGAGAGCAGATGCATATCATGTGGCTGCTTTGTTAAAACTGCTTTGGGGAGCAAATACCAGATCCTCATTTCTCATGGAATAAAGCTGATTTTCAGTAGATGTTTAGTAATATCTCTCTTTTCTTGTGTCCAGATACACTAGAATTATTTCAGGTTGGCAATGCATCTGATCTTATGCCTATTCCTTTGAAAAAGAAAGGTATTGCTTGGTGGACAGATAAAAATGTAAAATTCAGAAATCCCCCTGGAACAGATCCCTTAGAAGAACGATTCAAAGGTAAAGTATTACTGTTATCCCTTAAGACATAATCTAGGTATTTTAATGAAATACCTAAAATTTTCTGTCTTTAGGATCTTAAAAAAGTTTATATGGTTTTTTAAAAACAACTTTTCTTCATGTCAAATTAGGTGAAATATGTAGCATTTTCTAATGTGTTAAAATTCTAAAGGAAACATACACTGTTCATCTTGAATTTCTCTGGTGTGTTCTTATGTGTTTCAGCTATAATCTTTTAAAGTTGTAAACGTTTATTTTAAACAAGTATTTATTTAAATTTTATAAGTCCAGTTTTTTTTTCTTTGCCTCCTTTATTTCATAATGTAATGTTTCTTACCATTTCATCTTTGCATTAAGTCATCTGCCTTTTGGTACATACTCAATAGCCTACTTTTAGTAATCTCTTAATTGAGATATCAGTCAAATCTTTGTAATTATTTGTTAAGGTTTTATGTGAGGAATTGATTTCTCTTTAGATTTTAAGACTTAGAATATGACTATATTTCTATTTTTGCACATAGGGAAAATATTCATATTGTATATCTTTGTTTTATAAGAGTGTGACTTTTCACTGAAACTCTTAATAAAATTGAATATTTTGTCTCCCCGTTCCACTCCCATCTCTCCTTTTAAAGGCACAACGAAGCCAGTAAACTGGGTTAAACCAGTTTACATGTTGGATTCTGACGAAGATAATAATGGCTTCATAAATGAGGATTTTATTGTTTGGATGCGTACTGCAGCATTACCTACTTTTCGTAAGTTATATCGTCTTATAGAGCGGAAAAATGATTTACATCCAACATTACCAGCTGGACGATACTATTTGAATATCACATACAGTATCCTTTTTTGGCCATGTACACAGATTCAAAGAATCTGAAAGGAGTATAGTCCAACCTTGTCTCAGTTATGTGGCATGCTACTTTGTACTTTAGTTTTGTTCACTGCATTTTTATAAGAGTATGTGTATATGTATGAGAAAGCCTCTTTTAACTTGTTTCTTCCAGAAACATATTTAATTTTTGTATACTTTGGACTAGAATTCAAGCATATTATTTGGTGAAAAAGTGATCAGGGGTTGCCACATTACTTGGTAAATTATTTAAAATGTAGTGCTAGATTTATTAATAAATTAGATATTTTTGCAAGAGAGATTGTAATTGAATTTAGTGCAAAGGCTAGTAAGTATACCTAGTGCTTAGCAAATAAATGTTGGTGGTACTGGGCTGTTGCAATTTTTTTTTTTTTCAAAAAATTTTTTAGATATTAAAAATTAATGAATTTGTTACTTCATATCAACATAATTATTCATAATGATTCTGTTTACAGTACCAAAGCATTTTTATCATTAGCTGTATTGTTCTACCTTAATAATTTAGGCAGACTTTTAAGTGCTGATAAATACCATTTATTTCATCTTAACTCTATGTCAGTTATAGTAAATACTTTGCATATATTATTTCTTTCAAGCATTGTGAATCATCTCCATATTGTAGACAAGAATACAGGAACAAAGAGCCTTTAAGAAACTTACCTGAGGTTACACAAGTAGTAGAAAAATGGGGGTTCAGAATCACGCTGCTGACTCCAAAGGCTGTTGACTTTACCATCAGCCACCACTGTAGGCTGCATCCCTGCCTGGTTCACTCGAGCAGTCAGACTGTCCATATCATGGTACTGGGCTGTTGCAATTTTTTTTTTTCAAAAAATTTTTTAGATATTAAAAATTAATGAATTTGTTACTTTATATCAACATAATTATTCATAATGATTCTGTTTACAGTACCAAAGCATTTTTATAATTAGCTGTATTGTTCTACCTTAATAATTTAGGCAGACTTTTAAGTGCTGATAAATACCATTTATTTCATCTTAACTCTATGTCAGTTATAGTAAATACTTTGCATATATTATTTCTTTCAAGCATTGTGAATCATCTCCATATTGTAGACAAGAATACAGGAACAAAGAGCCTTTAAGAAACTTACCTGAGGTTACACAAGTAGTAGAAAAATGGGGGTTCAGAATCACGCTGCTGACTCCAAAGGCTGTTGACTTTACCATCAGCCACCACTGTAGGCTGCATCCCTGCCTGGTTCACTCGAGCAGTCAGACTGTCCATATCAGCCTGGCTGCAGAGTCTTTCCTAAGCTAGAAACATTGGGCACTAACTTTTATTTTAAACAAAATCCTTACATCTTTTAATCTCTAGCCCATTGCTTGTATATATCATGGATGAAAACAGCTCAGATATTAGCATTTAAATGTTTGCTGATGATCTTACATTTTTGATTTTTCATAACCCAAATTATGATGGGGTCGCAAAGAGTCGGACACGACTGAGCGACTGAACTGAACTGAACCCAAATCAGCTATAAATATATACTTTCAGTTTAGATTAATAAATGGTTGAATTAATAGACCTCATTTCAAAGCAAAGATCTATTTGGATCCTTAAGTCTTTTGATTTTGCAGCTCAGTACACACCTGAGCGTGACTGGATAGTGACAGACTGAAAGTGCCCAAGTTTTTGAAACTCTGCCTACATAGCAGCAGTTTTAGACAAACAGGCTCAATTTAGGTGCTGGTAGAGAGAATAAAATGGCAGCCTACTCCAGCGTTCTTGCCTGGAGAATCCCAGGGACAGAGGAGCCTAGTGGGCTGCCGTCTATGGGGTTGCACGGAGTCGGACACGACTGAAGCGGCTTAGCAGCAGCAGGAGCAGCAGCAGAGAGAATAATCTTGAGGCTGTAGCCAAAGTAGAGGGCAGCCTGCAGCCTACAGCACAAGAAAGGGAAGGCTTTGGAGCACTCAGGGCTTCTTAGTTGACAGATAATTTGCACCAAGAAAACTGTTAGGAGAAGTGTAGACTGTTTTGAAAATCAGTAAGACAGAAATGAGACCCGCAAAACATCAAGGGTTAATTAGAGGGAAGATGTGGGGTGGGAGGTGGGAGGGGGGTTCATGTTTGGGAGTTCGTGTAAAAAAATAAATAAATAAATTAAAAAAAAATAAAATAGCTTTGAGTTTAAAAAAAAAAACAAAAAAACTGAATCTAAGGTGGGGAACTAGATATTAGAATTAAGGTAGAAGCCCCCCCCCCTTTTTTTTTCAGAATAAACAGCAATGAACCTTTTTAGGGTTCAGATATTGAGAGACTAGCTTGGGTGATTTGATACCACATCCCATAGAATATTGGGTTAGTTAGAACTCTTATAATCATTCCTGGCTTGGGTTGTGATTGATTTAAGAACTAGTAGAACTGAGCCTCGCATTGGAGTCACAGGGCCTGTCTTCTAGGCTGGGGAGCTACAGAAGCTGGAGAAACAGATGGGAAATCACACACTTGATTCAAAAGATGCGTCTGAAGAAGTTGTGAACCTTTTGCTTAGGGCCTTAGTTCTGTCTTCTTCTCTGTCCTAACTCTTGCTAGAATCCTGGAATTTGTCCATGGGTGTAGCTCATCCAGTATGTCGATGTCCCATTTCTTCCTTCATTTCCGCTCTGTTTTAGCCATTGACTCTGTGTCACACTGTGAGTTTTCTCATTGCTCCAAGTCCGCCATCTAAAACTTCAGTGTCATGCTTTTTGTCTTGTGCTGAGTCCTCCCACCTTCTCAGAATGACACTCTTGCTGCGTTTTGAGCTCAGTGCTCAAAAAGTGCCCCAGTCCCTTCATTCTTCCCATTTCTCCTGGTCTGTCAACCTCATTTTCCTCTATGGGTTTCATTGCTGTTTATCTGAAATAATTTTTTTTTCACATTACAGGCCTTTAACCCCCTCCTGTGTAATGAGAACAGAAATATCTGAGAAATGAGAAATTATGTCTTAAATTTAGTTGCTTTTGCTTGTAAACTATATTGGCTTCTACTACTAATAGTTTGTGAAATCAATCCTTTAGGTTAATAATTGCATAATTATTTTGTGATTTAGAACATACGAGTAAGGTATCTATCAGAGTTATACCGATGAATTACAAGGAATTAAATGCCAACTTAAGTTGTATTTTAAAAATCAAGTAACAAAACATGGACGTCTTCCTATACACTCTTCAGATTATCCTGTACATTCATTTGATGGACGGAAGCGGATGATCTTGAGCACCATTTCATGGATGGGAGGAAAAAATCCATTTTTGGGGATTGCTTACATCACTATTGGATCCATCTCCTTTCTTCTGGGAGTTGTACTGCTAGTAATTAATCATAAATATAGAAACAGTAGTAATACTGCTGACATTACCATTTAATTTTATATTCTGAAAACAAATTTACTGCATGTGCATCAAGGCCAGTCCTATTCAACCTAGCTTTCAAATGCTGATGTTCTGGTTCGTATGTCATTTTTGAAGTTGGCACATAACATTTTTTAAAAAGCAGTCTTTGTCTTCTGCTTCTTCCTTATGGATGACTTACGAAAATATATGACGGGTATAAAAACAGATTAGCTATACTGATCATATCTACACTGTAACTGCTGAAATGGCATCATGATGTTTCTTTTGTTGGGACAGGCTGTGTGATGCGTAGAGCCTCTTTCATGTGAAACGCGTGTGCTGCTTATATGTTTATGCTGTGTTGATGGTAATATATTGACATGTGATACTGTATATGTGTGCCTGTTGAGTGAAGAATGTGATTACAAGATGTATGAGTATAACGACTTGCTAACCTTTCAGGATCCAGAGTTACAAAAAGATGAAGAAAGACCAAATCTAAATAAAACACTTCATCATTTTCATGTGTCTTGTGTAAAGGCTTCAAGTACCATCTTTGTTGAGGTGATTCCTGTATTCAGCTTATCCAGTACAGTTGTCAAGCTTAAATTTGATTTCAAAGGACATGCTTAACCTGGCTAGCATAGGAATTAATGCTTGTGTCTGAAGAGGTCAGGTGGATCTCAGGAGAATTTAAAATTCCACTTTCCATTTTGGCTAAGATGTTGCAGTCAAGAAACTCAACTTATTTGCTCTTTTTACATGTGACCATTTCCCTTGAAGCTTACACTTCATCAGGGATCCAAGAATATAGGTGAGATGGGAAAACTTCTTGGCAGACCTTGTCTTCTGTCTCAACTATAAACCAGGTATAAATGTTCAAAGGAGACTGTTTTCATTCTTGTGGTATTTAACATTCAGAAATTTGCTTCAGCATTGGAAATACCTCAAGCTGTTTTTAATTTGCAGGTAAGTGTTTTGACCTAAGTACTAATATTATATTTCTGAGATTTTAGAAAACAATAACCTTTATTTCCTTTATATTTCATCCAGTTTTTACATGTAGGTCAAATGTGGATGTGTACGGACGTTCTATTGGCAGACCTTGTCTTCTGTCTCAACTATAAACCAGGTATAAATGTTCAAAGGAGACTGTTTTCATTCTTGTGGTATTTAACATTCAGAAATTTGCTTCAGCATTGGAAATACCTCAAGCTGTTTTTAATTTGCAGGTAAGTGTTTTGACCTAAGTACTAATATTATATTTCTGAGATTTTAGAAAACAATAACCTTTATTTCCTTTATATTTCATCCAGTTTTTACATGTAGGTCAAATGTGGATGTGTACGGACGTTCTATTTAGTTATGGCACCAATTGTTTTGGTTGGTTTTTCTAAGACGTACTTTCAAAAGAAATTCATTAAATTCTGGAGATTTTGGAGTCTGTACACGATAAATTATAATATATATGCTTGAAGTTATTTTATTTTCTATTAACTGGAATTATTTTTAATATTCCTTCTTGAATAAATGCTGTAATTTGTTTGCTATGGAACTGATTCTTGAATGTAAACTTATTTTTTCACATGCATGAAATGTATGTCTTAATCAGAGGTGGCTTAATTGCATTGAAATGGCTATTTTTTTTAGACTAAAATAACTCATATGTTTGTTAGAAAAATGCCTGTTTGAATTAAGAGTTTGTAATGGTTTCTTTTGGTTATATTTTAAATCAAAAGGTCTGTGTAATGTATCAATTTTGACTTTTTAAAAAAAAATAATGTAATGGTAATAGTAGAAATGTGCCACACTTAAGTTTTGTACAATATGAAATTCAGTTAAAAGAACTTGTAGTTAATACTTAACAGAATATTACTTGCATGAGGTACTTAATGTTTGGTTATCTTGAAATTTCTGAGTGCATAGGGTATTTGTGTAAAACTATTCTTTTTGTCAGTCCTTCAGAATATGGTTATTTATTCTGATAATTGACCCTTTTGCACATGGCAGTGTATTTCCTGGGATATATCAATAGGGGAGAGGGCTTCTCCCAGTATTTGCAGATTGAGTTTGTGCCGTTTAAGGACTGCCATCCTGCGTCTGTTTTTCTAACTGGGGGACCAGGATTGCTGCTACAGAAAAGTCGAAGAGCCTCTCCAACCCTTTGTCATCTGTGGTGAAGACGGAATCTTAAAATATATTTGGAGTTTTGTCTGTTTTTACAAATGCATTGATGGCCTAGGTTCTCCCTTGTCTGCTGCCATTTGAGTTGGAAGGGATTCCTGTTGCTAAATACGGAGAATGTGGAACACTCATATGGCCTCTGTGACTGGGGGAAGGAAGGAAAACATTTCTTTATTAGGGGCTTTATGCTCACTTTTTGGAAACACCAATGTCATCATACTCAGCTTTCAGAGTCAGAATGCATTTTAAGACATAGGTTGAGTAGAAGGCATTGAAGAATACATTAACTTGCTGGAAATAATTGTGATATATGAAGTTCCCAACTGATGAAATTATTTAATACGTAAAGACTAAGAAATTTCTTTGAAATCATAAAGCAGTTTAAAAATAAATTGGTAAAAATAACTGTACTACCTAATAGAGAATTATTCAACCAAGAGAAGAGTCAAGTGACTATTATTTGTTTATTGGTTGGTAACAGTTTATTTGTAACTTTGATTATATTGAAAGATAACTTACTGTTAGTATATTCTGTATTAATAAAAAATGAAAAATATTAATTTTGCTATGTTTAATTGTCTTGCTAAAATAACAGTGCCCCAGTATTGTTAATATTTAGTTCTAAATTTTAGCCCAAGCTCAATGAGTCCAAGTTTTAACATTTCCATNAACTTTGATTATATTGAAAGATAACTTACTGTTAGTATATTCTGTATTAATAAAAAATGAAAAATATTAATTTTGCTATGTTTAATTGTCTTGCTAAAATAACAGTGCCCCAGTATTGTTAATATTTAGTTCTAAATTTTAGCCCAAGCTCAATGAGTCCAAGTTTTAACATTTCCATGCCTAGATTTGATTGCCATCTGTATGTGTATTAGTCACTCTGACAGCATTAATTGCAGGATATATCTACACTACTGAGCAGCATCTGTTCTTCTTAGGAAGTGGTCAGATTATAACCTCAGTTATAGGCAGACAGGCTAGACTTGGTATTAGAGCAAGGGAAATTTTTGGTAAATAGAAAATGAAAAACTGGTAGGGAGACAAGGGTGATGAAAATAATGAAGAAGGTAGGGAGGGGGCATAAGAAATGAAGAAAGCCAGACTAGGAAAGAGGAGCAGCTGAGAGGTAGGCTTAATGGCTGCTGTTAAGCCTCTCATCTCCTGTCTTCATGGAGACACTGCCTTCGTATTACTCTGTCATCCTGTGCTGGTTAAGCTGCAGAATTCTGTTCTTTGTGAACTTGGTTATTTTGAGGGGAGGATGGAGGGAGTAAGGAAGTGCTGTTTCAAGGAGGATTTGATGCATAAATGTAGTATTTGGATAATCTAGCAAAGTGTATTAGAGCTGGTTTCTTGCCCATGCCCTTCAGTAAACACAAAAATCGTATTTCCTCTAATGTCATTTGAAATTTCAGAATAAGTATGTCTAAAATCGAGTCAGACCATGGTGACCTTATTTTCTTCTATATATCTAAAATTTATCAAACTAATGTACACAGTTTAAAAAATATCTGAAGGCATTAAGAGGAAAAACGGCAGTGCCTGCCCCAGCTTTTCTAGGGGTGATCACTTTGACTTCAGAGGTTGTTACTTTTGGTGTTTGTCTTGATGTATCTAAATAACATGCCTGTTCTACTATTGCTTGATTTAATAACTTGAGACCTTATTGTCTTCTTGAAGCTATTACCTGATGATTTAGCTAACACACATATTCCCCCTTCTCTTATTATATGGTTATAATATTTAATAAACACATTATTAATTATGACTTTAAAAATACTGTATTCAGTAGAGCAAAGGAGAGCACCAAGATTATACTTTGTACACTTTATTTTTCCCGGAATTAATAATCATTCTACTTTTTAACATTTACGTAACTTTTGGAAGCCTGTCTTAAAATTTTTCTAGCTTTTCTGGCAGGTCCATCATGTTCTCATTGTCAGATAACCCGATTCCCTGAAGGTCTGTCCTGTATTTGTCCTTTGCCAGTCTGTACTGGTGGGTTTTGGTGAGCTACACAGCTGTTACTCCATGCTCTCATTGCACCCTCCTGTGTTGGATCTGCTGTGGCCTAATTTACTCTCTTGTTTACTGGACCTATTTTCAGTTTTTCATGTAGGTGAATTTCCTCCTATTTCTGGCTAGTCTGAGCAATGCAATCTATTGTGTATGAATGGACCCCAAAAACATATTGAAAGCTCTTTGTGGGCTAGTACTTGACAAGTGATGGCCTCCCTAGCATAGTGCTACTCAGAACTGCTGCTCATGATAAAATGCTTAGACCAGTAATAAATGGTTGGCAGGTCAGCAACTGTAGGAAGATTGAACTTTGAGAAGCGCTGCATTAGGGAATGACTGTCAGGGAGCCAGTCCTTTGGCTGGAAACCTTTTCTGCGGGACTGTTCAGTTTTTCTAGGGATGAATTCTCTAGTCTTCTGCAAAAGGAAGGGTTGAAAGAGGATCTGTCTCTTACTGCTCTGAACTCTCTGCTTCTGCCTTGTCCTCCCTCTCAGTTTCTGTTTCCACTTCACATATTTCTGCTATACCTGTCCCTTTGTATATGCTGTCCACCTAGTTGTCTCCCATTACTTTTTCCAGATAAAAATTCGCTCGTCTTCTGCCTGTGGGAGACCTGACGGAGGTAAGCGGTGGTATTTGGCCGAGAGGCAGAGGGGTGGAGATCTTGGGGATCGGACCATTCTGTTGTGTACAGTTTTCGGCTACTCATTTTTAGACTGGTCCCTTGACTCCACTCTGGTGTAACTTCTACTTTCAAGTCTGAGCTTCTCAGGGGTTTTGGAACCCATCAGCATGCTTCTCAGTGGCATCCGTCCCCTTGCAGTCCCTTTAGGTAGTGACTCCCTCTGTCCTGCTCAGCCATATTCCATCTCCTTTCTGTTTTCCAGAAATCTGTTGAAATTGATTTCTGTTTCTCTCTTCTTTATACTCCATCTTTTTAGGCTGTATTTTTTAACATGTTCTTTAGACTGTCATTACTTTTTGTTGTACAGTTTTGTGACTTTTAACACATGTATAGATTTGTGTAACCATCTTAGAATACAGAGCAATACCACAATCCCGTCTCCTTTCTACTGTACAGTTTTATAGTCACCCTTTCCTCCATCCATGAACCCAGGCAACCACTGATCTTTTTTCCACCTCTATAGTTTTATCTCCTGAAATGTCATATATTCATATGTAACCTTTTGAAGCTGGCTTATTTTTTTTATGATTTTGATTATTTTTTTAATTTTTATTTTTACTTTATTTTGCTTTATAATACTGCATTGGTTTTTCCATAAATTGACACAAATCCACCACAGGTGTACATGAGTTCCCAATCCTGAACCCCCCTCCCACCTCCTACCCCAATCTCTCTGGATCATCCCCGTGCACCAGCCCCAAGCATCCTGTATCCTGTATCGAACATAAGCTGGCGATTTGTTTCTTACATGATGGTATACATGATTCAATGCCATTCTCCCACATCATCCCACCCTCTCCCCTCTCCCTCAGAGTCCAAAAGTCCGTTCTATACATCTGTGTCTCTTTTGCTGTCTCGCATACAGGGTTATCATTACCATCTTTCTAAATTCCATATATATGTGTTAGTATACTGTATTGGTGTTTTTCTTTCTGGCTTACTTCACTCTGTATAATTGGTTCCAGTTTCATCCATCTTATTAGAACTGATTCAAATGTATTCTTTTTAATGGCTGAGTAATACTCCATTGTGTATATATACCACAGCTTTCTTATCCATTCATCCGCTGATGGACATCTAGGTTGTTTCCATGTCCTGGCTATTATAAACAGTGCTGCAATGAACATTGGGGTACATGTGTCTCTTTCTATTCTGGTTTCCTCGGTGTGTATGCCCAGCAGTGGGATTGCTGGGTCATAAGGCAGTTCTATTTGCAATTTCTTAAGGAATCTCCACACTGTTCTCCATAGTGGCTGTACTAGTTTGCATTCCCACCAACAGTGTAAGAGGGTTCCCTTTTCTCCACACCCTCTCCAGCATTTATTGCTTGTAGACTTTTGGATCGCAGCCATTCTGACTGGTGTGAAATGGTACCTCATTGTGGTCTTGATTTGCATTTCTCTGATAATGAGTGACGTTGAGCATCTTTTCATGTGTCTGTTAGCCATCCGTATGTCTTCTTTGGAGAAATGTCTATTTAGTTCTTTGGCCAATTTTTTGATTGGGTCGTTTATTTTTCTGGAATTGAGCTGCAGGAGTTGCTTGTATATTTTTGAGATTAGTTGTCAGTTGCTTCATTTGCTATTATTTTCTCCCATTCAGAAGGCTGTCTTTTCACCTTGCTTATAGTTTCCTTTGTTGTGCAGAAGAACCTGGCTTATTTTATTCAGCATAATGCCTTTGAGATTCATCTAAGGTGATGCATCTAAAAATATCTCTTTTCTTTCATTTTACTGGAGTGACAAACTTTTGGGGCTGATCCACTATCTTAAACTGGAACCACCTTGAAGTACATTTTGGTGATTTTATTGTGTTTTTAAATTAATGTGAGCTTATCTGTATGTCACAGGCTTTTCTATGAAAGGGTGACGTGGAAGAAGACTGAACTCACCATACACCACTTTTACTGTGAAGACTGATATGCTGCTTTTTGCATTTCTCGTCCTTTGTTGACAAGAATCTTAAACTGGAACCACCTTGAAGTACATTTTGGTGATTTTATTGTGTTTTTAAATTAATGTGAGCTTATCTGTATGTCACAGGCTTTTCTATGAAAGGGTGACGTGGAAGAAGACTGAACTCACCATACACCACTTTTACTGTGAAGACTGATATGCTGCTTTTTGCATTTCTCGTCCTTTGTTGACAAGAATGCAGAAAAAAATAGCTTTACAATTACATGTCAAATAACAGTTGAATCAGTGGTCTAAAATAATCCCTGGGGTGTGTTGTCTTCCCTTTTTCACAACAAAGCTTGTAAAAGGGAAATTATATTTTAATACTGTCTTCAGCTAGCCTTTTCGCCCCACTATTGCACTGTGGCCTCTTCACTATCAATCTGTGTCTGAAAGATTCTGTAGAATAATACAGTTTTTAGAATCAGGCTGACCTGGCTCTTAAATATATAAACTGTATCTTCAGATAATTTAATCTCCTAAATAATTTACTTATCATTTCCTTGCCAGTAAAATGGGGGTTTTAATACCCACTTCACAGATTTTGATTTGAAGAATAAAGCAAGTGATAGAGGATAAGCATTTAGTACAAAGTATAGAACAGTGGCACTCAGTGAACAACTTTTTGTCAAATCAGCTGAGGCCATCCCATTCTAGCCTGGGCTTTCTCTTTAACATTACTCGATGTGGTGAATGGTATGAAATCTGCTCACCTCCCCAACTTCCCAGTCTGATAAATCTACGTTCTGTTGATTTTTGAAGGTGCTTCCTCATTGTTGACTCTCTAACCCATCTTCTAACCTACATTCCTTTAGCTCCATCTCTCTTGCTGCTGACGTCAGGTTTTGTTTGGATTTCTTGTAATGTGTTAGTCCCTTAGTCCTGTCTGACTCTGTGACCCCTTGGACTGTAGCCTGCCAGCCGCCTCTGTCCATGAGGATTCTCCAGGCAAGACTACTGGACTGGGTAGCAATTCCCTTCAAGTGCCTGCTAATGGACTCTTTGTCCTAGTAACTCATATCCAATCCAGCCTTTTCACTCCTACCAGAATGATCTTGAAATAGAATTCTGATTCTAAAGCATTTGCCATTTAAACCTTTAAATGGCCCAAACACCTTCAGAATAAAATGTAAAACTCATCATTAAAAACCTCCTGTCTTCCACTATTGCCTCACATTTCCATTTGTCCTACCAAACCAAACTACTTGCATGCTGTTCTCCAAGAGATCTGTTCACCATCTTTTCTTCACCTTGCATCTGCTGTGCCTTCTACCTGGATACTTTCTCTGTTGACCCATATCTCCTTTCCAGCATTTCCTCCTGTGATAATAGCTCATATTTACTGAATTGTATCATTTAATCTTCACAGCCATTTGATGATGGTACTCGTATCTCCATTTTACAGATAAACAGGTATAAATAATGAAATTTGCTTTCCTTCATATTACTATTCAGGGCTCCCCTCATAGCTCGCTCAGTGAAGAATCTGCCTGCAATGCAGGAGATCTGGGTTCGATTCCTGGGTCGGGAAGATCCCCTGAAGAAGGAAATGGCAACCCACTCCAGTATTCTTGCCTGGAGAATCCCATGGACAGAGGAGCCTGGCAGGCTACAGTCCATGATCTTGCAAGATTCAGACACGACTTAGCAGCTAAAGAGAGAGATTACTATTAAATGACAGATCTAGGTTCTTAACTTGTAATATTTTTTTTTCTTCACTCCCATCCAGGCCTCTGTTTTACAGTTCCTGTAGCAGATTATGCTTGATGATGATTATACCTGTTATTAATCATGTTTTGCCCTAAGTGTGGAATGACTTTTAAGTCTTTTCCCCATTTGTTTTAATTCTACCAGACTTTGCTAATATTCAGCCTTTTAAAAACGTTCCTAATGAACACCACCTTCCTTGAGTTTCCCGTAGCAACCCTGTATCAGTTACCAGAGAGTCATTCTGTCTGCATCATAATTTACTCTTATGTGTGTATTATCTTTGTAATTATTAAAGGTCGAGGGTTTAAAGTTATCCCTTGAGCACATCACAAAGTGTTACCTTCATAATAATAATTTATTGGGAGTAGCAAACAAATTGTTCAACAGAAGTGAACTTATATTGTGTTTTATACATAGGATTTTAGATCCAAGGATAAAGATCATTAGCCCAATCCCTAACTTTGATGATGAAAAGACTGCAGCTTGCAGTTACAGAAATTATTTAATAATAATACAGTAGTTGAGACAGCCAGATGTTTCCTGATTCCTATGTAATAATCAAAGAAAACATAAAATTATATCTATCATTTATCAAGCTCAAAGTGAGTGAAGTGAAGTCGCTCAGTTGTGTCCGACTCTTTGTGACCCCATGGAGCCTATCAGGCTCCTCCATCCATGAGATTATCCAGGCAAGAGTGCTGGAGTGGATTGGCATTTGCTTCTCCAGGGGATCTTCCCGACCCAGGGATCGAACCCGGGTCTCCCACATTGCAGGCAGACACTTTACCATCTGAGCCACCAGGGAAGCTATCAAGCTAGTAGTTTTTTAATATGTTAAACTTCACATGAAACCATTCTGCTACATTATTTTTGTAAAGCTTTAAGTGGTTTAAGGGTGATTCCAGAGTTAAAATACATCCCAATCACACGAAACTCTATTCTGGCTTTCCTCTGCTTTTTATGTAGAGGAGCTCTAGGCAGGATGAAAGTAAGTGTTGTCATTTTTTTAAGAAAAAGGAAGATTGAGTTAACTGTGATTTGGTACCTTTGACTCAGTAACTGTGAAATTTTTTCACTTAGTACTTTCACATCTACATCCAGAAAGGTATCTTACAGCAAAAAGTAAAATTAACCATTACCCACCTCAGACTTTCCACATATCTAAATAGCATACTGCCAGTTCTCTTAAGAAGTTCTAGAGTTCTCGGAAAGATTTTCAATGAAAGAGTCATTTCTAATAATTTTCTGATATTATAAAAGAACCCCAAATGGATGTTTTGGAAAAGAACCTATTTTGAAAATAAATATTCTTCTTCAGAGAATGAACTTAACAAATCAGGTAACAAATTTCAAGTGTGCCTGGGAAAATTAAAGTTTGATAGGCACCCAGGCAAATTTCAGCNTGAAAGAATCATTTCTAATAATTTTCTGATATTATAAAAGAACCCCAAATGGATGTTTTGGAAAAGAACCTATTTTGAAAATAAATATTCTTCTTCAGAGAATGAACTTAACAAATCAGGTAACAAATTTCAAGTGTGCCTGGGAAAATTAAAGTTTGATAGGCACCCAGGCAAATTTCAGCCGTGTTTTTCTGTCAGGAAAGTCGGTTTACAGAGCCAAGGGGATGATAAGTGAGGGACCCTGGGACAGAAAAATGGTTGAAAGGCGTACAAGTATTAAGAAAGATTTTGTGAACTTTTATACTCAGTAAAATGAATTTGCTGTTTTGTACAGTGTACTGTTCACTTAACCAGTATTTACTGAGCATTTTCTAACATGCCAATTCTAGGTGCTGGGGATACAACAGTGAAAAAAAGATTTAAGCAGAGTCATTATCTAATTTAAGTCCTTAAAAGGATCATTGCTGTGTGAAAGATAGACTGAGTGGAAGAGTAGAAGCAGGGATACCATTAAAAAAAAATTTTTTTTTTTTTGCTGTAATGCAAGCAATAGATGCTGACTTAGCCTGGAGTAGTGGTAGCTGTGGAGATACAAGAAGTGGTCAGATTCATATATTTTGAAAGTGCAGCCAGTGGGATATTGTTATTTATGATAGAAAAAAGCCCAAGTTTGGGGCTTGATGTAAAATTACAGAGAAAGCTTAGAAATAAGGAGTAGAAAGAATTCAGTTTTGTTAAGTTTGAGATGCCACTAGACATCTAAGTAGGGATGTCTGGAGTGCAAGGGGAAAGTCAGATTGGAATGCTGTCTGCACACAAATGATGTGTCATGGCATTGGATGAAATCACAAGAGGGATGAATGTAGAAGAGAGGTTGTAATCTGAAATTCAGAAATTGAGAGGATGAGGATCAAAGAAAGGAAATTAATAGTGGCAGCTTCTGAAATAGAACCACTGAAGGAGGAGTGTGTGAAAGTCTCACTGGGATCACATTTCGAACTATACACGTTAATACTGTATTGCTACATGATTTATTTCCAAATTAACTGAACAGATCCTGGGAGGGAATGATCTACTGCGTTAGATGTAGCTTATAGATGGAAAAGAGGAAAATTGATACAGTTAAACATGAGGAGTGGAACGGAAAAAAGTATAAGGAAATCTGTTTTATGGTGGAGAAGAGAAATGTTATGGTAACAATTCATACGAGACTTGTTTAATTTGGGAATGTGTTTATATGCTCATGGAATGATACATTAATAAGGGGAAAATTGTAATGACATGAATATAAGGATCTACATCTACTTTAGAATCTATTTTATGTGCCTCTTTGGTTCTTTTTGGGCAAAACTGTAAATCTAGATATATCATTAATTTATCTGCTGGGTGGTAGGTTACTGCCTTTAAGCAGTCCCAGGGGAATGGTAAGAAATTCACATAATCTCTGTTCTTAATTACTATCCAGTTGGCTAAATGGAGAAAACATAAGAGCATATACAACTTTAACAGTTACAAATTATAGACAATCCATTAAAAAATCGCTATGCCCCAGCTGTTGGCCCCTGTAATTATGTTCAAGTATTTGATTACAGTGCATAATTCAGAGTGGAGAATAAACCAGGTCCTTTCAGTCCCAATCTAGGCAAGAGATGAATTGGTTATTCATAGTTTATAAATATACAAATTAATAATTGATTGGGTATTAAAATTGGTGAGGAAAAGAACTGGGAACAGTAACTTGGGTCTAACCTTAAAGACGAGAAGGAATTTCAGTTATTTTATATACACATTTCACCTAGCTGAACCCATATATCATCAGCTTTCTTTTTGAAATGACAGTGGAATAATTATGTTTGTGAAAAGGTGGACAGATATCGCAGTATGGGGTGGCTGTTTTTATATTTATAGTCGCTTGGGGGTGGGCACTTGTCATGTGGGGTTATTTAAGCACGACTGCCATCTGTACGATAATTGTGCTCAGCAAGTCCAACCACGGAATGTGCCCTTGCCAGCCTGAGGTAGCAAGCCCCAAGAGTCTGAATTTGCCCTCTCATTTCTGGCCCCCCAATTAAAATTTTCCCCTCTTTTCAGCGTTCTCCCAGACTCAGAGAAACAAGCGAACAGCTTCCACAATTTCACGAACCTGTGGGAGAGTTTCATGAATGGGGAGTTCTGCAGCATCCAAAGGTAGAGGAAGATAAAACTGGTATCCCGGCGCAGCTCAGCGCAGCACATACTCAGCTCAAGGAACAGTAACGGTCTCAAGACAGTGAAGAAAAAAAACAAAACAAAACTGACTGTATCCGTGTAAGAGGAGTTAACCCTTTTTGTTTCGTATTTTATCCAGCCAACCAGGTTTCTCAGAGTTTTACTCCTTGTTCAAAACACACAAACTAATTTTCTTTCATAGCCTTGCCTCGCATTAATGTTATCTAAGCTAGCTAAAAAGAGGACGTAACACCTCACTGCTTGCCTCTGTCTCAAAAGTCGTCCGTGTCTCCCCAGCCGCAGCTCCTGGGCCATCCCGCCGCTCAGGGTAGAGGCTGAGGCGCAGAGACGAACAGCCGCCTAGAGCGGCCGCAGCCGGCCGGCCGCCCTCTCTCCTTTCGCTCTCTATGGTTAGGAGCGCTGGCCCCGCCTCCGCCCGGAACTATTTGGGTTCCAGGCGCTTGCGCAAGGCCAGAAGGTAGTTCCGGTTCCACCGTGGGGCGTTCTCGTTGCTGGTGGTCAGTTGTCGCGGTTGGTGGGCAGTAACTGAGCCAAGATGCTGCGGAATCTTCTGGTGAGGAGCTGCTCTGCTAGCCACGGTGATGTAGGGCGGGAGGGTTGGGAGCGGAGGTTGGAGAGTCACGACGGAAAACTCCGAAAGAAGGGAGAGGGCGGCTTCGGAAGTCACCTTGGTTGGTGTCCTTTTCGCTTGACCTTCCTGCCCTTCCGTGCATCCCTCTCGCCCCAAGGTGTGCTGCATAGCTGTAGGGAGAGGAGAAGCCTGGGAGGAGGCCAGAAGGTTGTGCGTTACACACGCCTGGGGCTCTTAGTCGCCTCCCCTGGTCTTGAGGGTCCAGGTGGGAAGTTTCTGATACCCGGAAGCCTCGGAAAGATACATCCTCTGATACTGAAAGGTTTGCGTTTCAGTGGTTGTAGGTTTTATGGGTGTCAGAAAGCACTTTGAAAACAATGTATTCGATTTTGGGTGGGGCTTTAGGAGCATTCATGGCCAAAGGGTCGTGTTGCTATCACCAGGCGGTTTTCCGCGGTGTCCTTTACCCCTCCACCGACTCTGAGCATGCGGAATAGTTTACCCAAATTTTGAGAAAGGAAAATGTAACCGTGGCCGTTTTCATCTTCTCAATATATTTATTTTAGAAAATGGAGTGCATATTATTTTAATCCAACTGGATATGTAACGCAAGTCTCTCGTAAAAGATTTATACCCTATTGATTTTTGAGGAAAAATGTAATGAGGGAAGCATTTTAATTAAATAGGAATCATGCCAGTTTATTTGATACCAACTAATAGGTTTTTAATAATCTGGTACAGTATTAAATAAGCTTTGATTCTAGTGTTATTTTGTAACCATTGTTTATTTTTATAATATCTGTGTATCAGTATGTTTTCCTTATATATTGTTACTGGTTCAGTTCAGGTAAAGGTCATGAATTTTTTCGCTCAAAATCTACATGAATTATTTCTTGAATGTATTTGGTAGTGCAGAATGCAGTGTAAAATGCAATGGACAGGAAACAAAGAGGAAAACTTGAGTGCTTGTCTATAGCTTTGTTATTGACGAATCAGATGTTTTAACTGTCAGTTTCACTTTTCTGTAGTACTAAAGATTAGAAATGGTTAAGGGTTTCTTTAAGCCCTAAGTCTAACATACGGATTTTTAAATTTCAGGCTCTCCGTCAGATTGCTAAGAGGACCATAAGTACTGCTTCACGCAGGCAGTTTGAAAATAAGGTTCCAGAGAAACAAAAGCTGTTTCAGGTATTGAAGTATTTTTATAGGTGTTACTTGTAAAAGTAGATTACTGAAAGTTGGAGGTAGGAGGTAAATCTGCTTGTTAGCAATCCTGCTGTGTTAGCCAAAGAATAATAAGAAACTGCCTATTGATAGCTAACTGGGCATTTGCTACAACCAGGAGGCCTTTGAAACAGCAGATGAAATGAGGGGGGAAGGTAAAGGTCAAGACACTTTGTTTTGGAGGGGTCACCTTGGGTTGGTCCTCTTTGGGGTAGTTGCACAGTAGTGGACAAATAGAAGGAGCTCAGAAACAGAACAAATATATGCATAGAAACTTGATACATGTTAAAGGTGTGTTTCATATTAGTGGGGAAAGGATACAGTAAATTGCTATTGGAAGAATTGGCTGGCTTTTATGAAGAAAGTAAAGTTACATCCCTTCTATGTTTTATATATTAAAAGATTAATTTTAGATGTAAATACTTCTCCCTCAAAAAAAACTAAAAGATAATATAGGAGAACTTTTTCCAGCTTTACTGAGGTATGTTTGACAAGTAAAAACTGTATGTGTTTAGGTTGTACCTGATTTTTACTTAAGGTGTACATTGTTTACATTTACTACATCCGTGAATGATTATCACACTCAGCTTTAATCTTAGGAGCCATCCTAAGAAAGTCTTTACAAAGCTAGAAGCTGTAAAGGAGAAAAATTGCACGGTTTGGTGACATGAAAATTTCAAATGTTCTGTGGTTACTAGAGCTCAGTGACAAATTGAGATAAAAGTTTTAAAATTAACGAAAAAATCAATATCCTTATTATACAGAGAGCTATAAATCAGTAAGAAATGCAAATTAAAATGACAAGTTGCTACTTTTTCCCCTGATTGATTTTCACAATTTTAGAAGATTTAAAATAGGTTATGATAGCCAGGTATGGGATATATGTATATTCCTATACAGTACATTGATACATGCCAGGTTGTAGTATTGGTACAGAAATTTTACAGGGTGTTTGAAAGTATCGTTAGAAACAAATTACATGCACTATGATCCAGGACTCCCATTTTAAAAATCTTTGCTACATAGGGAATTTGCTGACAGTCCAGAGTTAAAACTGCACTTCTAATGCAAAAGGCATGGATTAGATCCGTGGTTGGGAAACTCAAGATCCCACATGCCGTGAGGTATGACCAAAAAGTAAAAATTACACACACATGCAAAAAGGATCTTTCCTACAGAATAGTAGCATAAATATATAAAAGTAGGAAATAGGCTGTTATTCATTATGGGATTTTAATATTAAAAAAATCCCAACCTAAACACACATTAATGAAGGATTGGCTAATTATGACACTTTTTACACAGTGGAATGCTATGTAGCCATTAAAAGGAACAAAGTAGGTTTAAATGGACTAACAGTGGTCTTTTTAAGATAAATATTGAGTGAAAAATAGTGTGATAGATCATTATATAGCACAATCTCATTTCATGTATTAAAGGAGTATGTGCATATTTAGAAGCTTTGACAATATAAGCTTTAAAAAATTAAGCATATGTATTTTGCTGTTAATAGTGGATTTCTCATGAGGAAAGACTTAATGGCACATAGCAGTTTACCTTTTATAAGTAGTTAGGTTATTGATTTTTTGTTTTATTGTGATCTCTGGGTTTTCATAAAGAAAATTTTAAGTGGTTAAAAAAAATTCTGTCATATGCTACAAAAAATAAAACATATTTAGTAGATGTATAGAATACTATATGCCAGGTGCTGGACGGGGGAACTAAAGATGTAATTTAGGGTTATAAACCAAAATACTCTCCCTATTTTTTAAGGGAAGGAAGATCCCTATAACCAAAACTAAAGTTTGATGATTACTACATTTTTAAAATTGATGAATTCAATATATTTTCATAGCTTTACTGTTTATATTTTCCTTGGAAAGAGCATCTTTTTTAGATATGAAATTAACTTTAAAAGATAAAGAATGTTGATTTTTAGGAGGTTTTAACAGTAGTTGCAGTAGAGAAAGAATCAGGAAAATTACAGTCCTTTTTAATTTTGATATTTAAAATATGTCAGTTCCAGGTGTCTAAGAAGCCACTTACTTTCATATGAATGGATTAATCTTTTTCATTTAGTTGGAAGCAAATGACACATGTATTAATTATCGTTATTTATCCTAGGAGGATAATGGAATTCCAGTGCATCTGAAGGGTGGGATAGCTGATGCCCTCCTGTATAGAGCCACCATGATTCTTACAGTTGGTGGTAAGTTGGTGGAATGCTTGCTCTATAGCAAAGTCAGTAGGGATAACTAACAACGTCATTGCTCTCACTATGCCAGTGTTTTAACACAGGCAGTCTGTCCCTAGAACCTGAGGTCTTAATTGCTTCACATACAATGACTCAAGAAGATGATTGATACACATTATGTAAGAACAGTTTAGTGTCTTTAAAAAAATAAGCCAGTGAAATTTGATGATTATCTTGTGATAGAGGTGGCTTTTGGAACGTGCCTCTGGTGGCTGTGCAGGCCTTTGGAGGAGTCAAAGATAGCTGCTGCTCCCCATCTCCTGTAACAGGGATTCTTACGTATTTTGACTGTGATGCATAATAGAAACACAGTTTACATGTAAACCATGTACATACGTATTTATGATAGAAGTAAAACCTTGTGCAAGACAGTACTTTTTTCACTACATGTAAAGCGCTTTAATATTTTTTCTGTGAATTGGGTGGGTCCATTATTCAGTACTAGCAATCACAAATTGGTATTTGTGATTGGAGTATCACATATTGGAATTCTAGGAGCAGAATTAGGAATTTGAATGATTCCTCCCTAGGGGAGAAGGGAACATAATGTTAGTGATTACTGTGTGCTTGTTCTGTTGATTGGAAAGCCACATACATGGGTTTCTATAACCCTTGTATTAAGTCTGTAATGTATCCTCCTTTTAAAGATGAAGTTATGTTAATTTTGTTATTTAGTCGCTAAGTCATGTCTGACTCCTTGCAACCCCATGGACTGCAGCACACCAGGCTCCCCTCATGGTGGAACCAAGAATACTGAAGTAGTTTGCCATTTCCTCCTCTAGTGGACTACGTTTTGTTAGGACTCTTCATTATGACCCATCCATCTTGGGTCATGTGCATGGCTTGGCTCATAGATTCATTGAATTAATGCAAGCCCCTTCACTGAGACCAGGCTGTGGTCCATGAAGGGGCTGTGTTAATTACCCAAGATAATATCACTTCTTTGTGGAATAGCTGATATTTGAACTCTAATCACAAAGTCCCCTTGCTTGTGGCAAGGTGCCTTCTTTGACTTGAGTTGAATGTAGTGAAGGGGTGTTTATGGACTACAACCAGAGAGTGACGTTTGGGCTTTGTTAAGGTAAAGTCATGCATTGGAGAAGGAAATGGCAACCCACTCCTGTATTCTTGCCTGGAGAATCCCAGGGATGGGGGAGCCCGGTGGGCTGCCGTCTATGGGGTCACACAGAGTCGGACACGACTGCAGCGACTTAGCAGCAGCAGCAGCAGCAGCAAGGTAAAGTCCTAAATTAGAAATTCTTATAGATTTGAGTATTTAAAAATTATGTCACTCTTCCTTGGTTTTATATTGATGATACACTTCAGGGAAGGCTTTGGATATTTGACCTTCTTTGACTTTTGAATCATTCTTAGCATTTCTCAGGCAATCTTAGGTTATATATTCTTAATCTTATTTTAAATTTTTACATGCCGTTAAGTTAGCAAATACATTATTTTCCTGTGTCTAACACTTCCTATACAAGTTAACTAATATTGAAATAATATTAAATGTGTTTGTATATATGTATATATATTTTAAATTTTGCCAGCATCTATCAAAATACTTTTGTATGTTCTCATAAAAGTAGTCTTTTTTGCCTTTACCTTACAACTTCTTAGCTGGAATATTGAGTTTATACATTTAAACCTCAAGATTTCTTAAGTTCTTATTTTGTTTCTTCTCATTTTTCAGGAACAGCATATGCCATGTATGAACTGGCTGTGGCTTCATTTCCCAAGAAGCAGGATTGACTTCAGTTTATCCTCCCAGCAATCAGTTGGTTCAATTCCTTTCAGCTCTCTGTGGACCAGTAATCTGATACATAACTGAGTTCTTTGGGGATCAATATTTATTGACTTGTATTAGCTGCCACCAATAAAGCAGTCTTTACCATGCCTTTTTTTATTTTATCACTTTAGGACACATTATACCAGTAATATCAGCCTTATAAACCTTGGTAAGGAGCAAAAAATGTTTCTTTTGTCATTAGGTTATATAAAGTACTATTGTGGTATTATTTTAGTGACTTTATTTTTAGCAGTTTCAGATTACAACAGGGAATGATCTTCAGCTCTGAAAGAGCTTGACACATGGAGAGTCTTTGAGTCTTTCCCTCTTCCTCTTCAGTGCTGTACTGTATCCTGGGATGTGCTAATACCTGAGGTTAGTAGAAGCAGGTTATTTTTGGCTTATGGGGTTCGTTTTTTTTTTTTTTCCTCTTAGCTCTTTGTGTTTATGGTTAAGAATATTGGATGTATTCTGCAGTGTAAAATAGGCTTTAGTAGAGTAGCTGTAAAGTAATCCAGCATTTGTTCTTTTCACTCTCAGAGTGGGCTTCTGTCATGTTAGTTTAATCCATAATGTGAAGTGTGCCTTTCCTTAAAATACTTCATCTGTCACAGTTAATCTTCTGGGGGAACAGAAGGAGTCAGACTTTGTCATCTCCTCTGCGAGGTGTGCACTTGTAACACTCATGAAGATGAGTCTAGGTTTGTCAGACCTCGGGGTAATCAATGAGTAATGGTTTTCAAAACTTCAATTTCTGGATAAAGTTGAGAAAGTCAATATATTTAGAAAAATAGAGTCAAATCTGAAATAGCCAAACCAAGTCTTTGCCTTTTAAAACATTGAGGCTTATTGTACAAATCCATCTCAACAGGTACCTGATAAAAGGTGTTTCAGCCTTGAATCTCGGAAGTCAGATCTTGGGAGCCATATACCTAACCTGCTACTGAATGCAGGAGTCTGCCCAGCCTCTTACAGAATCTCATTACTAACAGCAGACAGCACTGCTTTTGAAAGGAGTGTAATGAGTATCACTAGACATTTCTAAATTTGGAGGAAGGTCTGAAGTTGGCATGGAATCTGGTCCAATTCTATGATTCAGAGCAAAAAAGCAGCCACTGATAATATTTTGAAACTAGTTACATTTATCAGCATTGTGATGGTGGTTTAGTCACTAAGTCGTGTCCGACTGTTGGAATCCCATAGGCTGTGTAACCTGCCAGGCTCCTCTGTCCATGGGATTCTCCAGGCAAGATTACTGGAGTCAGTTGCCATTTCCTTCCCCAGAGGATCTTCCCGACCCAGGAATCGAACCTGGGTATCCTGCATTGCAGGCAGATTCTTTACTGACTGAGCCCTAAGGGAAGCCCCTCATAGCAATCAGCATTGTATAAAGGAAAATTTCATCCATGTGATTTGAAATGCTTTTATAACATGATGTGAAAGATACTTTTGTACAGCAAAAAAGTCCAGCTTGGTATCCTCTATAGCCTTTATCTGTTGGTGCTGTGAGGTACTTTTCTATTTTCAATGAAACCTAGTGAGGAAACATACATGATTGGATAATGTAGAAGTAGGTTAAATGTTTAAGATACTTAAAAATATTTTTAAGTGCTGTAATTAAGTTTTTGCCCTTCACTCTAAAATTCCGCATAGTCAGCAGGGGTGGAAATGCTGCCGCCGCCAAGTCACTTCAGTTGTGTCCAACTCTTCGTGACCCCATAGACGGCAGCCCACCAGGCTCCCCTGTCCCTGGGATTCTCCAGGCAAGAACACTGGAATGGGTTGCCATTCCTTCTCCAATGCGTGAAAGTGAAGTCGCTCAGTCGTATCTGACTCTTAGCGACCCCATAGATTGCAGCCTACCAGGCTCCTCCATCCATGGGATTTTCCAGGCAAGAGTTCTGGAGTGGGGTGCCGTTGCCTTCTCTTAAGGGGTGGAAATGGGAAGGCGACAAAGGGCAAGATCTCAGAAGAGGGTTTGCTGGGTAGAAGCCTGTGAACTTAACTGCTGCCCTTAGCATTTAGTACGGGAGAGATGACTCTTACTGATAAATGTCAAAGACCGACGAAGTGTCCATAGAACAGAGCTCATAAGTATCAAAAATGTGCCCTTCAAAAACATCTGTCATTCCAATCTCCTTTGTAGCTTTACCACATATTATCCTTTTGAGAATAGCAAAGTGAAAGTTGCTCAATCGTGTCTGACTCTTTGCGACCCCATGGACTGTTGTCCATGGAATTCTCCAGGGCAGAATACTGGCAGAATTTCCCTTCTCAAGGAGACCTTCCCAACCTAGGGATTGTGCACAGGTCTCCCGCGTTGTAGGTGGATTCTTTACCAGCTGAGCCACCAGGAAAGCCCTCATAAGAGTATCTGCTGCTATACTATTTGAGAATAGTATCTGCTACTAAACAGAAGAGATTCTATGATGATATTATCCCATTAATATAAATGCCATGGGAGATATAAGTGAAATTGTTTGTACTGTGCTCAGGATTGCATTTGTAGTCTAGCTGTTCTAGATGAAATTGCATTGAAAAGCTAGAGCTCAGGGCATGCAGTTTACCCAAAGATACAAATAGCAAGACTTCAAGGCTAGGTTTATCTTGAATTGTTGAAGTTCATGGCCTTTCCAGTATACTTCCTCTTACTGGATGTTTAATTTTGTTGACTGGGACAGCTTCAGTGCTCTGCTGGAAGCATTGTAGGCAAATATGAGTGCCCTGCAGACTTCATCCCCTGGCCTGTCAGACTTGAGAAAGGTGATCAGTACAGTTTCCATTTCCATTTTTCAATTTCACTTTGATCGCTCTATAGCTTGCAGTCTGCCTACCTGTTTAACATTTGTCTCTTCCTCTTTGTACATGAGATCTAAAGTCCACGTTCGTCACCAACCACATGCTCCTCTGCTCTGTGCTTGTATGCTCATTCTTGATGGAGAATCTGGGAAAGCGCCCCAGGTTCTGCTGGAAAATTTGACATTCTTCCCTTTACTCCCAGCATCTCCTGTATTCATCTGTCAAGAATTCCATGCCTTTGAATCTGAATTCAAATTTGAATTAATAATTGTTGATAAGATTGGGAACCAGTGCAGCACTGTAGTCAGTCACAGATCATGAAGTCAGGAGATCCAGCTTCAAGCCTTGGATTAGATGACTGTGGTAGCTAGCCTTGCTAAACTTGTATCCTCATCTGCGTAAATGGAATAATGCCTACTGCACATGGCTATTCTAATGCATGCAACGCAAAAACATGGTTTCTGACGTGCCAAGTGTGCAGTAAACGCTAGGTACTTCTATTGTCCTCTGAGAGAAAGAACTGTATGTTTTCAGTTCATCCTTGTCAACTGGGCACAGCACAGGGTCCATGAGCTGCTCAGTGCTGGTAAGACAGGTTGCGCTTTCATCCACGTTTTCATCCTGAAGACTTGGATGTCTTCAGGCTCTGCCATCCCAAGCGCATGGCTTTCATTCTCCTTGTAAGATAGCTGCTGCAACTCCTGCTATTGTGTTTGTTTTCGTGCAGGAAGAAGGAGGATTGATGAAAAGACCACATGCTAAACAAGCGAGCTCTATTTAAAGAGCCTCAGAAGCCCCACCAAAGACTTAAGCTTTTATCTCTTTGGCCAGATCTTCTGCCAAATGGTTGTGTCTGCATTCAAGGAGGCTAAGAAATGTATTAGCTGGGCCTATTGCCAAGCAAAATTGGAGTTCTGTTTAGTAACGGGAGACAGGGTATTGAGTTGGCAAGTAACTGTCTCTCCCCTAGTCAGTTTTTTCAAATTTATTTTTAATTTGAGGATAATTGCTTTACAATGTTGCGTTGGGTTCTGACCTACGAGAGCAGGAATCACCGATATGTACACATATATCTCCTCTCTCTTGAACCCCTCTCCCACCCTCATCCCACCCCTCTAGGTTCGTCACAGGGCATGGGCTTTCCCTCAACCAGTTTGTTTGTCAAAAGAATGAAGTCCACGCTGGAGGAGACAGGAAGGACCTGTGGACATTTTGGTTCCTGGTTGTAGTTGTCTCCAACGCCCACAGTCATGCCTGCTCATAGACTTGATTGCATTCCATCATCACATAAGTTTCCCTTTATGATTAAGTTAGTTCAGGTAGGTTTCTCAAGCAAGAACCACCCAAAGCAGGATTTCCTAAGTTTTCCATCTCATACCATCTAGGACCACACCTCAACCATTTACTCTAAACCAAGTTATATGCTTAAATAAAGCTGCTACTGGTTTCTCAGCAGACAGGAATGTTTCAAAGCAACAAGCGTGCAAACAGGGAGAACACGAGTGATAACAGAAATTACAGTGCTGCTATAGTCCATTTGGTTCCGGGTTTACAGAACACTTTCTGCCATTTGAGGGCTTCTCTGTGGCTCAGCTGGTAAAGAATCTGCCTGCAGTGTGGGAGACCTGGGTTCAATCCCTGGGTTGGGAAGATCCCCTGGAGAACGGAAAGGCTATCCACTCCAGTATTCTGGCCTGGAGAATCCCACTTCCCTAGTGGCTCAGACGGTAAAGCGTCTGTCTACAGTGCGGGAGACCTGGGTTCGATCCCTGGGTCGGGAAGATCCATTGGAGAAGGAAATGTGGCAATCCACTCCAGTACTCTTGCCTGGAAAATCCCATAAACAGAAGAGCCTGGTAGGCTACAGTCCACGGGGTCGCAAAGAGTCGGACATGACTGAGCGACTTCACTTCATATAGTCCATGGGGTGGCAAAAAGTCAGACATGACTGAGCGGCTTTCACTTTCTGTCATTTGAGGTAGTTATACACAAGTTCCCCAAAGCTGCCGATTGATTTCACAGACATCTAGCCTGGGACTCCCACTGCTCGGGTCCTGTATGCACCCATGTGTAGGGCAACACCTCATGAGCCACTACCCAGGACTTTGCTTCTACATATACCACAAGTTAACACATATTGGGTACCTACAGGGTGCCAGACACTCGTGTGGGTGCCTGGGAATCACTGTTGAACAAAATCTGCAGATTCTTTTCCTCACTGAGTTTCCATTAGAGTAAGGGAGTGGCAAGGAAGACAGTTAATAAAACATAAAGATAACTTGTACAGTATGTTAGTAGGAGAGTAAATTCCTAGGTAGATTGGTAAGTCTGGGGTCCCCAAGGAGGCGAAAGAGGTCTGGGGCTCTCAAGGTTATAGGGATCTGGAGTTCTCAAGGAGAAGAAAAGGACAAACGTTCTTTTCTTTAAGCCCAGAGTTGGTGATTGCACAACAAAACAATTCATCTTGCTCAGTGATATGTTTTTCCTTAAATTCTGTACCAGTGATTATATGACAACAGTGTATCTTAACTTGAGGACATAGTTCTCCTTCTTGAGAACCTGATGAATCCTGTCATCTTAAAATGTATATTAAGAGAGTGGTTCTGGTAAGATCTTTCTATTTATTGTTGGCTCTAATCCCATCGTCTTAAAATGTAAATTGTGGGAGTGGGTCTGGTAAGACCTTTACAACCTTGAGACGTTCTTTTGATTTACTGTAATAACCAATTGGAAGAGTATATAGCTCCCTTCCCAAGACTAGCGAGGGGGGCACTCTCTGCCACCTTCTGATGTCTGTGTCAGAAGCTTTCTCTGTCACTTTCATTCTTTAATAAAACTCTGCTACACCAGAAGCTCTTGCGTGATCAAGCCTGGTCCCTGGTTCCGAAGCTAAATCTTCTTCGGAAATCACGAATCTCATACCGTTCACCGTAAGCTATCGTTAGCAGGTAACGAATCCTATGGTGGTGGTGGGGGATGGGGGAACGAAATGGCATGGGGCTGGGGTTATTGGTTGTGGTAGTAAATGAGGTATGAGGATAGGTGTCGGTGGGAAGCAGACTTAGTGCTTATTCGCTCAGTTGTGTCCAATTCTTTGTGACCCCATAGACTGTAGTCCAACAGGCTCCTCTGTCCATGGAGTTCTCCAGGAGAAGAGGAAAATTTTAAATTTTAACCTCCCGCTCCTTCTGCCTCTCTAGCTCAGCTTGCTCCTTGCAATGTCTGGATCATGTAGGTCTCAGAAAGTGGGGACTCAATACTAGAAACTGGAGCTTATCTCACTCCCCCTTGTCCTGCTCTCTGTAACTGCCCAGTCCCTGCAAACCCACGAACATGCTTAATCATGCCTGTCCGTCTATAAAAACTCTGTAACCCATTTATTCGGGGCTCAGAGCTTGGAGTGATAAGTCCTCTGGGCCCGCCGGTATAATAACCCTGAGTTTTCCAACTCTCTGAGTGTGGTGCTTGGTTTCTTGAGTACTGGTTTCTGCAACATTTCTGGAGGTCCCAGAGAGATTCCAACCATGCCGGCCCCTCGAGCCACTGGACTGGTGGCTCGACTGGGCTGGAGCGAAGGGACCCCGAGATGAACAAGCAGATACACCGCCTGACAGTACTCTGGGTTCTCTTTTGGACCAGCGTTGGGACTCTCCATATGGCCGAGTCCTGACGGCACTCATTGGAGGGACGGACCAACTCACCAGGAATGGCCACAGGAACAGGTAAGGCCCCAGGGCCAGTCCCCAGTCAGGTCCTACCCCAATGAGTAGAAGTGGAGACTGATCACCTCCTTGGAGCTCCCAGGAAGGGAGCATCAGATAGGGAGAAGTGGGGACTCAGGAGAAGGGAGGCATTGTGATGGCCACTGAATGTGAGTGTGTGATTGCTGATTGAGCAGAGTGAGATAAATTTTTCTTTTTATAAACTTCAAAACCAATTATTTTTTCATATGCAATTAAAAACAACTAGAAGGCAATGGCACCCCACTCCAGTACTCTTGCCTGGAAACTCCCATGGATGGAGGAGCCTGGTAGGCTGCAGTCCATGGGGTCGCTGAGGGTCGGACACGACTGAGCGACTTCACTTTCACTTTTCACTTTCATGCATTGGAGAAGGAAATAGAAACCCACTCCAGTGTTCTTGCCTGGAGAATCCCAGGGACGGCGGAGCCTGGTGGGCTGCCATCTACGGGGTTGCACAGAGTCGGACACGACTGAAGTGACTTAGCAGTATCAGTAGCAGCTTGTTAAAAGGCCTGCCTGGGGAAAAGCTGGCAGTCAACCCTTTCCCTGACTTTGAAATACACAGCCAACTTTGCCTGAGACCTCAGCCTTGGGCAAATTAGAACTTCAAGCAAAGAAAAAAAAAAGGAGCAGTTAAAGAGATATTTTAATTCTCAAACAGAAGAATATAAGATCTGTCTGGCTGTATTTATGAATGTCTCAGCATATGTCTTTTGTTTTCTGATAATGTTGAAGTTGTAAATGAGTTCTAACTTAATTGACCCCACTAAGGGCAGCTGCAACCCGGCGGGTGCACTAAGCACGGCCGAGAGGAGTTACCCGACGTCTGAGGTCAGGGGCAGCGGCAGAGTATGCCAGGCTGTGACAGCGCAAGAACGGTCAAGAGGAGCTACCCAAGTCCGAGGTCAGGGGCCGCGGCCGAGAGGAGCTACCCCGTGTCCAAGGTCAGGGGCCGCAGCCAAGAGGAGCCACCCCGCGCCCGAGGCCAGGGGCGGTGGCTGGAAGGAGCAACCCTGGGAGCGGTGGCTCTGCAGGCCCAGGAGGGCCTAGAGGAGCTGTCCCACATTGAAGGTCAGGAGCGGCAGCGATAAGGAGATATCCCTCGTCCAAGGTAAGGAGCAGCGGCTGCGCTTTGCTGAAGCAGCCGTGAAGAGATAACCCGCGCCCAAGGTAAGAGAAACCCAAGTAAGATGGTAGGTGATGCAAGAGGGCATCAGAGGGCAGACACACTGAAACCATACTCACATAAAACTAGTCAATCTAATCACACTAGGGCCACAGCCTTCTCTAACTCAATGAAACCAAGCCATGCCCGCGGAGCAACCCAAGACGGGTGGGTCATGGTGCAGAGGTCTGACAGAATGTGGTCCACTGGAGAAGGGAATGGCAAACCACTTCAGTATTCTTGCCTTGAGAACCCCATGAACAGTATGAAAAGGCAAAATGATAGGATACTGAAAGAGGAACTCCCCAGGTCAGTAGGTGCCCAATATGCTACTGGAGATCAGTGGAGAAATAACTCCAGAAAGAATGAAGGGATGGAGCCAAAGCAAAAACAATACCCAGCTATGGATGTGACTGGTGATAGAAGCAAGGTCCGATGCTATAAAGAGCAGTATTGCATAGGAACCTGGAATGTTAGGTCCATGAATCAAGGCAAAGTGGAAGTGGTCAAACAAGAGATGGCAAGAGTGAACGTCGACATTCTAGGAATCAGCAAACTAAAATGGACTGGAATGGGTGAATTAAACTCAGATGACCATTATATCTACTACTGTGGGCAGGAATCCCTCAGAAGAAATGGAGTAGCCATCATGGTCAACAAAAGAGTCTGAAATGCAGTACTTGGATGCAATCTCAAAAACAACAGAATGATCTCTGTTCATTTCCAAGGCAAACCAATATCACAGTTATCCAAGTCTATGCCCCAACCAGTAATGCTGAAGAAGCTGAAGTTGAATGGTTTTATGAAGATCTACCAGACCTTTTAGAACTAACACCCAAAAAAGATGTCCTTTTCTTTATAGGGGACTGGAATGCAAAAGTAGGAAGAAACACCAGGAGTAACAGGCAAATTTGGCCTTGGAATGCAGAATGAAGCAGGGCAAAGACTAAAAGAGTTTTGCCAAGAAAATGCACTGGTCATAGCAAGCACCCTCTTCCAAAAACACAAGAGAAGACTCTACACATGGACATCACCAGATGGTCAACACTGAAATCAGATTGATTATATTCTTTGCAGCCAAAGATGGAGAAGCTCTATACAGTCAGCAAAAACAAGACCAGGAGCTGACTGTGGCTCAGATCATGAACTCCTTATTTCCAAATTCAGACTTAAATTGAAGAAAGTAGGGAAAACCGCTAGACCATTCAGGTATGACCTAAATCAAATCCCTTATGATTATACAGTGGAAGTGAGAAATAGATTTAAGGGCCTAGATCTGATAGACAGAGTGCCTGATGAACTATGGAATGAGGTTCGTGACATTGTACAGGAGACAGGGATCAAGACCATCCCCATGGAAAAGAAATGCAAAAAAGCAAAATGGCTGTCTGGGGAGGCCTTACAAATAGCTATGAAAAGAAGAGAGGCGAAAAGCAAAGGAGAAAAGGAAAGATACAAGCATCTGAATGCAGAGTTCCAAAGAATAGCAAGAAGAGATAAGAAAGGATTTCTCAGCGATCAATGCAAAGAAATAGAGGCAAACAACAGAATGGGAAAGACTAGAGATCTCTTTAAGAAAATTAGAGATACCAAGGGAACATTTCATGCAAAGATGGGCTCAATAAAGTGCCGGGGTCCAGCCCTGGTGGATCCAGGGAATTCAAAGTGGGGACGGAGTTGGTGATTAAAGAGGGATTAATTAGAAATTTAAAGAGAGATTAGGGAAGAATAATATAGTGAAAAATAGAGGAGAAAAGAGGATGATATTCCTTGGTTTACACGGAAAGCTGTTAAAGTCTCAAGATAAGAAACTTGCACCGTCTACTTATGGCACTGACGCCTGCTTGAATAGCGGAGGGTGCCCCGCCTTGGGTGGGTGTTAGAAGCCCGGGCAAATAAGTAGACACAGTGAGCCTCTGGGTTCCAAGGGATCAGCCTGAAAAAGAGAGGGAGGGAGAGAGAGAAAGAGAGAGAGAGTCAGCACGGGGGAAGCCAAGCTTTTGCAAAAAACCCCATAACTTTATTTTCAAAAGGTGCTTATATACCCTAAGTTTTACATAATGGAAGATACAGAGTCATGCAGGGGCAGCAGTCCTGACCCTTATCGATACCAGGCTTTCTTTCTGCATATCTTTCCATATACAAAAGGCCTCAAGTGATTTACATTGTCTTCGGGCCAAGAGGCCTGTAAACACTTTATGGCTCTCTTCCTTAATGAATGTTAATCTCATTTTCCCTGAAGTGTTTTTCTTTAATCTGCATCACCCTCAAAGCACTAAATAAAGTTACATCTCTGTACAACAAAAGCGCAGTGGGTTATAACAAAGGATACTTAACTCAAAGATCTAATGTTGCTAATACCAGGGCTACTACCTGTTTTTTCTACATACCAACTATATCAACAAATAAAAGATATGAAAACTTGGCAGCAAGTATTGGCTCAACAGTGAAATCCTTAATCAGTCCTATTTTAATGATTTTGACTCCTCGGAATCCCCTACATTCCTAGGATGTTTTAAGCTTCCTGTGCGGTTGGTAGGCCTCAAACAATCACATGTGCAGCTGTAAGAGTCCGGACAAACCTGTCAGGCAGGCTAGAAAGCCATCAGAGGGGTTTCTGGATTGAAACACTCATTATGCCCAGGAGATTTATTATCTAAAAGCTCTAAATTAACTTTTTCCAGAAAAAGGTGGTGGGGGATAGCCCCTTGTTAATGTCAGAGGAGTTGGTGAAAGGCATAATA
>SJYX01011035.1:465645-478078 GCA_006410675.1 Oreotragus oreotragus | reverse complement strand
ACTTGGTCATGGTGTATGATCTTTTTAATGTGTTGTTGGATTCTGATTGCTAGAATTTTGTTGAGGATTTTTGCATCTATGTTCATCAGTGATATTGGCCTGTAGTTTTCTTTTTTTGTGGCATCTTTGTCAGGTTTTGGTATTAGGGTGATGGTGGCCTCATAGAATGAGTTTGGAAGTTTACCTTCCTCTGCAATTTTCTGGAAGAGTTTGAGTAGGATAGGTGTTAGCTCTTCTCGAAATTTTTGGTAGAATTCAGCTGTGAAGCCGTCTGGACCTGGGCTTTTGTTTGCTGGAAGATTTCTGATTACAGTTTCAATTTCCGTGCTTGTGATGGGTCTGTTAAGATTTTCTATTTCTTCCTGGTTCAGTTTTGGAAAGTTGTATTTTTCTAAGAATTTGTCCATTTCTTCCACGTTGTCCAATTTATTGGCATATAATTGCTGATAGTAGTCTCTTATGATTCTTTGTATTTCTGTGTTGTCTGCAACCAGTCCATTCTGAAGGAGATCAGCCCTGGGTGTTCTTTGGAAGGAATGATGCTAAAGCTGAAACTCCAGTACTTTGGCCACCTCATGCGAAGAGTTGACTCATTGTAAAAGACTCTGATGCTGGGAGGGATTGGGGGCAGGAGGAGAAGGGGACAACAGAGGATGAGATGGCTGGATGGCATCACTGACTCAATGGACGTGAGTTTGAGTGAACTCCTGGAGATGGTGATGGACAGGGAGGCCTGGCGTGCTGTGATTCATGGGGTCGCAAAGAGTCAGACACGACTGAGCGACTGAACTGAGCTGATGGAGAGTAGGGAAATGAAGAGCTCTCTGCTGGCCGTTCAGATTTAATCGTCATGGGGAAAACCTGAAAGTGTTAGTGGGCCAGTCATGTCCGACTCTTTGTGGCCCCAATGACTGTAGCCCGCTAGGCTCCTCTATCTATGGTATTTGGCATTGGATTTTTTTTTTGGCCACAAAGCATGAGGGAACCTAGTTTGGTGACCAGGGATGCAATGTGGACCACCTCCCCCAACACTGTAAGGAGAAGTCTTAACCTCTGGACTGCTAGGGAAGCCATGTTGCTTCCCTTTTTTGAAAAAATAAAATGGAAATATTGTAATTACAGCTGAAACCTCCTGACCCCAGACTTGTTTATTTCCAGCAGTCCTGAGATATAACTATGATGCTGTAGTTTGTATCATTCTCTGCCATGTTTTTATATCTTCTTAGATGTTGATGTTATGTCAGCAATCATCACATACATGATCTGTGGCATCCTGCAACTTGATCTTTTTTGTCCAGATGTATTTTAGAGATTTATCTATGACAGGATGTATATCACTCCAGCTCATTTGTTAAATGCTATATTGCCTTCCAGTTTTGAATATATTACAATTTCTTTGTCCATTTCTTGATGCATATTTGGGGGTATGACCAATTTTTTCTTATTATAAACAATATCAGAATAAACGTGTTTCACTTGCACGCATGCAAGTGTCTCTATACATCTAGAAACAGCTGAAGCTAACTGGTGGTTGCACCAGGTTACAGTTCAATGACCTGTAATGGTTCCTGCTGCTTCCTGCCATCTCTGACACTTGACAAGACTAACTTTACCAGCCTCATTCATGGTGTGAAAGGATGTTTATTTTTAATATGCATTTCCTTTTTTTTTTATTTTAATCTTGCCATGGATGTTAACTCTCTGAGCCCTGGATATTCTTCCAGCAAATGCCTTTTTGCTTAAGAGAACCGGACTGAGTTTCTCTAATGAGTGATTTGCATCCTCATTTTTCTGTCCCTGCTCAGACTTGACTCCATGGAGGCAGAGATGCTGGGTTCAGCGTCTACCCTATGTCCATCGAGGAGCATGAAGAAGGCTGATGCCTGGTTCATAGACTCCTCCTTCCTCAAGGGCTGAGGGGTTGGAGGCTGGCAGAGTATCCAGGGCTCCCGGCCCACCTGACTCTTACTAACCCTTTCACGCACGCTCAGAAAGGGTTTAGGGAGCTCTGCCCCACCCCATGTGTAAGAGGAAAGGTATTTAGACACAGGGAAAATGGACTGTTCGGTTATAAAAGAATATGGTGTTTATTCTTCTTCCTCGGTTTTTCTTTCCTTATATTGAATGACTAAGGTAACTACTTCACATGTCTATAAAAATCCTTTAACATTTTAGCGATACAAAACAATACATTTTATAAGTAAGTTATAAAGCCTAGCAGAAAAAGAGACACAAAGCCAACATCCGACTTAATGAAAACATTATGATAATGTTTGTCTTCCTGTCAACTGCTATGCTGAAGTTTATGTTTATCACTTCTTTTCTTCTTCAAAGTAATTTCCCACTTAAGAATATATCTCTAAGGCACATATTGAGTGCTTTTGGATGGTTTTACATTAAAAATATAGACAGGTTTCTGGTTTCCTTTGTTCATTCAATATTATTGCTCATATTTTTGTTCTTATAAATGTAGTTGCAGTTGTTTCATCTTCACTATGTAACATTATATTATGTGACTGTAACACAGTTTTTCAGATTCTTGTAGATATTTGCATAGTTCCCAATTCCACCCCACCCCTGGTCCATTAATACGAACTTGCCTCCTCAGTTCAGTTCAGCCACTCAGTCACGTCTGACTCTTTGCAACCTCATGGACTGCAGCAGGCCAGGCCTCCCTGTCCAGGCCTCCCTGCCACCAACTCCAGAGCTTACTCAAACTCATGTCCATTGAGTTGGTGATGCCATCCAGCCATCTCATCCTCTGTCGTCCCCTTCTCTTCCTGTCTTCAATCTTTCCCATCATCAGGGTCTTTTCAAATGAGTCAGTTCTTCCCAACAGGTTGCCAAAGTGTTGGAGTTTCAGCTTCAGCATCAGTCCTTTCAGTGAATATTCAGGACTGATTTCCTTTAGGGTGGACTGGTTGGATCTCCTTGCAGTCCAAGGGACTCTCAAGAGTCTTCTCCAACACCACAGTTCAAAAGCATCAATTCTTCAGTGCTCAGCTTTCTTTATGGTCCAACTCTCACATCCATACATGACTACTGGGAAAACCATTTGACTAGAAGGACCTTTGTTGGCAAAGTAATGTCTCTGCTTTTTAATATGCTGTGTAGGTTGATCATAACTTTTCTTCCAAGAAGCAAAAGTCTTTTAATTTCATAGCTGCAGTCACCATGTGCAGTGATTTTGGAGCCCCAAAAAAGAAAGTGTCACTGTTTCCATTGTTTCCCCATCTATTTGTCATGAAGTGATGGGACCACGTGCCATGATCTTAGCTCTCTGAATGTTGTTTTAAGCCAACTTTTTCACTATCCTCTTTCACTTTCATCAAGAGGCTCTTTAGTTCTTCGCTTTCTTCCATAAGAATGGTGTTCTGCTTATCTGAGGTTATTGATATTTCTCCCGGCAGTCTTGATTCCAGCTTGTGCTTCATCCAGCCCAGAATTTCGCATGATGTACTCTGCATATAAGTTAAATAAGCAGGGTGACAATATAGAACCTTGACATACTCCTTTCCCGATTTGGAACCAGTCTGTTGTTCCATGTCCAGTTCTAAACTGTTGCTTCTTGACCTGAATATAGGTTGCTCAGGAGGCAGGTAAGGTGGTCTGGTGTTCCCATCTCTTTAAGAATTTTCCACAGTTTGTTGTGATCCACACAGTCAAAAGCTTTGGTGTAGTCAATAAAGTAGAAGTAGATGTTTTTCTGGAACTCTCTTGCTTTTTTGATGATCCAACAGATGTTGGGAATTTGCTCTCTGTTTCCTCTGCCTTTTCTAAATCCAGCTTGAACAGCTGGAAGTTCATGGTTCATGTACTGTTGAAGCCTGGCTTGGAGGATTTTGAGCATTCTTTGTCATTGCCTTTCTTTGGGATTGGAATGGAAAGTGACATTTTCCAGTCCTGTGGCTACTGCTGAGTTTTCCAAATTGGCTGGCATATTGAGTGCAGCACTTTCATAGCATCATCTTTTAGGATTTGAAATAGCTCAACTGGAATTCCATCACCTCCACTAGCTTTGTTCATAGTCATGCTTCCTAAGGCCCACTTGACTTTACGTTGCAGGGTGTCTGGCTCTAGGTGAGTGATCACACCATCATGATTATCTGGGTTGTGAAGATCTTTTTTTGTACAGTTCTTCTGTGTATTCTTGCCATGTCTTCTTAATATCTTCTGCTTTTGTTAGGTCCCTACCATTTCTGTCCTTTATTATGCCCATCTTTGCATGAAATGTTCCCTTAGTATCTCTATTTTTCTTGAAGACATCTCTAGTCTTTATCATTCTGTTGTTTTCCTCTATTTCTTTGCGTTGATCACTGAGGAAGGTTTTCTTATCTCTCCTTGCTATTCTTTGGAACTCTGCATTCACATGGGTATATCTTTCCTTTTCTCCTTTGCCTTTCACTTCTCTTCTTTTCTCAGTTATTTGTAAGGCCTCCTCAGATAACCATTTTGCTTTTTTGCATTTCTTTTTTTGGGGGATGGTCTCAAGACACGCACAGGCAAGTCTGGGTCAGTCTCTTGTGGGGTCACTGCTCCTTTCTCCTGGGTCCTGATGCACACACGGTGCCCTCCCAGAGTCTGTTTCCGCTGACCTGTGTAAGTTCTGGCAGCTCTATGGTGGGGTGAATGGTGACCTCCTCCACGAGGGCTTATGCCATACCCAGGTCTATACCCAGAGCCCCTGCCCTTGCAGCAGGCCACTGCTGAACTTGCCTCCAAATGGAGTGTGATAGCTGGAGTCTTGGGGTCACAGAATTTGCTCGAGCATCATCAGCTTTCAAGGTTACACTGCATTGTTTTCCACGTTCGCAGTGCTCTTCAGCCTTGCCGAGGTCTAATGTCCGAGTTCTTGAATCACCGTGACTTGGTGTCTCACTGTGGTTGTTTAGTTTTGATCTCCCTGATCACTAACAAGGCTGAGCTACTTTCCATACATTTCTGTGTGAAATATGTATTCATAGTTTTCCCTCTTTTTCCCCTCGTTTGGATCGTGATATCTGCCTGCTCTTGCTACCAAAAATATTGCCTCACAAACTTCTCCAAGCTCGAGCATCTTAAAACACCCCCTGCTTATTTGCACAGTAACGAATCTTTAGGTGGTTTGAGATGTGGCCGATCTGAGCTGGGCCTGCCTGGGTGGTTCATGTCAGGCTTCAGGCTCAGCATGCTGGACCTGGCTGCAGGCTGTGCATCGGCTCAGGTGTGCTTTACCTGTGTTCATTCTGGGGCCTGCTCTGAGGGGGAGAAGGGTAACTCAGCATACTTTGCGAACGGTGGATGTTGCACTGCAGTGGGGAAGGGACTGGTTGTTACTGCACATTTTAAGCCTTGGCTCTCATTGTATCTGCCGATTGCCAAACAAGTGTTAGGACAAACCCAAGGCAAATGCATTTGGTCCAGGTGGAGCCACAGCAAGAGTGAGAATGTGACACTAAATTCCAGGAGAGTCGAGAACTCAGGCTAAGAAAAGTGAAGGGACGAACAGAGATAGTTCATGTAAATGGTGAGCAAAACAGAACAGGGGGTATCTATGCTGATAGCAGACAATCAGCCAGGAAGATATAACAATTATAAATACGTATGTATTTAAGTTCAGAGCACCTCAGTGTAAAGCAAACATGAACAGAACTGAAGGGAGACCCAGACAATAACAGGTGCAGCAGAAGACATCAGCACCCACTTTCAGGGATGGGTGGAGGATCGGAGAGAATGTCAGTAAGGAGACGGAGGCTTTGAATCACACTGTGGACAAGTGAACCCAACAGAAAAAAAAAAAAAACAAAAACACCAACAACACAGAGCTTGCTACCCGATAATGGCAGAATATCCTTTCTTCTCAAGTGCATGTGAAACTTTCTGCAGGATTAGTCCTATCTGAGTTCATGAAACAAGTCTTAAGAAATTTAAAATGAGTGAAGTCATATCAAGTACCTTTACCAGTCAGAATGGAGTGAGAGTAGAGATCAGTAGCAGGAAGAAAACTGGAAAATTCACAAGTAGGTGGAAATAGAATAACAAATTCTTGAACAACCATTGGGTCAAATAAGAAATCTGAAAGGAAGTTGGAAAATGCCTTGAGAGAAATGAAACTGAAAACACAACTTACCAGAACGTAGGGGATACAGCAAAAACGGTACTAAGATAGAATTTATTGTGCTAAATTCCTACATTAAAAAAGAGGAAAGATCTCAAATAAGCTAAGGTGGAAAAAGGAAAAGAGACTAAACCCAAAGTTAGCAGAAGGACAAAAATATAGCAAAGGATTGGGCAAAAATAAATAAGATAGAAAAAAAAAAAACCACCAACTCTTGAACTGATATTTTTGAGAAGATAATATATTGACACATCCTTAGCTAAAGTAATTAACCAACAGAGGGAAGGTTCAAATAAAATCAGAAGTGAAAGAGGATACAACTGATACCACTGAAATAATAAGGATCGTGAGAGATTACCATGAACAATTATATGCCAGGACACTGGATATGTGCATGCTCAGTTGTTCGGTTGTGTCCAACTGTCTGTGACCCCCATGGACTGTAGCCCACCAGGCTCCTCTGTCCAAGGAATTCTCTAGGCAGGAATACTGGAGTGGATTGCCATGCCCTCCTCCAGGGGATCTTCCCAATTGAGCAGTCGAACTGCACTGCAGACAGATCTTCCCACGAGGGAAGTCCCTTACTGGGGGATACTACGTGAATTAATCTTTTAATGTTAAGCTGACTGTGCACTCCGGGTCATGCTAACACTTTTGTATGTTGCCGGATTCAATCTGCTAGTCTTTTGTTGGAGACTTTTGTACCTATATTCATAAGGGATATGGGTCTGTCCTTTTCTTGTGATATCTTTGTTTGGTTTTGAAATCAAGATAATAGTGGTTTCATAGAATGAACTTAAAGTATTCTTTTCTCTTCTCTTTTTTTGGGAAGAGTCTGTGTTGTGTAAAGTTGAGCAGTGTTTCCTCATCTGTGAAAAGGAGGTGATAATGGCTTAAAGAAAGTTGTATTGTCATAAGAATTAATTAATACGAATGAACTGAAAGTCTGTCTGTAGAGGAGATCCAACCGTGCCAGGTGCACGTGGGTGCTCAGCTCACGTTAGCTGTTACTATCAATACAGGGAGTGGGGAGCTGCTGTCTGTGCCGAACTGTCCAGATGCATTCAGTTGTAATTACTTATGAATTTATTCAAACACCCACTACTATGTGTTACAGGTTCTGAGAATCAAGTGGACAAACATGTTTTAGCCTGTTACATCTTTGGAATAATGGGAAATCAGTGCAGTAATTGGATATTTGTATTGCCTATTTTGATGCTAAATTCACTTTATATTCTATGCAGCGACCTAGAAACAGCTGAAATATGCGTTTTCTAATCTGTGTGGACGTTCTCTTCCTCTGGGAACACCACGTGAATTGCTCATTTATAATTCTTTAAAGGTATGCATTATATTTCTTGTTAATATATGTGTGTTTCTTATCCATAGGGAGATCGTATGTGATTTACTGTTTAATCAGAAGTGTTTTGGGGAGTGAAAGGCAGTGTTATTAATAGTTATTCTAGGACAAGAGGCATAAGGCAGGACTGTGCTGGGTTATCCAGGGTGTATGAACACATGGTTCTCTCCTTCTCCAGAATGTCTGTTAAATCTTTCTTATATTCTGCAAGTATCTGTGACTGTCCTGATGATAGTAGATGATCAATAAATATTTCTGGAGGAATTACCAAACAGCAACCAGACAGAGACAGACTGTACATTATGTTTATTGTTTATTTGCTACTTTAATTTGAAGTATTGAAACCATTCACAGGCTTTCTAATTGACAATCTAATTTGTCTGCTTAATTAGGGGGTCAGTAAGACAAGCATTTGGCCACTTGCAGCCAGAAAATTCTATGAACTGTGAAGGAAAATAAAAGCGATTAAGAAAGAGGATTAATTTGAAAAATCAGCACACTATTTCCACATTCTTCACAGAAAACACAAATCATGTCCACATACTCCTGTCTTTTTGTTTAAATATGAAACACTATTTAGCAGTTTCTTTAACTGAGATTGCTTGAAATAACCTCGTCCTTTGTAGCTGGTGTTTGGGTGCTGTCACAGGAGTGCCCTGGGGCATGGCTCCGCCTGCTGCTGCTCACCTTTGCTTCTTGTTTTCAAATCTGATGTTATTCCTCCTCAGTGCTGAAATTTTTTTTTATTTCTCTAAAGCTCAGCAGGGAGGCATGTGGCTGACATGACATTTGGGACCCCTGGGAGTAGGCTGTGTATCCTGGAAAATCAGAATAATCCATTTATTTTGATACTGGGCCAACGATATCAGGTTCAGTTTATGTCAAAAGAAGTGTTGTGTTTGGTTGCTTAGAATACATGCTGAGAATTGATGGTCGAAGGAATTACATCAAACTCCCCGCCGTCTGTCTGTCTTTCTGTTTATCAGCCCGTCTGCCACCTGTCTGTCTGCCTATCGATCCATCTATCATCTGTCTCCATATCATTCCTCTCCTTTGTTTTGTATTTGATGGAATTAGTATCTGATTACATTTTCTTTTCTTTTTTGTCTGACAGAATATATATATGGGCTGTTAAGTACCTTTTATATTTTTGCTTTATTATTTCTAAGTCTGAAGAGAATCTGCTACTAAATTGTATTTTGAAACTTCTCAGCATAAAAAATTCTAATTTTCCCCCAGTACATAATAATACAAATTCAAGCTTTCTTGCTTTCTGAAACAAACTGAAGTTACTGAGATAATTACCAGGTATTATCAGGACAGATCACAGACGGTAACAAGAAGATCCTTAGTAGCCAGATGATTTCAGTTTGACAAGCCACGGGGTGTTATTAGTCATACGCAGGCCAGCCTCGGTTGTGCTTAGCATGCAACAATACTTTGCTAGAGGCATCAGGTTTAACTGTTCATTTGCATAGCTGTTTGGAGTATTACCCAGAGCTAAACATGATAAATTGTATTTATATCCAACAAAATGAGTACAAAATTGAATTTAGCAGGAAAGTGTCCATTTTAAGGACATAAATATTATCTGGCCAGAAGCAAATGGCTGTGAGGAAGTGTTGTTTGTTTGTGGGTTTTTTGTTTTTTGTATACCAAGGAGAAAGGGAGGGGAGCTACAGAGTTTGAGAACATGCTCATACTATTAGTAGTCATACCAGCACTCTAACAGGAGTATCATATGGGTGCAGAGCTAATATCCTCTGGGCTCCAGGCTTTTCTGTAATTCGAGAGATGGGCCTATGCAGTTTGGGGCATGTGGGGAGTTGGTTGAGAGTGGCCTGTGGAGACAGTGAACAGTGGGGATCAGGCGTCCACAGTCCTGGTCATCAAGACGCTCACAGCCTCGTAAGGGAGACACCTCTGCAGATGGAAACAGGAAGTGTCTGAAGTGTTGAGTGTTGTGGCTGAGACAAGGACAGGTGTGGTGTGTTTGAGGTGAGACACACACACCTTGTCCATCGGAGCCGGAGATGAGCGAGGGAGGCTTTTCTCAAGGAGGCGCAATTGTTCAGTCACGTCCTGCAGAATGAATAAGCGAGGGAGAGGCTGACAGGGGAGGCAGTGGCTCTGAGGCTGAGGGGCCAGCACTGTGCAAGACTGGGGAGCTGAAGGCAAGTGGTGTCCAGAGGACAAGAGATCTCTGCTCATGGGGCGTGAGACTGAAGGGAAGGGGGTCAGTGAGTAGGAGCAGAGGAGACAATGAATTCAAGACACGCTGAGTGGACTCAACACCCCAACCTGGTGGGGATGTCGGGGGAAGGAAGGGAAAGACGAAGCAATGGTGGCTTTGGCAGACTCAGCCCAGACATTAGCCAGAGGTGTTTTTGTTTCAATTAGAAAAAGACACATTTTCATCCTGGCAGGTAGAAACTCTGTGGCAGGAGGAATGGCTGGTGTACATGTTGCTGAATCCAAGTTCGTTATGCTCACTGCATGACAGGCCAATAAGTTGAATGCAAAGTGTCGAGAAAAGGAATACAACTTTATTTGGAAAACTGGCAGACCGAGAAGATGGCAGATTAATGTCTCAAAATGACCGTCTTATCCAGGTCTGGACACCAGGTTCTTTTATGAAACAAAGATAGGAGAGGAGGTAAGACAATAAGGTAAAAAGGCCATTAATCTTGCAAATATCTCCTGGAATGGTCAGCCTCAGGGAGGAAAGGTGTCTGTTTCTTCCTTCCTGTAGCCACCCACAGGTGGACAGGGTCCTGAACAAAGGCACTTTGGTTTAACATTCAGGCAGAAGAGCAGGTTCCCCAAGGCAGGTTATGTTTGGACAGAATCCTTTCAGTGCACAAAAGCAAAGGGAAGCAAAGGTTAAAGTAAAAGAAACAGATCCAACCAGGAGTCAGTTCTCTGTAACATGCAGAGCCCAGGGTGAATGTCAGTTTCCACCAGCCTCTTGGCTCGGTGCTCTTGTGCAGTGCACAGTCTGAACAACTGTAGGAGCAGATATGGGCAGATGGGCAGCCACTGTCATCATTAGTGCAAACAGGAAGAGCGAGAGGAACTGGGGGTCATGGGAGGGGCAGTCATGTGCTCAGCGTGTAGTATTTAGGGCCACTGTTTAGGCTGTGTGTGTGTGCTCAGTCACTTAGTCGTGTCTGAGTCTTTGTGATCCAGTGGACTGTAGCCCACCAGTCTCCTCTGTCCATGGAATTCTCCAGGCAAGAATACTGGAGGGGGTTGCCATTTCCTACTACAGGGCATCTTCCCAATGCAGGGATCAAACCCACATCTCTTGCATCTCACGTATTGGCAGTCAGATTCTCTACCACTGTGCCACTTGTGAAGCTTGACTATTCAGGTGGAAATATCAAATAAGAAGTCAGATATAAGATTCTAAAACACTGGGGACTACAGGTGATTTGGGTCCTTAAACTTAAAAAAAATTACATGTAAATTGTAGTTAAAATTATTCATACTGCACAACCTTTTGAATCATGGCTCCAGTGGGACTCGTATAATAAGTTTTGGTTCTCCAGAAAGGTTAATCTGCTCTGTCAAAAAGGTAATTCCAACTAACTTACTAAAAAATGTCTACTACTGTTTACTAATATACAAAGACTGGTCATGAGTAACTGGATTGGTGAAGTTTTTTACTTTCTCTGTTGCAGACCACCGGGCTATGCCTTGTGTGATGGGGACCTAGTACCTAGAGTACCTCTGCCTTGACACTCTCAGAAAGTCAGACTGTGTGAGTAGAATCTGTACAGGTAAACTGCAGCCAATCCATATTGGTTAGGTCAGCTAAGGAAAAACCCAACGTTTCATGAAAGGGAGGACTAAAAAAACTATGTTCTGGGTAAACCAGGCTTCCCAGGTGGCTCAGATGGTAAAGAATCCACCTGCCAGTGAAGGAGACGTGGGTTCAATCCCTGGGTTAGGAAAATTCAGTGGAGAACGGAATGGCAACCCACTCCAGTAGTTTTGCCTGGAGAATTCCATGGACAGAGGAGCCTGTACATGTAGTCCATGGGGCTGGGAAGAGTCAAACACAACTAAGTGACTCAAACTTTTTCTTTCACGTAAGAGATATTAAGCAGATCAGTAGATAGGGTACATCTGGGTGAATCCCACGTTCCACTGTCTGTTTGCAGCTCGTTGCCAGTGTCCCTTTTCATTATTTAAGTTAAAAGTTTTAATACAGTATGAACAGTCCCCTCTGTTGCTGCATTCACTGTGGAGGGGGATTCGGTCACTGAGGTCGTGTCTGAATTTTGTTTGAAATATCAGTGACATCCTTTACTTTCAATGTTACCCTTCTGGTTCTAAGGTGACATTTCCAGCCAGCCAAGCAAAATAGCACTGGCAGATTAAGCATCTAAAACGTCAAACGAATGATAATTGGGTGCTTTCTGAACATCTGCTTTTGAGACAGTAATGTCATACATATCTTGGATATGTAATAATTTTTAGATGCTGATATTAATATCTGTCAGTGAACATCTTCCTAGACTAATATTTCCATGTATTTCATTGTAGGATTTTAAAACTACTTATAGTCTTCAATGTATAGACACCCAGTTAAAAAAGATCAAATATCACAGACAGGCATTAAAATTAAAATTCTCTATTGTACCCCCTATTGCTGTTAAACCCCCAGTCTTTTCATAAAGGAATCAACAAACAAAAAACCAAAACACAAAAAAGCTAAAAAAATCCAAATTGTTTATGCTTATACACATATATACATTATACACATATACATACACATGCAACTGTTGTTCTGAATTTGGCATTTTTGCACTTACATCTTAGAGATGCAAATCATCTCATTGTTTTCAGTGATGCATAGCATTCCACTCTGTGATATACTGTAAATTATTTATTTATTTATTTATTTATTTATTTGCAAATTCTTCTTTTTTTTTTTGTATTTATTTATTTTTTTACACGAACTCCCAAAC
>SJYX01011035.1:448300-464957 GCA_006410675.1 Oreotragus oreotragus | reverse complement strand
TTACCATCTTTCTAAATTCCATATATATGTGTTAGTATACTGTATTGGTGTTTTTCTTTCTGGCTTACTTCACTCTGTATAATTGGTTCCAGTTTCATCCATCTTATTAGAACTGATTCAAATGTATTCTTCTTAATGGCTGAGTAATACTCCATTGTGTATATATACCACAGCTTTCTTATCCATTCATCCACTGATGGACATCTAGGTTGTTTGTAAATTATTTAAACAGTGCCCCCACAGTACACATTTAGGTGCTTTTTATTTTTGGTCATCACACACCCAGTTACACCCAGTGTTCTTATTCCTATATCTTAATATAATTTTGCAGTTGACTCACAGGTAAAATCTCACCAGTAGAATTCTTGTCTTAAAGAGTTCATGCTTTAAAAATTATGGTAAGCCTTTCATATCGTTCTTGGAGGAGGTCACCCCAGGTGATACTCTGTTTGACACAGTCCAGGAGAGTGCCTCTTGTCCTTAGGCAGCATTTGTGTCTCTTGTGGATGACTTGCCTGCTGATCTGGGCTCCGTGGTGCCGCTGCAGACTTGAAGAGGGGCTTCCCTGCCCTCTTAGACTCCTTTGCACATGATGCTTTTCACAACATCCCACACAGAGGTGGGTGTCACATGGGTACCTCTGGTAGCCTTTGCCACCCACCACCCAGGGACTGACTGGCAAAGTGTAGCTACATGATAACTGGGAAACTAAGCATTTTTTTCAAAGTGATTTTTTGGATGTTTGGCATGTATGTGGGTGTTCTGGGCATAAAACCCCAAAGCATATGTAGGCTGCAAAATTTCAAATTCCCTTCATAAAAATGCAAGTTTCTCAAATGAAAACAGGAAATTTTATTTGACTATACAAGAATAAAATATGTGTTGTCTAACTGTGGATATAAAATATCTGATACTGAATAAGTGTTAGTTCCTGTTCTTCCTCTCCCTCTGCAGCTCTAAGAATCTGTGACTCTGATCTAATCAGTGAAGTATGAACTTTGAGAAGTAGAAATACCTGGCATTATTTATTCTTATGCATCTCAGAGTATTACTGAATTAAAGAGAGCTCACTTATGTTGAACAACATATGTGACTTGAATCCAGGGTACATGTAGCCTTCAGAAAAAGAGAGGATCCCTGGGGGTCAGAGCTGGACCTTGAGGGATGAAGAGGGCCTAAGGTGTCCATATGTAATGCTTTATTTAGTTTATTTAGAAATAAAAATATCTAATGCATATGTAATGTTGTTACAACAAATGGCACTTAAATCCAACCTGGTAAAATGTCCAATGAGGGAATGAAATTTACTAGCTTAAAGTCTGGCTGTTCCGTAAACAGCTAACCCTGAGAGAGAAGGAAGTTGAAAGGTCACAGCTGAGATTGTCTGGCCAAAGAGGCAGTGGGATCCAGGGTGTGGGGCTGGGGGCAAATCTGACACCTGTGACGTCTGGTGGGGTCGTAGTGGCTGTAATGACTTGTCTGACTAGCGGATACTTCCTTCGGCAGTTTTCTAAGTGCATCTTGGGATGGGGGTCAGGATATTTAGATTTTGGTTTTTGGCTCAAATGGTAACTGGCTCTGTGACCAAGGTCAAGCCCTTCACCAGACCAGGCCTCAGTTTCTTTGTCCCTAGAACGAAAGTCTTAGAAGACTTCGAGTTAGTGTTTCTCACTCCGTCATGTCTGACTCTTTGTGACCCGATGGACTGTAGCCCACCAGTCTCCTCTGTCCATGGGATTCTCCAGGCAAGAACGCTGGAGTGGGTTGTCAGTTTTCTTCATCAGAGGGTCTTCCTGACACAGGGATTGAACCTGCTGTCCTGCATTGCTGGCAGAGTCTTTACAGTCTGGCCAACCAGGGAAGCCCTAGAAGATTTTTAAGGGCTTTTTAATTTCATCAAGGCTCAGTGTTGGTACACAGTGAGCAAGTAAGATGAGCGGAATGCATGTGGGTGGCCAGGCTCACGGGGTCTTGACTGAAGAGTAGAGGAAATTGAACTTGATGTTGTGGGCGCTGGACCCGACATACTAACAGGAGGGAGGCATGGCTGGCTGCAGCAGGGGCAGAGAAAATTTTTTTATCATGTCCTTAGATAATGAAAAAGTGTTTAGAATAGGGTTATTTTAAGTTCTTACTTTTCAATAGCATCAATTTTAAAAAAATCATTTTGTTCCTCCATATATTGGCTTCATGCCCCATATATGACTTGATACCAGTTTGCATCAGCCAGTGGAATCCATTTACATGTGGAGGAACCATAGAAAGGAGATGTTAATAAAAGCAGTTTCGATTTTTTCCCCCCTTTTTAGCGTGTTATCAGCTGCTGTTTTGTTTTTGTTCAGGTATAGCTATGTAAACAGATGGAGCCGCCTTCCATTGAAAAGATAGTTTGTGATTCACATTTCCTAAGAGTAGGGGTCCCTTCACAGGGGCAGGACCCTGTGGGGAGGCCCCAGAGTTGGGCAGAGGGGAGTAGTCGGAAGGGAAAAACTCAGGCAGGGGCCTTTCTTTGGTTTTCTGGGAAATGAATGGAGAAGCAAGGTCAGCAAGCTGAGCAGGTTCAAGATAGGCTAGGCTGGATAATTCCAGTGGTCTCCGGCTACAAGGGCTGTCTCTGATTGTCCAGTACCTGGCCCTGGGGTTGCTTTAGGGCAAGTGGATAGTGTCCCAGACTGCAGGAGCCGGTAAGGAGAGGGAGTGAGCTGTGGACTCAGGCGTGCTTGGCTTGCATGTCAGAGGTGTGACCCCGGCAGGCTGTTTGCTATCTCCAGGGATTGGCTCACACTGAGAGGGACAGTCCCTCCCCTGTCCACATGGCCCTCACATGTCAATCATGGAATACAGAAAATGAAAATCATGATGAATACAAATAGGAAGAAGATATTCCATTCAGGATATTTGAACAAAATGAGGGCGTTTTTGCCTCTGCGTCTGCATCTCAGTTCCAGTAGAGCGATGGGAAGCTGTCCTGCCTGTATTTTTGTCTGAAAGGTTAATCTCAGTTATCTTGAGTCTGTGTCCCACTTGGGATCAGAGCAAAAGGGAATTTTGAAAAGCAGACTTGCCACAGCAGGTGAAATTCGAAGAGTAGTCTGTTACTGGAGATGCTGCATAGGATTGTAGCATTCTCTGTAGCTCTGGAAAGCAGTTGGTACCGCCCTTCATTCTTATGAAAGAGGGGTGACGGCAGGATACTTGGACATCCTGTAATCAAGGACTTGTCTGACAGTGAGCGAAAGGAAGAGCATCATCTGACGGCTCCAGGCTTATGGCCCGAAACTGCCAGACGCACATTAGTGGGTGAAAGTCCTTCAGTTTCACTTCCTTGATTGGAATTCTTGGACAGGGAACTCTAGGCACTGATTAATTGCAAAACATCACTGCAACATGTCCTAAAAGTATATAATGCATCTGGGGCTGTCAGGAGGGAACAGAATGGCCAGCCTTTTGGGTTATTTTCCGACCTCATAATCCTGGCTCCCAAAATCACGGATTTTAAGTTGGCTAATGGAAATGTACCATAAAAAGAGACTCATTTTATGTTCCTTAAACTATTATCTCCCCTTGTTCAGAGCAGTGGGTTTTTTTTTTTCCCCCTATAGCTTTTATTTTCAGTTTTCAGGACTAAAGTTAGAAACCTAAGAAGGCACAGTGATGGTTTTGTTTCTCTCAGTTCATCCTAATTTCCTGAAGTGTGCTGGTAGGGAGGATAAGGAAACGTGCTCATTTTTCCCTTAAAAAATTAACTCTATTCATAATAGCAGTGTGGATTTGTAACCTTTATGAGATAATTAATTAGTCTCGACAGAAGCAAAGAATGTTAAAGCAAGCAGGAGCTTTGGAGAACATTTAGTCCAATACCTTTATTTTTCAGACAGAAAGAAATCAGGCCCAGAGAATACATGTCACTTGTTTTCAGTTACCCAGCTCTTTGTAAGGTTGGGATTCAGCCTTAGGTTACCTGACCCCCAACCCAACATTTTTTCTGCTCTATCATATGATGTTATATCATTTTTTATTTGCAAAGCTGTTCTAGAAATGAGGTCAGTGTATCATAAGGAAATGTAAATTTTTTTCTGTAATACAAAATCATGATCTTTAATGTATCTATCTACACATCTATAACCTTCAGTTCAGTTCAATCACTCATTCAAGTCCAACTCTGCAACCCCGTGGACTGCAGCACACCAGGCTTCCCTGTTCATCACCAACTCCTAGAACTTACTCAAACTCAAATCCATTGAGCTGGTGATGCCAGCCAACCATCTTATCCTCTGTTGTCCCGTTCTCCTCCTGCCTTCAATCTTTGCCAGCATCAGGGCATTTTCTAATGAGCCAGCATATATAACCTTGTTCCNCCGTGGACTGCAGCACACCAGGCTTCCCTGTTCATCACCAACTCCTAGAACTTGCTCAGACTCAAATCCATTGAGCTGGTGATGCCAGCCAACCATCTTATCCTCTGTTGTCCCGTTTTCCTCCTGCCTTCAATCTTTGCCAGCATCAGGGCATTTTCTAATGAGCCAGCATATATAACCTTGTTCCATCCTAAAAAACACACACACACAAGGACTTTGAGTAATTTAGCTTTGAACAAAGGTAATGTTATTTTTGTGAGAAATAGGCCTCTATCTATCTAGGCAGCATTTCAATAGCAAGTAAAAAAGTGTGAACCAAACATTCTCATCCACTCACTGAGTGACAGACAGCATATTATGTATTTCTTTTTATGTTTGAATGATACAGTGATTATACAAACGCTTCAGTAGCTGCTGTGTTCACATAATCAGCCCTGTTTCTTGTTACCATTTCAGTTTCACTGTAGAACCTTTATGAGAAGAGACTTGTGTTGTTTTGAATTATGTAAATTTCCTGTGCAATGACTGGGTAGAGGGGGATGGAGTTGAGGTGAGGAGCTGCCACAGAAAATCATACCTGATACAGTGCATCATTTCATGTTTGTAGTGGAGCAGAGGTCGATAGGACTGGATTGCTGACTCTCCACTCCCACCCCACCCCCTGCATCATGGCTATGGCCTTGCAGTGCCTTGTGTGATCCACAGACCTTCGGCAGTGGCTTCATCGGAGGGCTTGTTGGAAACTCCTGCTCTTAGGCTCTTCCAAGACCCGTGGAATCCAAATCTGCAAGTTAACAATCTCCTCAGGTGATTCAAGCTCAGAGGATGAGATGGTTGGATGGCATCACTGACTAAACAGACATGAGTTTGAGTAAGTTCCAGGAGATGGTGATGGACAGGGAAACCTGACGTGCTGTAGTCCATGGTGTCACAAAGGGTCAGACTCGACTGAGCGACTGAACTGAAGTGAACAGATAATTTACATGTGTGTTACAGTTTGAGGAGCACTGGGTTGTAGCATGTTTTGTAAGGATGTAGCTATATTACTCACACAAAGACATCCAAGATAACTTTGGACATGAAATCTGTGGGGCACCCAAGTACCGTTCTTGAACCTGGCATCCATGCCTTCAGTCTCCTTGGACCCAACTGGTCTACTTCTGGAAAGTCTTTCGTATGCGTCCTGGCATGTGTGCAAAACGCCCTGAGTGCTGTTTTTTTTCACTGCAGCTTTATGTGGTTGGAAAACAAATTGGAGACAACCTAGACATCCATAAGTGTGGAATCAGTTAAATAAATCATGAAATATCCTTTCAGTGTGATACTATGTAACTGCAAATAGAAGGCGTATGCTCTTACAACCTGATACAGACCTCCAAGGTATTTTAAGTGAAAGGAAAGATAGAAAACAGTGCCATCTTTGTGCACAACAATAAGCAAATAAATTCATTTTCTTATATTTTTATAAAGAAAACTTTGCAAGGATATGTCAGAATCTAGTAAAAATGATTGTTTAGGTGGAGGTATTATGAGTTAGCCAGATGGAGGAGGATGGAGCAGAGGAAGAGAATTTTCACTATCTTTCAGTTCAGTTCAGTTCAGTCACTCAGTCGTGTCCGACTCTTTGCGACCCCATGAACTGCAGCACGTCAGGCTTTCTTGTCCAATACCAACTCCCAGAGCCCACCCAAACTCATGTCCATTGAGTCAGTGATGCCCTCCAACCATCTCATCCCCTGTCGTCCCCTTCTCCTCCTGCCCTCAATCTTTCCCCGCATCAGAGTCTTTTCAAATGAGTCAGCTCTTCACATCGGGTGGCCAAAGTATTGGAATTTCAGCTTCAACATCAGATCTTCCAATGAATACCCAGGACTCATCTCCTTTACGATGGACTGGTTGGATCTCCTTGCAGTCCAAGGGACTCTCAAGAGTCTTCTCCAACACCACAGTTCAAAAGCATCAATTCTTCAATGCTCAGCTTACTTTATAGTCCAACTCTCACATCCATACATGACCACAGCCTTGACTAGACGGACCTTTGTTGGCAAAGTAATGTCTCCGCTTTTTAATATGCTCTCTAGGTTGGTCATAACTTTCCTTCCAAGGAGTAAGCGTCTATTAATTTCATGGCTGCAATCACCATCTGCAGTGATTTTGGAGCCCAGAAAAATAAAGTCTGACACTGTTTCCACTATTTCCCCATTTATTTGCGATGAAGTGATGGGACTGGATGCCATGATCTTTGTTTTCTGAATGTTGAGCTTTAGGCCAACTTCTGCACTCTCCTCTTTCACTTTCATCACAAGGCTCTTTAGTTCCTCTTCACTTTCTACCATAAGGGTGGTGTTGTCTGCATATCTGAGGTTATTGATATTTCTCCCGGCAATCTTGATTCCAGCTTGTGCTTCTTCCAGCCCAGCGTTTCTCATGATGTACTCTGCATATAAGTTAAATAAACAGGGTGACAATATACAGCCTTGACGTACTCCTTTTCCTATTTGGAACCAGTCTGTTGTTCCATGCCCAGTTCTAACTGTTGCTTCCTGACCTGCATACAAGTTTTTCAAGAGGCAGGTCAGGTGGTCTGGTATTCCCATCTCTTTCAGAATTTTCCACAGTTTATTGTGATCCACACACTCAAAGGCTTTGGCTCTTGGAGTACCTTTCAAAAAATAAGGGATTCTCTTAGTCTTTGTTGAATGGTTGGCTTTCCTCCAGGTCACTGTGAGCCTGGCCTGATGCACTGCTGGCTGCGGGGACAGAACCTCTTCGGGGTCACTTTTGTTGTCCATGGTTTCTACTCGGATTTTTGAAGGCATTTGTCAACTCTGGGAGGATTGGTGGGACTAAACTTGGACTTGGATGTTACCCTAACTGAGCTTGTAAACTGTAGTGTTTAATAGGTCCCAGCAGGCTAAAAACTGTGGGGCGGGACGAGGGGCTTGATGGGGGCGGGGGTGATCCTCTTCCCTCACCCTGCCTTTGATCCTTACTTTCTGTCATGTTTAAGCCCAAAGAGAGTTAAGACAGTAACAAAGGGTTCCTCTTACGTCCACATGGATGGTGGCGTGGCCCCCACGTCCCCCCGCAGGGCATCAGCCACTAGTGTATCACCCCTCCATCCACAGTGCTCTTCATGGCTTGGCTATCTGCAGACAGAAAAGTCAGTTTTCAGCATGTCCAATGATTACCCAGAAATGTGGCCAACAATTACCCAGAAATGTGGTCTAAACCACATTTTTGTGTGTTCTTGGAGCAAGCTGATGAAGAACAGAAGCCTGAGGATAGTGTGACCCTCCCCGCCGCCTCCCTACCCCACGCCCCGAGTCATGGTAATTGTCACCACACCTTAGTTTTATTTTATAATGAAGTACTTGTTAGTGACATTTTTATGGAGACAGCTATAGTTGGTTTAGGTTTATTAGGTTAAATCTATGACAATAGTATCACTTATTGACAGTGTCACATGCTATCCTGTAGATTTCATCAGTGTCAGCGAGGATTCTGAGACGTATATCAAGAAAAAGTCCAAAGCTCTTGTTTCTTTTATTCACCTTTTAAAAAAGCTTTAAGCAAAGCAACTTCTGATTTGCTAACATTCCCTGTGAACGAGAAAATAAATGATGCTTCTTAGTTGATTTATATAACTCTTTGCTTGAGTTTTCCTGGGTTGGTTTAATCTTTTAATGATGGCATTTATACTCTTCTGTTGAAGTCATGTTTTAGAGGAGGTTGTACATTTGCTCCAAGATGAATATTCCTCATTATGGTTTTTAAATACATCAGTAGATTTTAGATAATAGCTTTTTAATATTCAATTAATTCTCTGATGCTTTAAATTTCAATTGACAAATTCTGATACTTTTTCCCTGCAATATACATTCCATACATATTGTATTGATTTCTGCACAAGCAGGCAGCTGTTGTTAAATTTTCTGTAAAATATCTTTGAATGTCAAGCAACATTTGTGCTATTCTTATGAGAAATAAACATGTACATTTGATAATTCTCCTCTAATGAACTTTTAAAGTTCCATAAGCATTGAATATTTGTTAAGTAAGCTTTTTTCCCCTCCAACAATGAAAACAATTGAAAATAGCTTAAAAAAATGACCAACAAGCATTGAAGGTTTTCAAGAATATTTGTTTACTTATTTATTTGGCTCTGCCAGAGCTTAGTTGCGGCATGCAGGATCCAGTTCCCTGACTAGGGATCGAATCCAGGCCCCCTGCATTGGAATCATGGGGTCTTAGCCACTGGGCCACCAGGGAAATCCCAGTATTGAGGTTTTTTGAAGACCAATTATAATGCTTAGTTTTGGTACACAATATTGAAGATTTGTGATCTTCTACCTAAGTGACGTTTAAAATAAAATTTGTTTTCTATTAAAAGCAAACTACACTGCTCTAAATTTCTCTTTTTCTTTTACTGTCACCGCAAGTCACAGCATGTTTTTTGCTGAAAAAACAAGGTACAATACACTAATTTGACAGTTACGCAACTTGATGTTCAACTTCATTGAAATACACTCTGGTTATGCAACACTGGAATTCTAGAAATAAATTTGGACACTACCTGGCCCTAACAGCAGGGGGGTTTTTAAAACACTTTTTTTTTTCTTCTAAGAGAGAGGTTGTGATTTATTATGTTGTTGTCTCTACCCTGCAGCTCTATTTTCACACTAATGTAAGTTGTTTTAGATTCTCTCATTTCACAGTTGAGGCATTTAATTCTAGGAAAAGAAAAGCAGATTAAGTCAACAAATTAAAATTATTCAGATCCCCAAATTAAAAATTTTTTTTAGTAATTTAGTATTTATAGTAATCATTACACCAATTGTGTGTTTATCTTAGTTGATTTCAGTTTTACCAGGAAGCAGCTTCTCGTTGTCGCTCTCCTGTTGTCAGACTTGTTTTATATTTAGTGGTCCAGTCCGCAGTGTGTCATCCTGTGGCTTATACTTCTCTGGATCTGACACTAGCGCCGTTGCTGTTTTCCCAGCTGGCGAACATAGCTTAATGTTTAGAAGAAGGATGAGATCTGCTGTGTGTATACAGATGCCAGCAAGATGCTCAAAGAATGAAAATTGAATTATTCGAGGGGCTTTTGAGGATTTGTATTTTTCCCACTTTTAATGGGATAAAGGAAACCATTCCTCAAATTGCCTATTGTCCTAGTATTATAATGGAGATTTTCCTCCATGTATTTTCAGAAATAGTTTGATCTTTTCTGTAGGCTGCTTGTTAAACAAAAGAGATTTAGTCACTTACCTTCTGTCTTAAAAATAACAACAAAAGGAAAGCAGAAACTGTGAACTCATACATATTTATATGTGATTATATTGAAAAATAAACACTTTAATTCTTAGTAGTGATTTTACAACAAACAGGGCATTTCTTTGCAAATCACCACAAAATAATTTATTGAATGCTCAGTCTCTATCATTGACATTGACCTCTGTGTTACAGATGATGAAGCTCTGAGGGGCCATGTGATTGACTGAGGGTAAACTCAACTTGGCTTCCCAGGGGCTCAGTGGTAAAGAATCCACCTGTCAATGCAGGAGACAGAAGAGATGCAGGTTCAGTCCCTGGATTGGGAAGATTCCATGGAGGAGGAAATGGAAACCCAATCCAGTATTCTTGCCTGGAAAATTCCATGGACAGTGGAGTCTGGCAGGCTACTGTCCATGGATCGCAGAGAGTTGGATACTACTGAGCTACTGAGCACAGCACAAACCTAACTAGTTAGTAGCGTTCAGGATTTGAATCCACATCTACAAATTCTAAAGCATGTGGTCTTTTTACTTTACCATTTCCCCTTCTCTGTAGCTATTAAAACTCAGAGAAAGCTGAAATCTTGCTTAAAAATGGGATGGGAAGAGTAACTGCTAAAATTAAAGTGTCTATATGTTCTCTGTGTCCTTGGGGACTGGCTGAACTAAATTATTTTGACATAGTCATGCCATAAGATCAAATTTTTTAGTTCTTTTGGAAACTCTCAGCTATAATACACCTATGTTTAAAAAAAAATTTACTGACTGTGCTGGAGACCCTCAAGAGAAAACTTGTCTCGGCTAGTATTATTTGCTAGTGGAGACAGCAGCGGCTACCTGCCTGCCGTCACTTTCCTTGTTGTTTGTCTTTGCTGGGGCTGCTGCTGCTGCCAAGTCGCTTCAGTCATGTTTGACTCTGCGGCCATGTGGGCTGTAGCCCATCTGACTCCTCTGACCGTGGGATTCTCCAGGCAAGAATACTAGAGTGGGTTGCTGTGGCCTCCTCAAGGGGATCTTCCTGACTCAGGGATGGAATCTGTGTCTCTTACAGCTAACCTGCCGGTAGGTGAGATCTTTACCAGTAGTGCCACCTGGGAAGCCCGTGTTCAGTCTTGAAACCCTCTCTGCTGCTGCTGAGTCGCTTCAGTCGTGTCCGACTCTGTGCGACCCCATGGACTGCAGCCCACCAGGCCCCCACCGTCCCTGGGATTCTCCAGGCAAGAACACTGGAGTGGGTTGCCATTTCCTTCTCCAATGCAGAAAAGTGAGAAAGTGAAGTCGCTCAGTCGTGTCCCTCAGAAGCGTTGGAATACCTGACGTCGGGTGGTCCGAGGAGGCACGCACCCTAGAAGGTCCGTTCTCATGACCTCACCCCACGGTAACGGAAGAGGCCTTTGGGAGAGATTGGGTCGACTTTGGCTGGACTCCTCTGGGACGATCGTCTCGCGGAGCACAGTAAAGACGGTTCACAGCAAGGTCTGGAGAGTGACAGACGTGAACAGATGAGTCGACTTGTCTCGTGCGTCACATCTGGCGTGACAGACTTCTTGGTAAGGGAGACGGCCCTCCTAAGAAGGAGTCCGGAGTAGGTTTGTCGACCGCGGAAGTTTTGGGTAACAGAAGGAATGAACGGAATAAAATATAAAAAGAGGGACAAGATAAAAGAGGGTCGTATCGGGGCCCGTAAACCAAAATTTTTTAAAAAAATTACGTTACGGAATAGAGAGTGACTTCAAGCCGTAGAAAATTTTTTCCGTATATTAGTTCAGGTTAGGTCGGGTATCCTCGATAACAAATCAGATGACTTCAGTCCTTAATGACTTTAGGAGGTCATAATTAATCGATCTACCGGACTTCTTCTTAATTGTGTCGAAGGTTTTCACGATCTGATGAAGGTCCCTCATGAACGACTAAGACTTTCTAAGTCCCTGCGGGGAACTCGTAACAGGGATGTCAGAGGACAATCTCCTTGACCAGGTGAAGGACCCATATGTCTGTCTCCATGAGAGAACGTTCTATTAATATACAGTCGCCTTGATTACAGACGTTACAAAATTCGTAGCACTCTCTAGACAAGTTAAGGTGGTTCCATTAAGAGATGGACTCTTACCTTATAGTTGTAGTCTTTTCACTTTTGGTTTAACCAAAATTAAATCTTCTAAGGATAGAAAACTACCGTAAATACCGAAAATTCCTGTGTTGCTCTATAAATACGTAAACCCTAAAAAATTGGATTTATCGAAGTTTTTCATCAAGCTGAGAAACTGTCACTGGAGAAGAAGCAGGGGAATTTTTTCCAACTAATGAACTTTTGGGGGGAGGGAACATCAGTAATTGAAGCATCCCCATGCACTACAGCAGAAGTGCATCTCTGTAGCAGGTTGCTCTCAGTATGTGCTTTCCAGTGATCTGTTTTCTCTTGATGCTGGTTTGCAAGTGAACTAATCTTTGAATTTAGTGGGTTAAGTCACCAAACCTCCCCTCTGGCGTTCTGTCACTTCTGGGTGAGTGAGTGGTGGTCTGTGTAGGTATGCACTGTCACAAAGGAAAATCATGCATTTCTTCCTGGAGTCAATCAGTAGATGATATAGTGGATGAAACTGAGTCAATCAGTAGATGATATAGAGGATGAAACTGTATAAAGCACATCAGTAGGGCAAGGGCCATGTTCATAAAGCCTATCTTATAAAGACAGTTTGTATGGGCCATGTGGAATTCTTTTATGTATGTATGTATCCATTTATTTAAAAAATTTTTTGAATTTTATTTTGTATTGAAGTATAGTTGATTTACACTTTTGTGTTAGTTTCAGGTGTGCAATAAAATAATTCAGGTATACACATATATTTTTTTTCAGATTTTTTTCCTTTATATGTTATTGTAAGATATTGAATGTAGTTCCCTGTGCTATACAGTAAATCCTTGCTGTTTATCTATTTTATGTATAATAGTGTGTATCTGTTAAACCCATACTCCTAATTTATCCCTTCCACTTTTCCCCTTTGATAACTGTAAATTTATTTTCTATATTTGTGAGTCTGTTTCTGTTTTGTGTATAGATTCGTTAGTATTAATTTTTAGATTCCACATATAAGTGATATCATATGGTATATGTCTTTATCTGTCTGACTCACTTCCCTTAGTGTGATAATCTCTGGGTCCATCCATGTTCCTGCAAATGACAACATTTCATTCTTTCTTATGGCTGAGTAATATTCCATTATATGTCTACCACATTTTAAGCCAGTCATCTGCTGATGAGCGCTTGAGTTACTTCCATGTCTTGGCTATTGTAAACAGTACTGCAGTGAACATTAGGGTCCATGTATAGTTTTGAATTAAGAGTCTTCATCTTTTATGGATATATGGCCAGGAGTGAGGTTGCTAAATCATATCTGTTTTTAGTTTTTTAAGGAAACTCAGTGCTCTTTTCCAAACTGGTTGTACCACTTCACATTCTTGCCAACAGTGTAGGAGGTTTCCCTTTTCTCTACACCCTCTCCAGGATTTATTTGTAGACTTTTTGATTAGGGCCATTCTGACTGGTGTGAGGTGGTATTTCACTGTAGTTTTGATTTGCATTTCTCTAGTTATCAGCGATGTGAGTATCTTTTTATTGCTTGTTGGCCCTCTGTATGTCTTCTTTAGAGAAACGTCTGGATCTTCTGTACATTTTTTGATTGGGTTGTTTGTTTTTCATTTTGATATTGAGTTGTATGAACTCTTTGTATATTATGGATATTAACCCCTTGTTGGTCACATCATTTGCAAATATTTTCTCCCATTCTGTAGGTTGTTTTTTTGTTTGTTTGTTTTGTTGATGAATTTCCTTTGCAAAAGCTTAGAAGTTTGATTAGGTCCCATTTGTTTAGTTCTGCTTTTATTTGTTTTACCTTGGGAGACTGACCTAAGACAATGTTGCTCTAATTTATGTCTGAGAATGTTTGGCTTATGTTTTCTTCTAGGAGTTTTATGGTTTCATGTCTTATATCTAGGTCATTTAATTTAGATGATACTTAATATATTAATTATCCTTTTTTGTGTATGTCCTGTCATGGATGGTCATCTTTCAGTATTGGAAAATCCAAAAAATTCTTTTAAAAAATCTACTAAAGTTTCTTCATAATAAATGTCATTTATATGTATTGAAGACTATTATTTAATTCTGTGAATGCTTAACACTGTGAAAGCAAACATCATGCTAAACTTTTACTTTGCTAGAGAGCTTGCTAAGGCCTCTCCAGATTATGTATGTTCTCAATGTTCTCAATCTGTCCTGCAGAGGAGCCTCTACACCTGTCATTAGTGGTTCCTAGAGGGCAGTAAGACTCTTGAACCCAGGAAAGGGCACCGAGTTCCCTTGAGGGGCAATGCTGGGCTTCTGTGCAGAGACTGAGGGTCTGGTGAGGGGGGTGGAGGGGTTGACAGTTGTGCAGGTAATGGATGAGCCTGTGAGTGCAGGGGACCCCTCTGAGGGTCCCCTCTGGGGGAGTTCCTTGAGCAGAAGGCTGAGGATACCTCCCCGACTGCACCTCCCCCACCAAGGGGAGAGGAGGAGCAGTGAGCAAGGGTCCCAGATGGAGCCTCCCAAACCCGTGTGGGAGCCAGGACCCCACACAGTGCTCTGGATGCAGGCTTTCCACCTAGAACGATAGAGATGTTGACATAGAAATTCTTTTTTCCCCCCAACTAAACTTAAAGCTAGAGAAAGCCAGGTTTTAGAAGTTTCAGACGCTACTGTTTTAATTTTGCATATGTGTTGGAAAGTATTCTACCAAGATAAGCCTCTGGTCTGCCATTTTCTTTATACTTTTAGTTATCTATAGTTGTCTTCACAGGGCTTCGGATGTTAGGAGAAACTATTTTTCTCTGATAGTTGTTGTCATGATTAATGTTTTATAATAGCAAATCTGAATTCAGTAATTCAGGAGGTAATCTGACAAGGAAGCTATATTTTATTGATGATTTTTAAAGCATAGAAAAGATTCTTGGGAATTAAAACCAGCTATTTAAATTAGAGCACATTTATGGCTTATCAGAGTGATGGAGCCACAGAGTGAGACATTTATGCCAAAACTAAACCTCAGGGAAATCAGTTCTTTCATATTTAAAATGATTAGCTGATTTATTAGATAGTTCCCAGTCTGAAGCTTTATGACTATATTCAAAACTATTCTGGAGAGTTAACATCAGAAGCTTTCTGTACAAAAAAATGCTAGGATAGTGGAAGGTTTTTTGTAGGTAACACATGCTCTTTTTTATAAATCAGCTCCCAGAACGTCATCTTAAACAGACAGGAAAATATTAGCTATGGATGCATTTTAAAAGTTCTTTTATAATTTCTGTACTTTATATATTTCTGTATTTTAAACCTCAGTTCAAATCAGAGAATACCATACCTACTGTGTGACACTGATTGTCCTAAACTAACTTATTATTTGTGGATTCCTTCTTATTTTTCAGGCTAATGAAGTATGATTATTTGTTGAGCATTTAGAAACTTTTGGTAGTGAGTTTAAACGGTTGTGTGTGTGTGTGTGTGTGTGTGCGCTCAGTTCCTCAGTCATGTCTGACTCTTTGCAACCCCATGGACTGTAGTCCTTCAGGTTCCTCTGTCTGTAGGACTTCCCAGACAAGAATACTGAAGTAGACTGCCATTTCCTCTTCCAGAGGATCTTCCTGACCCAGGGATGGAACCTGCGTCTCTTGTGTCTCCTGTACTAGCAGGCAGACTCTTTACCACTGCACCACCTGGGAAGCCCTGAACAGTTTACTAAATACCAGTTATTCCTGATTACACTTCAGTGTTAATGTCCCATAACCATGGCTTAACCGTTTGAATAGCAGATGTTGGTTATCTTCCACTTCCTCAGGTTAGAAGCTTGACTTGGATCCCACTGGGCTAAATTCAATGGGCAAGGCTGTGTCCCTTCCAGAGGCTCAGGGGTTGAGAGTGGGGAATCTGTTTCTTGCCTTTTCTAGCTTCTTGAGATCTCCTGCACTCTTTGTCTCATGGCCCCTTCCTCTATCTTCAAAACTAGCAAAGGACCATCTCTTGGGTATTTGTTGTTACAGTCATGTCTTCCTCTGGCCACAACTGGGAAAGCTTGTCCACTTTCAGAGACCTCTGTGATCCTATTGAATCCACATGGATAAGCCAAGTTTATCTCCCCATCTCAAGAACCTTCACCTAATCACACCAGCAGAATCACTTTTGCCATATGACATAGTGTAGTCATGGTTTCCGAAGATGAGGATATGAATGTCTTTGGGGGCTGTCCTGCCTTCATTAGCTCTGGTTGCAGAACCACTTTGAGCTTCTTTGCAGGAGGTGGGATTACTATGCACCTGTTGCTAAGGGAGCACCATTCAGTTCAGATGAGTCGCTCACTCGTGTCCGACTCTTTGTGACCCCACACCAAGCCTCCCTGTCCATCACCATCTCCTGGAGTTCACTCAGACTCATGTCCATCAAGTTAGTGATGCCATCCACCCATCTCATCCTCTGTCATCCCCTTCTCCTCCTGCCCCCAATCCCTCCCAGCATCAGTCTTTTCCAGTGAGTCAACTCTTCGCATGAGGTGGCCAAAGTACTGGAGTTCCAGCTTTAGCATCATTCCTTCCAAAGAAATCCCAAGGCTGATCTCCTTCAGAATGGACTGGTTGGATCTCCTTGCAGTCCAAGGGACTCTCAAGAGTCTTCTCCAACATCACAGTTCAAAAGCATCAATTCTTTGGCGCTCAGCCTTCTTCACAGTCCAACTCTCACATCCATACATGAGTACTGGAAAAACCATAGCCTTGACTAGACGGACCTTAGTCGGCAAAGTAATGTCTCTGCTTTTGAATATGCTATCTAGGTTGCTCATAACTTTCATTCCAAGGAGTAAGTGTCTTCTAATTTCATGGCTGCAGTCACCATCTGCAGTGATTTTGGAGCCCCCAAAAATAAAGTCTGACACTGTTTCCACTGTTTCCCCATCTATTTCCCATGAAGTGATGGGACTGGAAGCCATGATCTTC
>SJYX01011035.1:307760-438476 GCA_006410675.1 Oreotragus oreotragus | reverse complement strand
ACCAGGCTCCCCCATCCCTGGGATTCTCCAGGCAAGAATACTGGAGTGGGTTGCCATTTCCTTCTCCAATGCATGAAAGAGAAAAGTGAAAGTGAAGTCGCTCAGTCTGTCCGACTGTTAGCGACCCCATGGACTGCAGCCCACCAGGCTACTCCGTCCATTGGATTTTCCAGGCAAGAGTACTGGGGTGGGGTGCCATTGCCTTCCCTGAATTAATAGTTAATAGTAATTAATTAATAAACAAGAAAAGAAAAATAAAGATTAATAAGAAAAATAATAAAAAAGAAAAAGGGAAAAGGTTTTTTTTTCTATTTTTTAAACAAAAGCAGTGGAGTAATACAGACTTTTCTATAGCAACACGTTTGAAACTCTGGAGTAACTGAATGATTTCCTAGCAAAATAATGATTTTCAAAATGCATCCAGGAAAAGTTGAATATTTGAATAGGTCAAACAGTAAAAGAGATTGGAAGACAAGATCCAGCTAGGATCACAGCTGAACTATTCTTCAACTTTAAAAGAACAAGTAATTCCAATGATATTCAGACTCTTTCAAGCCATGTAAAAAGATGAAAATTTTTTTATGAAACCAGCATATGAAATCTGAGGAACATAGCACAAAGCCAAAACTGTAGGTGAGAAATACATGTCACATACAAATATGAAATTCTAATAAATATTGCCAGATGTAATCCAGCAGCATATTAGAAAAATGGTATCTTATTACCAAGGAGGATATAGCATGCAGTCGGGCTTCCCTGGTAGCTCAGAGGTTAAAAGCGTCTGTCTGCAATGTGGGAGACCTGGGTTCGATCCCTGGGTCGGGAAGATCCCCTAGAGAAGGAAGTGGCAGCCCACTCCAGTATTCTTGCCTGGAGAATCCCATGGACGGAGGAGCCTGGTGGGCTACAGTCCATGGGGTCGCAAAGAGTCGGACACGACTGAGCGACTTCACTTCACTAATGTAAAATTAAGCAGTGCAACACAGTTCAGTATTATAAAATCTGCCAACATAATTCTTACATCAGCAGATTAAAAAGGAAAAGCCATATAATGATTTTTAACACTGAGAGGATTTTTGATAAAATTTAGCCACCATTCCTTGCAAAAATTGGTATGTAAAAGAATATAATAAAAATTATTTACCAAAATATTATAGTGAATATACCAAATAGCTAAACGTCAAAATATTTAAATTAAAATCAAGAAATCGAAATGCCCATTGTCATCATTGCTATTCAGTATTGTTTTGGAGGTTTTAGTGAATGAAATAAAAAATAGAATTTAATGAGTGATATAAACTTTGAAAAGAGATGGAGCTCTCTCTTGCACTCTCTCTCTCTCTATATATATATATGTGTGTGTGTGTGTGTGTGTGTGTGCATGCAAATGNGCTATTCAGTATTGTTTTGGAGGTTTTAGTGAATGAAATAAAAAATAGAATTTAATGAGTGATATAAACTTTGAAAAGAGATGGAGCTCTCTCTTGCACTCTCTCTCTCTCTATATATATATATGTGTGTGTGTGTGTGTGTGTGTGTGTGCATGCAAATGATGTGATTTTATACCTAGGAAACCCAGGAGAATCTAATTACTGTACCACCAGAATACTTGGGATTTCAGTACAAACTAAGTTTACCCAATTTAAATTAAAACCAGTTGAGATTCTAATTTGGATGTGAATTCACTATTAACTTGGGAGGAACTGACATTTTTTGTGGTATGTATTTTCATTTGTTCAGATACTAAGTTACATGATTTTGCTGTCTCCCCTTTCCTGTTCAGCGACCCCAGCTTCTGCTCTGTGGCCCCGCAGGCTCCAGGATGATGTCCCAGATGACCCTTGGCAGAGGCTTTTAGCTCTCCCCTCTCTCCTTTTGCTCCTGCTGATCCCACTTGGATTGCCTGCTGAATTCTGGTTTTCTGGGAAGGCAGTGGTCTCCAGGAAGCTTCCTCTGTTCAGAATCAATCCTTCTGCATTTTGTTCACACATGCGTTGTTTGGATTTCTTAATTGGTGCCCATTAGTCTGCCTATTTATTCACCAAAACGTTGAGCACCTCCACGTGCCGGGTGAAGGTGACACTTGTTTGTCTGCACGTGTGTCTCCCCCAGTAGAGCTGGTGCAACGTGAGCACAAGTCAAGTGCCCAGGCATCCCCAGCACGTTGTGTCATGACTCTCAGCGCCTGCGCCATTCAGGGAAATGAGCAGTAACTGGTTTTGAATTCAGTTGTATTGGAATGAGACACAGCCTAAATGTGCAAATGAAAAATGCTCTCAGCAGAGCAGGCAGAAGTCTTTGCTACAGTGACACCATGGAGCTATTAGAAGGTGAAGGTTTGGGAAGTGCAGTTATATTCAGGGAGCATCTAATTCTGGGTTTATTTCCCAACAGCAATAAGTTGTTAACACTGGGAAAATTATATTATTTCCAGTGGTTCCCACAAAGGGAGGCATTATTTATATCCATGTGTGATAAAATTGGTTGGTTGCTACCGACAGTTGTTTTTCTCACATATTCTAAGATGCTGTCTGATGGGGCTGGATGCAACATAATGTTCGAAATGAAGTTGAGATGCTGGTGTGAAAGGTTGTGTTTATGGTTAATGGAATTGGAGAGGTGTTTCTCGGGAACACGAGTCGTAGGATTTACATGGCTCTATCCTTAAGAATGACAGCTTATTCACTCTTCACTCCATGCCATGTTTAATTTTAGATTAGAACATCATTAATAAACATTGTGAAGTTTCCTAGAACTAGGATTCTTAACTGTCAGGTAGAATTCATCTGTCAGCAGTTCTTCCATCTGTATTCTCTGGGGAATGGGGATGAATGTGATGCTGAGTGGCCAGAGTGTGGGGCAGACAGACTATCTGTACTTTTGGGGTTTCCAATAGTGGGACTCCTATAAAGATATTTTACAAGTTAAAATGGGGTCATGCTAAAGAGAGGATTTTTAGAACTCCCAAGTCGATAAAACATTTCAATTTATTTTTAATTTTTTAAATGATTTACTTTGGGAAGCAATTTTTACCTACTTTTGTTTCTATAACATATGGTTAAATTGTGATGTACATTTAGTCCCCAAAGCAAATGTGATAAATACTTTCATTTGATGACAAATCGTGCTTTTTTTGGCAGTTAAAATCAGCATGTATCATTTTTCAATGAGGAAGAGAGTGTTTAAAATCATCAATGTAATTAAATATGGTACAATCACCTTCAATTAACAATATACTGTTATAATTTTTTCTTTTTTATTGAAGTATAGTTGATTTATAATGATTCAGATGTACAGCAAAGTGACTCAGTTTTATATATATATATATATTCTTTTTCATTATAGGTTATTACAATATAGAAAGAAGTTTAAAGTTTGAAAAAAATCAGAGCTAGATGACAACTAGGGGTCACCCATAGCCTCTTGTTCCCCTCACCACAGTGTCCATGTGGGCATCCATCTGGGGCTCTGAGGTGCAGGGTGGGCTTCAGTCTTACCCCTGGGTCTATGTTCTCTCAGTGTCTCTCGGTCTTGAATAGTCCTTGTTCTTACAAGGAACGATCTTCTTCCCCATTGGGAACGACCTCTGTCACCATCCGGGTGACGTCACTCCACACACACAAGATTTTAGGAATGCAGCTGTCGTAGAAAATGAGATATTTATATCTGCTTTGGAGTCAACACTGCTGTGATGTTTTTGGTAAAGCGTATAATTGTAATGTTGTAAAATGCGTATGTGAAAACAGGGATGCTGAGTAATCTTACCAGAAGATCTTCAGGGTTTGTCACATTGCTTTCTGTGTTTAGCAAAATCAAATGTCTCATGTTGTGTAGAAATGGCAGCGGAGCTTCTGGTGCTGTGATGGCCAACAGACTGCGTGCGAGCTCCTTCGTGGGAACCACATGAAGTCCTCCTGCCACGTCCAGGCAAAGGCAGGAAATCCACTGATGACGGTTCTTTCAGCCTTATTAAATGGTTTTGCCGTTCAGTTGCTCAGTCATGTCCGACCCCATGGACTGCAGCACTCCAGGCTTCCCTGTCCTTCACCATCTCCTGGAGCTTGCTCCAACTCATGTCCATTGAGTTGGTGATGCCATCCAACCGCCTCATCCTCTGTCACCCCCTTCTCCTTAAAGTGCATTTAAAAAATTTTATACTTTAGCATGTGTATTTTTTCACAAGAACAGGTCAGTGGGTTGTGGTGGATAAATAGTAATAATGTGCATGCTCTGTGGGTCTATTTTACACTAAAATTTGATATGAGTTTTTTCTTATAACCTGAACTTTGATTACTCTTTTTTGTCAGTTGCATACATGAATATCAAAGGAAAAATAGTACACATTATTTTTTTCTTTTTCAATTACTAGACCAGGCTCTGGGTCTGTATTTTTATTCCAGAAGACAGCACACTTGTTGGCATGTTAAGAAGAGCTCAGGACATTTTTGTTTGACTTTTGGTTGCTTGTGTGGCTGCGTCGGGCCTTAGTTGCAACCTGCAGGATCTTCTTTGTGTCGTGTAGGATCTATCGCTGGGGCACACGGACTCTCTAGCTGTGGCAAGCGGGCTCAGAAGTTGCAGCGTGTGAGCCTCAGACCTTGAGGGCATCAGAGCGCGGGTTCTCTGATTGTGGTGCGAGGGCTTAGTTGCGCCTTAGTACGTGGGATCTTAGTTCCCCGATCAGAGATCGAACTGACTTCTGCTGCATTGCAGGGCAGATTCTTAACCACTGGACCACCAGGGAAGTCCCCGTATGTTTTTAAGTGGTTAAAAGTCCACAAGAATTCTTCCTGCCCAGCTGGGTTGAGTTTGGCTTTTGTTACTCCATCAAGTTGCTTTATTGTCTTGAGATATTTGAATGTTTGACTTGGAGATATACTTTATCACCAGTCGCCACCAACATGCTTGCAGCTCTGACCTTTTACCATCTGCACCTTCCCCAGGAACATTTTACTGCAAAATAAATGTTTAATGTTCACGTAGCACTTTTTGACCAGTCTTCTCCAAGGGTGTGTATATATGAATGTGTGTTTGTGCAGTGTATGTGTGTATATGGTTATAATAATGCTTGTTGACAATTGTAAAACTCTAGAAAGTAACAAGGAAAGAATATTTATGTCAGTCCCACCCCCTCCATGTATAACCATCATTAATATTTTGCTGTTTCTGTCCAATTACTTTACTATGAGTGTGTGTTTGTGTGTGTGGACTCATACATGCAGAGTGCCTTGCCTGAAGTAGGGGCTTTATAAATATGTTGACAAATGAACATTTTAATACATGTAATCAATTCTATTTTAAATTTTAGGATCATAGAATATGTACTGTTTTGTGTCCTTTGATTTGTTTACTTAACTCAGAAAATTCTCAGATATTTTATAAATACAGTTTTGACAGCTTCATAATCATATATATGTGTCAGACACGACTGAGCGACTTCACTTTCACTTTTCACTTTCATGCATTGGAGAAGGAAATGGCAACCCACTCCAGTGTTCTTGCCTGGAGAATCCCAGGGACGGCGGAGTCTGTGGGGTCGCACAGAGTCGGACACAACTAAAGCGACTTAGCAGCTGGAGCAGTGTATGTAAGATATAAATATCTTTTCTTTAAGCTTTCTCCCATATTACTATTACTTTGCATTATTGCTGTAATAATGTTGTGATGTCCATTTTTACCATTGACTTTGATTAGGACCACTTCCTTATCATATCAACCCTAGAGGAGGAGTTACTGGAACATAGATGATAAACTTAAAACAGTTTTTGATCTTTACTACCAGATTTTTATTATTTAGAAATGATGTTTTGTTGAATTACAAAGGATAGCTATCCATCTAGAAAAGCAGAAACTTAAAGTACAAAGAAGATTGGGAAGAAATTATTTATAATCCCAGCAAGTAAAGATGACTTCATTTAAGATTTTGTTTTGCACAATTTTAGTCTTTTTTATTTCCATTATCTGTTTTACCAAAAAAGGATCATTTTATTTCCGTAACTCCTTTGTCCTGCACTTGGTGTGTCATTAACATAGACTTTCTCTGCCGTTCGACAGTCTTGCGCGGTGTAACTTTATGACCTGTTGTTAAAACGACATATCTGTATCCGCCTTCTCTGGGTGAATCTTCAGTTTGTTTCCAGTCACTCACAGTTTGTTTCCAGCGCTCAGTCGCTCAATCATGTCTGATTCTTCAACTCCATGGACTGTAGCCTGCCAGGCTCCTCTGTCCGTGGGATTTTCTAGGCAAGAATACCAGAGTGGGTTGCCATTTCCTCCCCCAGGGGATCTTCCCGACCCAGTGATCAAACTTGCTTCTCCTGTGGTCTCCTGCATTGGCAGGCAGGTTCTTTACCACTGGCACCACCTAAGAAGCCTAGATCCGTCTTAGCTAACATTTTAAATACTAGTCTCAAGCCCCACGCATGGCTTTACAAGCTGTAACGAGACACCTTGTTATATTATGAACCCAGATATGCTCAGGGTCACATTATGGCCTTGTCCGTATGCTTTTTTAAATTCACCTCAACTGTTTGCTTGTCTACCTGTTTTTATCATCTCTTGGTATTGTGTTGCCCCCCAGTTTTATGATAACTTCACTGGCATTTAACAGTTCTCTCTACCAAAATACAAAACATGTTTTGAAAAAAGTTGTACTCAGCTGTTTGGTTGGGGTTTAAAACACAAGGTGTGTCAAGGGCAAGAGGGAAAGAAGTGTGTTTGCAAACCAGACTGTGGCCTGACACTGTGCAGTCGTGTAAGCCGATTGCTGGCTGGGACTCTGAAGATCAGAGCGAACTCTCATTCATGTTGGTTCTCGTGTTCCCCAGAGGTCTCAGTTCTGGGGTGAAACTGAAGCTGCATTCTGATCCTCTGGTTCAGAGCCTCCTCTTCTCTTAGCACCCTCTCCTCTGAAATAGTGGGGCTCAGAGTTCTGGAAGGGGAAGCAGTTCAGTGGATCTGAAGCGGTGGACCCAGACAAACAGATCAGGCTCTCTTTTGTTCTTGGGAGGGGCCCAAAGTCCCCGTCAAGGCGGCTTATCTGCAGTTCCAGCTGGGAGCCCAATGTCATGTTCAGAGGAAGGAAAATTAAAAGAAGAAAGTAGTGGCATTTAGAGTCAAGGGCGGCCCATTTCATGGCTCTTCTACAGTTAAAGGAAATTTATATTAGAAATACCCTCGTCTCATTTCCCTGGGAGAGTTTTGTTATTCAGAGAAAAATATGTGGGTTTACTCTTTCAGACACTGGAGTTAGGATTTGTAGAATCCACTCAGTACGGCCAGAGTTATCAGCCGACTTTACGAGTTATTTTAAAAAGTTCCTCTGGGCAGCTCTTTATTTTGTTCTGTGTGGATTCTTTTTCTTTGTTCATAAAGATCTCTGTTAATCTGGAACTGCTTAAATTCTGCGGTATTTCACCCACTCTGATCTGTGCTTTCTTTCCATTTCTGAGACTATAATTTGGTCTAGGTTGGGGTCGCTGGACATGCATGCTCACAACACTCACACACCAAATTTCTTATTATGAATAGGTCAGTGGGCTCCAGGGGAATGAGAATTTCTGCATCTGAGATTATAGAAGAAGAGATTCGCAAAGAAACAGTAGAAATTCCATTCACTGGCTTACTAAGTACACTTCAGTTGTATCAGGCATTCTGTGTTCTCCATTTGTAGGAGGCCTCCCAGTATAATCTTGACAGCAGTTTGGGATTCAAACTTAATTTATGAAAAGTGTTCGAAATCACAAGGATGTAGTCTTTAAAATGAGAGTTTAAAAATACACAATCCGCCATCCGTCACTGCCATCTTCACTGCAGCTTTGCAGCCAGTGATGTTTAATTATGTAGGTGATGATTTTTCTCCATTAGTCTAACAAATAAATGGCAGAAACAGGCGTCACTTTGAAGAAGCAATGTCGGAAGCAAGTCGTGCTGCCTGGCCTGGGTCTCCATGATGAACGGCTGTGCTCTGCTTATGTGAAGTCTCCTGAATCAGTTATGTAGTCTATGGGCTGATTAACGGCAGTTGCTGTAAAGGACGGCCATGTTGCTCTGGGTCGTTTTTTGACGGGGGCCATAGTTGGGGAGGACTTAGACCCCTTTGAACATCTTATATAAGCTATTGATAATCTCCTTAGAGAAGTGTTTATATCCATTTGCACACACAATTTTATATAAAATTCAGATTTCCAGAATCCTCAAAGACATCGTAGACTACCCCTATTGTTAAGAACAGCTACACTAAACAAGAGGTCAGAACAACAGTGTGTGTGTCTACGTACCTGAGTGTGTGCTGTGTGTCATGTATGTGTGTGTTCTCCATTTTCTCCGTGACTAAAACAAGAGGAAGTCAGAAGGGGTTCTAATATTCCTGATAATTTCCCCTCTTCACTCAGGCGGAGATTGTAGTTTCTTGAAAAAGAAGCAAGGAAGGTGTTCCATAAACTTTCACCGTGTGCTGGCATCTCTTGGTGAGGAAAGAGTCACTGCAGGGTGCTCGGGGGCGGGGGGTGTGGGGGGGTGGATGGAAGCTGTAGCGATGTGCCAGAAAGGTGGAACTGAAAAGCAGCTACAGAAGTAAAGTGTTTGTGAGCTGTTCGTTGGGTCCTTGGCGGTCTCAGCAGATACCGATCACTTTATAGAATGGAGATGTCTCTCCACCCTGAAACCTGGGTGTCAGTTTAAACCCCCTACCTTCGTCATCTTGTGCCTCCGGCCAGTCAGCAGGTGGTACCCATCTTACCTCCCAGGTGAGTGTGAGCTAGCCCTTGCTCCTCCCTCAACTCTTGCTCTAGGTTGGTTGAGGGTCTCATCCCGTTGTTCAGGCTGTCCCATCATTCCGGAATACAATATAACCTTGCGGGTAAGCACAGACCAGGGTTTGAATTCGAATTTCATGTTTTTACTGATGAGCTGTGCAACTGGAGAGATTTGTGAACCTCTCTGAGCCTCTGTTTCCTCCTGTATGGCATGGGAATGGTAGCAGTCCCAGTATTGGGGATGTTAAGGTGTAAATGAGCTGAATTAGATGCTGTACATGGTCCATGGCAAATTCTTTAAAAGCCTCCTCGGCCATCTTTTCTATTTCTAATCTTGCTACTTTTTAAATTAATTCTCCACATTGCCACTAACAAGATCTTAGTATAATGCAATACATTTTTTTTTCTTCCTAGTGACTAAAAGCTTTTGCTAGAACGTCATTGACTAAGGATAAACCTAAAGGTCCTTAACAAGACTTACAAAGCTTCTCATGACCCGGGTCCTGCCTGTTTGCCTGGCATCTTTATCACTTGATTGTGTGTGTGTGTGTATTGATCTCTTTTAAAAAGTTACAGTTCTTTAAAAAAGTTACAGTGCCATTTACAAATTTTAACATGACAGAAGAGTTTAAAAGGCTTTCTCCTCGTTCTGGATGAACCGATCAAAGTAATGTGCGGTGTGTACCCCTGGATCTGCCTAGATGTAGTTATGAGACCTGGGAATAATGTCCATATAGATGGCGTGTGACTCGTCTGCTGCTTGCTCTGTATTTATCAGTACATCACAGCCTCACGCTCCTCAGCAGATCCACGTCTGTGCCTTGCTGTTTAGTAGCTGCACCGAATTCTGTTGTATTGTCTCTTTTCTCTCCATCTGAAGTGATTATGTGTGCTGTTGTGATCAGAACATAATTCCATTTTCCTCCCCCGATGGATCGTCATGGATCCGGATGCCATGCATCCTTACTTTGCTGATTGATCCGATAGGAAATTCCTATCGATGGGGTCCAGTGTTCTCCATGACACTGCTTTCAAACTCTTGGCACCTGGGGATCATTTATTGGTCATGTAGCACAGACTCAGATCTCTGATTAATAATATCCAAAAACTCATCCTAAGTTTTAATCATAAGATAAAAGTTTAAAATGATGATGTCTTCAGTGTCGCCTCTAACCCTTCGGAATGACCTTCCGTAGTGACCACCCTTGTTCTTCCATCTTCATTTCTGTTTAATGAGAAAGTTGTACCAAACTGTTGGTAGGTGTTTGGCTGTGATCCCAAAAGATGGTTCTTCAGGTCCACGTGGGTTGTTCTGGGTATTTAGAGCTTACCTGAACCCAGACTCATTTTGTTGCATCAAATGCCGTCTTGATAGTTAACCACACTCAGAGCCTGGCAGGTTGAGTCTCTACTTCAGAGGGCACTCAGATGCATTTGCAACTTCTTTGATCACATTTGTCCCAGGAACATGTTTTTTTCATGCTCCCTTCTTTGTTGTTCAGTCTCTCAGTTGTGTCCAACTGTGCAACCCTTGGACTGCAGCACGCCAGGCTTCCCTGTCCTTCACCATCTCCCAGAGTTTTCTCAGACTCATGTCCATCGAGCTGGTGATGCCATCCAACCATCTCATCCTCGGTCATCCCCTTCTCCTCCCGCTCTCAGTCTTTCCCAGCATCAGGGTCTTTTCCGGTGAGTCGGCTCTTCACATCAGGTGGCCAAACTTGGTGCTTCAGCTTCAGCATCAGTCCTTCCAATGGATATTTAGGGTTGATTTCCTTTAGGATTGACTGGTTTGATCTCCTTGTAATCCAAAGGACTCTCAAGAGTCTTCTTCAGCACCTACAACACTCCCTTCTGCCGTATTTGTATAATGTTCTTTGTCAATAACATGATTGATTTTTTTCCTCAATGAGGAAAGAAAATCGTCACATGTTGACGAAAAGCTAAATTCTCTGTGATCAAGTTGTTTATATCACAATTTGCCTACGTAAGACTTCCTGACAACTCACCTTTCATATTTACAGTTGTTACATTTCAGCCCTGGAGATACACGTCGAGATGGTTTAAGATTTTGAAGGTGTTGCTGAGATAAACCATTTAACAAGGACACTGAACTCGTGGCACCGGTCTTTGGTGTCATAAGGAATTTTGTTTTTGTCATCTGCTTGTAAAATCCTCAGGAACCTCTTTCCCCTGACAGTCCTCATGTGGAGGTTGGGAAACTGTAGGGCCCGGCCCTCTTCCAGCTCCCTAAAAATGTACGCCTCGGTGGCTGTGGTTCAATTCACGTCCAGTTTCCCCCATTTCTTTCTGTATTGAATTATGATCAGGGAAGCACTGTTGGCTGCTAGCTCTCGCCTGTGACTAAAATGGAATGTCTGAAGTTTGGATGAAGTTGCCCACTTGGCATACTGGTGCCCTTCTAGGGGTGGGCATCTCACTGAGGCACTGCTGGTGCTGGTGAGCTCCGCCCTTCCTTCTGCAGTCTGTGTACTGAATCCTCTGTTTGCTCTTGCAGTGGTGTTCTCAGTGATAAACAGACGTATCTACCCACCGTCCAAGAGTTGTTCCCGCCGTACACTTGTGACTGTGTCCACCTGGGGAGCAAAGATCTGCTGCCATGCTCCCGTGAAAATGATTGCATTTCATGAAGGAATTTTGCCCGCAGCCCATCTGATTTTGTCAAAGCATTGTGTTTTCTTTCTGTTTGTTGTTTTCTTATCCCCTGACTCGTTTTGTTTTTAAATAATAATATGTCATTTGTGCCTATTTTTGATATGAGGTATGGAACTTTGAATAATCCTTCTTCTCCATTAGTGACAAAATCTGTCACTTTCATACCAGAAAGCATTATTTTGCAACTGTTCTGAGAAAAGAAAACGACAAAACCAAACAGCGTTCCTTCTGTACCCGGGAGCACATAGCTTCCTCGGAAGTTTCCTTGAATCCTTCCATGACCCCGAGCCGGCTTTTGTTCTGCGTTTTGTGGCCACTTCTGCCCCCGGAGTGGAACAAACAGTTGGCAGGTTTTCAGAAGACTTGTGTCCTTACCTGGGCCCTGCCCACTAAACTGGTGTGACCTTGAGAAAGTCTCTTAACTTCTCTGGGCTTGAGTTTATCTGTAAAAGTATTTTTTCTGGTCCACAAACCCTGTGGTTTTTTATGACTGAATTTAACTGGTTAACTGTTCACTTTAAGCGTGTGCTTCCGGTTCCCTTTTTTCATTGTAAAATATAATTTTATAAGCACAGCTATCAATTATGTTCATAAAATGTAAGATTTTTAGAAAGGAAAAATATCTTTATCTGCCATGTAAACCATCCCACAGGAGAGAGATTGTTGACAGGCAATGATATTTCTCAGTAACCATTGCCTTTTGGATTCTTTTTTTTTTTAATTAAAAAAATTTTTAAATAATTTTTAATTGGAGGAAAATTGTTTTACAATTTTGTGTTGGTTTTTGCTGTACAACACAAATCAGCCATAAATATGCATGTATCACCTCCCTTTTGAGCCCCCTTCCCCTCCCTCCAGCCCACCTTTCTAGGTCAAGTGGATGAACCTAGAGTCTATTATACAGAATGAAGTAAGCCTTTCAGATTCTTAAAATGACTGGTTTGGTTTTTGTTTGAAACTCTCCGAATACTGCTGTTTTCTTTGCAATATCACATAAAGCTCCCAAATGTTCAGCCGAGAGAGCATTTTGAAATGCTGGCAAGAGTGAAGTTGATCATCCCAGCTCTCAGCTGTTTCACTGCCAGTGCCTTGAATTTATCGTTCATATATGCTATAATATTGGTTCCTCCCATCCCCAACTTTGCATCTTTCAGTTTCGTTGAAACATGAAAAATGTCCTCTCATTTTCTGCAGCTTCTTAAATTTCCTTCCAGCTTTATTGTTATCTTCTCCCCAGGTCTCTCTTTCCCATTTGCTTTTCTTAGCCGTATTGCATGCATGTATATATGTATCTATGTATATGGACGTGGCGCTTTTGAAGTTAACTGAGAAATTTCAAAGCAACGAACAGGAGGCAGTCACACAAAACTTGTTAAGTGCAATCTGCTGGGAAACAGAGTAGTTCTCCCCAGGTCTCTCTTTCCCGTTTGCTTTTCTTAGCCGTATTGCATGCATGTATATATGTATCTATGTATATGGACGTGGCGCTTTTGAAGTTAACTGAGAAATTTCAAAGCAACGAACAGGAGGCAGTCACACAAAACTTGTTAAGTGCAATCTGCTGGGAAACAGAGTAGAAGTGAGAAGAAGGCTGGGAGAGTTAAACACACACATGACATTTATTTTTGTAGAAATAAAATATTCCTGAGGAATCACTCATTCTTGCCATTTCGTTTTTGGTTTCTATCATCTTTCAAGTTTTTCCTTGGAACCTTGTAAAATGAGCTGTGAATGTAAGAAAGTTTTTCATGACATTCTTACAAGCCAATTCATAAAGATTTTAAAAGCAGTTCCCCGTTCTTGTATAAAAGGCATGCACCCAAGTATATAGAAGAAGGTTGAGTAAACGATGTTCGCTACTTGCAGTTGAGGACAGTGCAGCTTGCAAGAGAAGGTGGACAGTGGCCACGACCTGACATGAGGTGGCTTCCAGGGGACACTGGGATGGGAACAAAGCCAAGTGCAAAACAGCCTGTATCATGTGGTCTTACGTAAGAAGAAAGGGGGCAACAAGGAAAAAAACCAAGCGTAATTGCTTATTTTTACAAGAAGAAACCCGGAAAGAATAAACCTTAAAAGAGTGAGATTGGTCCCCTGTTAGGTTAGAATGGTATGGGGGACAGGATGTGGAGTGGGTAGATACTTCTTTGAGTCCCTTTTTGTAGTGTTTTCTGAATGTTGAGCTTTAAGCAAACTTTTTCACTCTTCTCTTTCACTTTCATCAAGAGGCTTTTTCGTTCCTCTTCACATTCTGCCATAAGGGTGATGTTATCTGTATATTTGCGGTTATTGATATTTCTCCCAGCAGTCTTGATTCCAGCTTGTGCTTCTTCCAGGCTAGCATTTCTCATGATGTACTCTGCATAGAAGTCATTAATCATGATTAAAAAGCAGTTCTAGATTTTAATCATCATTTCCATTAGTATACTTACAAGTTGATTCTCAATTAAGAATAAACCTATAATGCTGAATCATCTCAAAACTGTCTGCTCAAAAGCTGTTAATCATTTAGCAAGGCTATGGTAAACAAGATCTATACTGAAGAAAATAATAATGAACAGAAATGAGTGAGAAAGTCTTCTATACAAATAAATTCCTTTTACAATAGCAACAAGTATAAAAGGTACACAGAAATAAATATGATGAAGTCTATGTGAAAATTTTGAAAAACATCTTGAACAAAGAAATGATTAGATTAAATGAGAGGGAATAAGTTCTTAAATTAGAAAACTTAATCAGATACAGATTGCTCTCCAGATAGACTCATTATAAGCAATGAAGACACTGTGATGTAGGCAAATATGCCAATATATAGGATTAAAAGGCCAGGAAAAGACCCAGGCATGTAGGAACATGATATAACAGAGGAAATTTTGCAGACCAATGAAAGTATGGACTATTCAAAAAGTTTTTTTTAAATAATTTGTTTTCCATATGAAAAAATAGAACTCTAGCACACTGTAGAAAAAAATCTATACTGTGGCATTATAGATTTAAATAGGAAGAACAAAGGTTTGAAATAACACTGGGAGAATATTCATTTAATTTCACTGTTGCAAAGGATTTCATAGGCTAGATGTACCAACAATGTAGGACATAATTTATATATTACATTAAAATGAAATTCTCCGCAAAGTTATCATATACAAAATGAAGAGCCAAGTCACAGACTGGGGATAAATAACCATTGGTAAATAATCCACATGTAATTCAGGAGACCTAGTTTGATCCCTGGGCCAGGAAGATACCCTGGAGAAGGGAATGGCTACCTGGAAATCCCATGGGCAGAGGAGCCTGGAGGGCTATATATAGTCCATGGGGCCTCAAAGAGTGGAACACGACCTAAAGACTAACACACTCAACAAAAGATTGTTACCAGAGCTCAGGAGACTCTCCAAATCACTAAGGAAAAGGGACAAATGAAATAAATGGGGTGTTCATGGGGCATAGACTTTGGCAGACGAAATATTTTAAAGCATGTACAAGTGACCATGCCATCTGTGAGGGCAAAATCTGTTGGAGCAGCCTTCTTTCTTAATACCTGTGTTACTGAGCTTCCAGGCTTGTGTGATTGTGTGCATAGCCATACTAAGTGTTTTAATATCAGACTGTGGAGCTACTTCAGTGACTGATATTATGTTGTTAAATTTCACAGGACCAGCCCTTTCCAGAGCAAGAAAATGGCTTTCAGGCTGGAGTAAGATTGGAAGGCATCAACCACCAACATCCATCTTTATTTTGTGTGCTCTCTGTAGCTGAGGTAAGAGATGATGTTAGTGTTCGGCTAATTGTAATGACAGGAGAATTTTGTAGAGAATGATGAACTTCAACTTTGTGTTATAAACAAGTTCCAATACATTATGGATTCATTTTATTAAGTGATGGGTGAAATATGTTTTTTAATGATTTTTTTTCCTTCTCTGAAGATTATAATTTTCTAGTTAAGTCCCTCCTCACTAATGGTTACTCTTACTTAATTTAATTGGTAATAGTTTTCACCTGCGATTGGTGAAATCCCTGAATCCCACAGTGTTGCTTTTTTTCTGTTAAAAGAGATGTAGGTATTCAGGTTTTATCTGCACTAATGAGAAATGTATATGAAAAATAGCTATGCTTATGAATTATGCATTTGTNGAGTTTCAGCTTCAACATCAGTCCTTCCAATGAACACCCAGGACTGATCTCCTTTAGGATAGACTCGTTGGATCTCCTTGCAGTCCAAGGGACTCTCAAGAGTCTTTTCTAACACCACAGTTCAAAAGCATCAATTCTTCGGCGCTCAGCCTTCTTCACAGTCTAAATCTCACATCCATATGTGACCATTAGAAAAACCATAGCCTTGACTAGACAGACCTTTGTTGGCCAAGTAATATCTCTGCTATTCAATATGCTGTTTAGGTTGGTCATAACTTTCCTTCCAAGGAGTAAGCGTTTATTAATTTCATGGCTGCAGTCAACATCTGCCGTGATTTTGGAGCCCCTAAAAATAAAGTCTGACACTGTTTCCACTGTTTCCCCGTCTATTTCCCATGAAGTAGATGCCATGATCTTCGTTTTCTGAATGTTGAGCTTTAAGCAAACTTTTTCACTCTTCTCTTTCACTTTCATCAAGAGGCTTTTTCGTTCCTCTTCACATTCTGCCATAAGGGTGATGTTATCTGTATATTTGCGGTTATTGATATTTCTCCCAGCAGTCTTGATTCCAGCTTGTGCTTCTTCCAGGCTAGCATTTCTCATGATGTACTCTGCATAGAAGTCATTAATCATGATTAAAAAGCAGTTCTAGATTTTAATCATCATTTCCATTAGTATACTTACAAGTTGATTCTCAATTAAGAATAAACCTATAATGCTGAATCATCTCAAAACTGTCTGCTCAAAAGCTGTTAATCATTTAGCAAGGCTATGGTAAACAAGATCTATACTGAAGAAAATAATAATGAACAGAAATGAGTGAGAAAGTCTTCTATACAAATAAATTCCTTTTACAATAGCAACAAGTATAAAAGGTACACAGAAATAAATATGATGAAGTCTATGTGAAAATTTTGAAAAACATCTTGAACAAAGAAATGATTAGATTAAATGAGAGGGAATAAGTTCTTAAATTAGAAAACTTAATCAGATACAGATTGCTCTCCAGATAGACTCATTATAAGCAATGAAGACACTGTGATGTAGGCAAATATGCCAATATATAGGATTAAAAGGCCAGGAAAAGACCCAGGCATGTAGGAACATGATATAACAGAGGAAATTTTGCAGACCAATGAAAGTATGGACTATTCAAAAAGTCTTTTTTAAATAATTTGTTTTCCATATGAAAAAATAGAACTCTAGCATGCTGTAGAAAAAAATCTATACTGTGGCATTATAGATTTAAATAGGAAGAACAAAGGTTTGAAATAACACTGGGAGAATATTCATTTAATTTCACTGTTGCAAAGGATTTCATAGGCTAGATGTACCAACAATGTAGGACATAATTTATATATTACATTAAAATGAAATTCTCCGCAAAGTTATCATATACAAAATGAAGTGCCAAGTCACAGACTGGGGATAAATAACCATTGGTAAATAATCCACATGTAATTCAGGAGACCTAGTTTGATCCCTGGGCCAGGAAGATACCCTGGAGAAGGGAATGGCTACCTGGAAATCCCATGGGCAGAGGAGCCTGGAGGGCTATATATAGTCCATGGGGCCTCAAAGAGTGGAACACGACCTAAAGACTAACACACTCAACAAAAGATTGTTACCAGAGCTCAGGAGACTCTCCAAATCACTAAGGAAAAGGGACAAATGAAATAAATGGGGTGTTCATGGGGCATAGACTTTGGCAGACGAAATATTTTAAAGCATGTACAAGTGACCATGCCATCTGTGAGGGCAAAATCTGTTGGAGCAGCCTTCTTTCTTAATACCTGTGTTACTGAGCTTCCAGGCTTGTGTGATTGTGTGCATAGCCATACTAAGTGTTTTAATATCAGACTGTGGAGCTACTTCAGTGACTGATATTATGTTGTTAAATTTCACAGGACCAGCCCTTTCCAGAGCAAGAAAATGGCTTTCAGGCTGGAGTAAGATTGGAAGGCATCAACCACCAACATCCATCTTTATTTTGTGTGCTCTCTGTAGCTGAGGTAAGAGATGATGTTAGTGTTCGGCTAATTGTAATGACAGGAGAATTTTGTAGAGAATGATGAACTTCAACTTTGTGTTATAAACAAGTTCCAATACATTATGGATTCATTTTATTAAGTGATGGGTGAAATATGTTTTTTAATGATTTTTTTTCCTTCTCTGAAGATTATAATTTTCTAGTTAAGTCCCTCCTCACTAATGGTTACTCTTACTTAATTTAATTGGTAATAGTTTTCACCTGCGATTGGTGAAATCCCTGAATCCCACAGTGTTGCTTTTTTTCTGTTAAAAGAGATGTAGGTATTCAGGTTTTATCTGCACTAATGAGAAATGTATATGAAAAATAGCTATGCTTATGAATTATGCATTTGTATACATACACGAATTTTATGAAAATTATATAGGATTAAGAGCCATTGATAAAAGTAAATGACTTATAAAATATAATATTTGCTAAATTTTTTTTAGTAAATTGATAAGAGACCTCACTATTTTAAATAACATCAAACATCAAAAACACTATACACTTAATTTGCCGATTGATGACAGTTATTAAACTTGTATAGCATTTATAGGAGATGTGTTTTCCAGACTGTATTATTATTTTCTTTGTTGAGTGTGCTGGATGCATATGTCAGAGCTGAAGTAAGATCACACCCATGTTGGTTTTTGCTTGGTACTTCAGTGTCTTGGGATGTGAATCCAAGCCAGGCAGCAGGAGACGGGGTTTCTGAAAGGAATATTTGATAGGTATTGAATGTCATTGAATAAATAACTTGTTGATCAATGGATATGTAAATTGATCTCAGATTCCTAGACTGAGTAAAAGGATAATTTTCTTGCAGAAAAAATCTTATACTTGAAAGATAGTGTCTAGTTTGTCAGCATTTAGTCTTATCCAGATGTCATCTATGAATTTGTTCTCTAACATAAGTACTTCTGGATGTAACGATTGGTTCATATATGTTGATGGTGTCTACAGAGTAGATGGAAATGTTGATTTTGTGTACACTTCAAATGCATGACTCAAAGATTGTACACATTCTGTTTTACAGGTGTGTGGTTACCATCTAAGGCTTCATTTAGATGGTTATTTAAGCTGTGACAATTTTTGGACCAATGTTGGCTTCCCTGACATCCATCCAGTGGGGTGCTGTGAAAAAACCAAACATGACTTATACATCCCTCAGGGTAAGTAGGAGGGAAAGGCAGTCAGCTTTATTTTAACAATGGTTTATGAAATACTAATAAGAGAGCCTACGTGAATTGATTTTCAAAATGAAAATTTAATCCACACAGAGCCGTAAGACTACAAGGATACCACTCTTACAAGTAAATAAATGTCTTTTAAAGCATCAGTGATCATTTGGGTCAAGTATTCTGAGGTATAGCAGAAATAAAATCTTACAAGAACATTTTATCTTACATGAAGTTTATTAAGCTTTATAAAGAATGAAGAAACTAATGTTTAAATTACATTAAAATAAAACATTTCCCTTAATCAGTGATGCTGCCCAGTAAGGAAACTTGATTCACTGTATATCATTTGTTTCAAGCAGAAATCACAGCAGGCAGGGAACTCCAAAAGGGAAATTTTTCATTATTTTAAAAAATATTTATTTTTTAAATTTTGGATGCATTGGATCTTTGTTGCTGCTTGCGGGCTTTCTCCTGCTGTGGCAAGTGGGGACCGCTCTCTGGTTGAAGTGTGTGGGCTTCTCATCATGAAGGAGGAAAGGAACAGGTTGAGCTGACTCCATCTTTAAAAAGAAGGAAACTCCATCTTGCACTTTCAGTGAATTTTGGACTATGTGCCTGGTAGCCATGGGGATAACATACCTACGGCTGAACTGGCCTCCTGGACTGATAAACACGATTCCTTACCAATGTTTCCCATCACCAGAGAGAATGTAATAATCCCCTATGTAGTCAATCACCTTTATAATCTTTATGGCACCCACTGGTGTAATCTACAATGTATAACCAGCTGATCCTTCTGATTATGAAACATGGCTGTAACCTGATTGTGTCTCCCTTTAACACTTTCCAGGCTAGGTTTAAGGAATTTGGGGGTGTGGGCTTGAGCAGTACACTTAAGGTATGTAAGGGTTTCACAAAAGTCGGTCGGGGTCCCTGGCTAAAGAGGAAAGTCTGCCTCGGACCCACCGGTGTAATAAACTGCACTCCACTATCCATCCTGTCCTTCTGAGTGAGGGTGTTTCCTGGAGCGTTTGGCTGTAACAATCACAGTTGCTTCTCTCATTGCAGAGCACAGGCATGTGGGGTCAGTAGTTGTGGCGCAGGGCATATGGGATTTTCTCGGACCAGGGATCAAACCCAAGTCCCTTGCATTGGCAGGTGGACCCTTAACCACTGGACCACCAGGGAAGTCCTTCACTGTTTTCTTTGGATGGGAGTTAAAAATCAGTCTTAGTTTCCTCTTTCAGTTCAGTTCAGTTCAGTCGCTCAGTCGTGTTCAACTCTTTACGACCCCATGGACTGCAGCATGCCAGGCCTCCCCGGCTATCACCAACTCCTGGAGTTTACTCAGACTCACGTCCATTGAGTCAGTGATGCCATCCAAACATCTCATCCTCTGTCATCCCCTTCTCCTNGTTCAGTTCAGTCGCTCAGTCGTGTTCAACTCTTTACGACCCCATGGACTGCAGCATGCCAGGCCTCCCCGGCTATCACCAACTCCTGGAGTTTACTCAGACTCACGTCCATTGAGTCAGTGATGCCATCCAAACATCTCATCCTCTGTCATCCCCTTCTCCTCCCGCCTTCAATCTTTCCCACATCAGGGTCTTTTCAAATGAGTCAGTTCTTCGTGTCAGATGGCCAAAGTATTGGAGTTTCAGCATCAGCATCAGTCCTTCCAGTGATTATTGAGGGTTGATTTCCTTTAGGATGGACTGGTTGGATCTTCCTGATGTCCAATGGACTCTCAAGAGTCTTCTCCAACACCACACCTCTTTAGGCAAGAGGAACTGGGTCTGGCAGATGCAGCTGAAACCTTTCTTATCTGCTGAGGGCTAACGAGGAAACAGTTCACAGGTTGTGAGGCTGGTGATCCCGTTTCCTTAACCAACACACTTCTGTATTAATATAAGGTCTCCTGCTTGGGTCTTAGACTCCGGATGACCGTGGTAATGTCTGGAGTCACCATATGGTCGTTTTATTCTCAGGAAGCAGCTTGGGGTGTCCTCTGGGATCCACCCCCAAGGCTGGTGGCAGGGTCCCCTGAGATTGCTGGATCTCATGAGTCTGTAACAGGCCCCAGGCTCATCAATTCATCAAGCCATTACTGTGTGCGGACCCTGGGGATAGAGTTTTGAATAAAATAAATCCTCTCTGTCCTCATGGGGCTTTCGTTCCAGGGGGAAGGAGAGGATAAGCAGAAAAGGATGTGTGTCGAGCAGTGGCAGGGGTGGAGGCTGGAGAGGCACAGGGCTGCCCTTGCAGTAAGCGTGCTGACAGATGCCTGGACAGATGTGTTGCAGGAAGGAGGACCCCTTCCAGGGCCTGAAACTGGGCTCTTGTCTAATAAGAATTGTTGGAAATGAACTGTCCAAGGAGGCACATGTGCTGACAAAGCAAGAGATTGTATTGGGAAGGGGCATCCGGGCGGAGAGCAGTAGGGTGAGGGAAGCCAGGAGAAGATCTCTGCCACGTGGCTCACAGTCTTGGGATTTATGGTGATGGGATTAGTTTCTGGGTTGTCTTTAGCCAGTCATTCTGACTCAGGGTCCTTCCTGGTGGTGCGTGCCTTGTTCAGCCAAGATGGATGCCAGAGAGAAGGATTCTGGGAGATGGTTGGACATGTGGTGTCTCCTTTTGACCTTCCCTGAACTCTTGCGGTTGGTGGTAGCTCATTAGTTCCATGTTCCTTACCAGGACCTCCTGTCGTAAAACAACTCATGCAAATGGTTACTATGGTGGCTGGCCAGGGTGGGCGGTTTCAGTCAGTGTGCTTCCCCTAACAGATGCACAGGACAGACAGCCAGGCGGCTTCTGGGAAGAAGCCCAGCCTGCAGGTGTGTGGTGGAATCACAGGGAGGTGAAGGCACTGGAGTGGAGAGGTGAGGGCCAGGAGCCGGGAGGTGAGTGGCAGGTGTGGCCGTACCTTGAAGGCCCTGTAAGAAGTTTGATGTCTCTTCTGAATGTCATTCGTCTGAAGTGTCTACTGAGCTGAGCGGTCTGGGCCAGGCCGAGGCCAGCTGCTTTAGGGACATGGACAGGAGGGTCAAGTGTTCTGCCTGTACAGACAAGGAGCAGAGAGCTGGGACTGCCCCATGGCTTGGGGGGTTTCCTGTCATTCATTCCTGCATCTGATTTCCCTGGGACTGCTCCCTATCAGGCCCTCCCTGGCCTGGGGACTCAGGAGCTCAGCTCTGCCCACATCTGCCCATTTTGGAAGCCTTCACAGATGAGAGAGTCCATTAGACTACCAGATCCTGGTTCCATAGTTTAATGAGTTTTAGGATTTGTAGAGAATGACATGAATGTTGAGAAATCACACTCAACAGGTTTGAATTCCATACAGTGAAAACACACTGAAGCAGTTAAGAGATTTTCATTTAAATCTTTTGTGTCTGCTGAAGGACATCAAATTTATGGCAGAAAACTGAATAAGAATAATATGGTTATTATGCACATCTTGGGGGCATTGTGGGTAATCCATCCTTTTTTTAAGGTTATGGAAAAGATAAATTTGTTTGGATGGATTGCTTGAAGGCATGAAAATTACAAAATGCTCCCAAGAAATTATTCAGAAATTATTCAGAGTTCTGTATTTTCTTCCTTAGTATAAAGCAGATTTTTACTTCAATTTAAATTTCTTAAAATTCACTATGTATTCTGTTGTGTTTAATCTTTTAAGAATCCTTAACTTCCTATGACTTATCACTAAATTTTTCAGTTTTCTATGGATAAACCTTCCCCCTTCCACACACACCCTTTAAACATACAATTAAATACTTTAATTAAATGGAGAGAGTAGAAAACTTTGTATTGAAACCCAGCTAAAATTGCCTGCAAGGCGGAAGAACTGGATTCGATACCTGGGTCAGGAAGATCCTGAGAAGGCAATGGCAACCCACTCCAGTATTCTTGCCTGGAGAATCCCATGGGCAGAGGAGCCAGGTGGGCTTCAGTCCATGGGGTCTCAAAGAGTTAGACACAACTGAGCAACTAACACTTCCACTAACATTTTAAATGCCTTTTAGAATACATTTCTTTTTGCTTTTAATGAGTTAGTCAATTAAACTTAGCCTGGTACTTTGAGACCTGCTGATGAACCAGGTAGACTAGGACTGTACCTGGTCCAGGTGTATTTACGTGCAATGAAAAAAGCGTGCCATTCCATACAGCTTCAAAGGGCTTGTGAGAATTGGGTAGCACATACTCACACGCTCTGTATCCCAGCAGCCTAAAGGGTGCTCAGGAGAGGGGGGTCACAGCCCCGCCTCCCCTGGGCCCTGGGGGAGCCACATACTGGGGAGGGGCCAGAAGTCTGCAGCCAGAAGAGGCCTGGCCACCTGCTGGCTATGTCCCCTGAGGATAGCCCACCCCCTTCCCTAGGCTTCTGTGTCCTGCTTTGTAAACCAGTGTTCACAGCTGCTCAAAGTGTTTCGTTGTTTTTGTTTGCTCGCCAAGTCGAGTCTGATTCTTTGTGACCCCATGCCATGCTCCCCTGTCCTTTACTACCTCTTGGAGTTTGCTCAAAACTCATGTTCATTGAGTTGGTTATGCTATTCAACCGTCTCATCCTCTGTGGCCCCCTTCTGCTCCTACTCTCAATCTCTCCCAACATCAGGGTCTTTTCCAGTGAGTCAGTTCTTTCCATTAGGTGGCCAAATCATTGAAGATTCAGCTTCAGTGTCAGTCCTTCCAATGAATATTCAGGGTTGATTTCCTTTAGGATGGACTGGTTTCATAGACTTATTTCAAGGAAAGAGAGTTATAGAGATATGAAAATGCTTTTAAAAATGTACTAAAGGAAACTAAAGATCAAGACCCAGTATAGACAGTAAAGAAGTGGGAAGAAAACCTTCTTCTAGTCCCCAGACAGTGTGTATACTTTCTAAATTTCTAGCCTGGCTAACTTACAGCCAGGAAAAGTGGAGCTTTATCATTGTCATAATAATCCTTGGTATTTTTAATACTAAAAAATATATGCAGGTACTAAAAAAAGCATTCATTGTTTTCAACTATAATTTATTTATGGATAAGTGCATGTGTTCTTTAAACATTGAGAAAGCCATTAATTTCAACTCTGATCAAAGTAAGTGATAATTTTAATGCTAAAGAACTTATATGACAACATTTGCAAATAATGGTATTTGGAAATATACCACCCATCAAAAGCCTAGAGGGAGTGGAGAAATTATTTGATATTACTATATTCAGTAAACAGTGTATTTTATTTATTTATTTATTATTATTTTTTTTTTTATTTTTTATTTTTTTACACGAACTCCCAAACATGAACCCCCCTCCCACCTCCCACCCCACAGAACTGAAGAGGGAAAATGATAAGGGAAATAAAACCTACCTGCATGACAAAAGAGAAAAGCACAAAATAAAAGCTTGTTTCCTGGCAATCTTTTAAATGAATGTATACCTGGTAACAGTCCATTGGAATATTTTTACTGGCTGATCTCATTCTGGAGGACAAGTGTTGATACTCAGTAGACGTCACAGTTTTGACAGTGGCTCAGTCCTGTTTGGTGTCTTGTTTCTCTTTCTGCCTCTCCCTCGTTTTGTGCTGTTACAACAGGCCAATGCCTAAGGAATTTCAGATCAGAATGAAGCAGGAGGCCATCGACAGGAAGAACCCTTCCTTGATATGTGTTTGGAGACCATAGCAGATATTGTTGGCAATTGCTTGCAAGTGCATTTTGACAATTGGGATGATAGTTACGATTACTAGTGAGACACTGACATGCGTTGTATTTCCGTGTGTTCGTGTTTGCCATTAAGAATTTATGTTCACTCCACCACTGAACAGTTTCAGCCAAGTCGCTATTCTTGCCATTCTTATCGTAACGAACATCAGGAATTCAGAGGCTGACTTGTCACTACCTTCTCTTGCTCGTGAACTGTTGAATTAAAGAGCCCGAGAAACTGTTTCTCCATCTCTGAGAGGTTGCCTAATGAGGTCTCATCTGAAATAATGTGGCCAGTTCAGAGCATTGCACCATATCATGTCTAGTTTGTAAGGGAAGCATTTTTGTAAAGAGAAATTTAAGAACTTGCAGTATTTTTTTTTTTTTCCTGAAAAATGTTGAACTCAGACTGTCATATTTTTAAAAGGAAAGATTCGGGGAGACTAGAGAGAATAATTTGAAAGCCTATGGGGAGCAGAGAAAATGTATGCTTGCCATGCCATTAAACTAACGTTGCAGGAGTTAAAAGGATTTTCTGGGTGAAAATCTGAAATATGGAAGAGGGCATGGCAAAAATAATTTTTGTGGCCTTTCTTCAGAGTATATCCTGAATAATCAACAGATCCCCGCCTAAGACTGTGGTTCTTCATCTGCATGTCTCTGGGAGGTGGGCAATTTTCATCTTTGAACTAAGCAGAGTGTAAGTTCATTCCTGTATGTGTCTTAGGTAGAATAGTCTGGGCCCCTGGAAAAGAAAGAGGGAGGAAATTATAGGCATATGAAGTCCGGTCTGTCCTATTAAAATTTGGACTGACCTATTAATATTTTCTTGCTGCTGGCAAGAAGTGGTAGGAAAGGTTTATTAAAATGTTCACTCTTTGGGGAGATCACTGGCAGTTCAGGTCCTAGTCCAACACTTTTTAAAGAAATATTTTTAAATTTCAAGAAGTTTATGTAAAAGAAGTTTGGCCACTCAGCTGACAAAATAGAATCCTAAAATTACTTCTGATTTGCTTAGGCTGTAAAATATTTTAGCTCTGCAGTAACATTTCCATGTGTCTTTTAACATCCAGAATGATCATTACTCTTGGATTCTTTCTCCAGGGTTAATACGGGATCTAAAATAGAATCCTGGTTTTGCAGGTGTGATGTCAGTCGTCCTTTAGGTCCAGCCAGTTGGTTGGTGTCAGGAACATGGAAGAACTCTGATAGAACCCCAAGGTGAGTGGGCTGATTGAGTTCTCTTTGAAGCCATCTCTACCTGAGTGGCAATGCCCATTTTATTTTTGTTTATGCAAACCATATTTCAATACAAAGGGTGTCATAAGGATACTGTGGAAGATTCTGTTAACCCTTGAGGCACCCAGAGGTTGGGAATCTGCAGATCCTTCCTCATAATACAAATGAACTGTGTTTATAAAGACATATTAGGCAGCCGTTTAAAAATTGGCACTGTTTTTAATCCAACAAAATGAGAAGCATTGCCAGGAACTGACATTTAAAACTATTTATTTCCACTTCTGTAATTTAACTTATAACGAATGTTAATTCATTAACTGACTTTTTCCACCTGATGCAAATAGCAGACTTCCCTGGAAAAGACCCTGAAGCTGGGAAAGACTGAGGGCGGGAGCAAAAGAGGACGGCAGAGAGCCAGTTGGTTGGATGGCGTCACCTAGTCAACGGACATGAGTCTGAGCAAATCTGGGAGATGGTGAAGGACAGGGAAGCCTGGCATGCTGCAGTCTGTGGGGTGGCAAAAAGTCGGATACGATCTAGTGACTGAACAACATCAACAAGGTTATTAAATATACTTCACTTTGGAGTTAACTGTAAGAAATGCAGAAACCTAAAAAGTGAAAATTAATAATGAGAGCTCAGACTTGCCAGAGTCTTTCACCAAGCCAACTTAGTGGCTGAACACTGACAAAGGAACTCATTTCTTGTTATTTACCTGTTTCCTCATTACAGAAACAGAATCTCTCCACTTACTTAGTTCTCTGATTTATTTCAGTGACATTTTATAGCTTTTCTTATGTAGATCCTATATATATATATTTGGCTAAATTGAATAGCTATTTTATTATTTTGGATGCTAATATATACGGTACTGTGTTTTTAATTTCAAATTTCACTTGTTCTTTGCCAGTGTATAGGAAAGCAATTGAGTTTCTATATATTAACCTTGTATCCTGCAACCTTGTTATAATCAATTATTGATTCTAGTTTCTTTGATTAGTTGCTCAGTTGGGCAACCCTTTGCAACCCCATGGACTGTAGCCTGCCAGGTTCCTCTGTCCATGGGATTCTCCAGGCAAGAATACTGGAGTGCTTTGCCATTCTCTACTCCAGGGGATCTTCCCAACCCAGGGACTGAACCCAGGTCTCCTGCATTGTGGGCAGATTCTTTACCATCTGAGCCACCAAGGAAACCCATAGAAGGGAGAGAACCTAGGAAGAATAAAAGAAAGGCCTCTATATATATTTGTGTAAAAACATTATTAAGATCTAATTCACATGTTGTACAATTCATCCATTTATAAAATCCAGGATTTAAAATATATTTACTCAATTGTATAGCCATCACCACAGTCAGTTTTAGAATGTTTCCATCACCTGGGCCAGTTAGCTCTTATCCCCAACCCTCCGATACTGCAGCATTTGGAGAACATCGTCTACTTCCTGTCTCACCCATTCTGAATATTTCATGTAAATAGAATCACATGAGCTGTGGCCTCTGGTGTCTGACTCCTTTCACTTAGCTTAGTGATCTTAGCGTTCATCCACATTGCTGCATGTATCAGAATGCATTGTTTCTGTTTAGTTTCTAATAGTATTCTTTGTGTAGATAAACCACAGTTTGCATATTCAGCTTATCAGTTGATGGGCATTTGAGCTGGTTTCGCTTTTTGACTCCCTCAAATAATGCTGCTGTGAATATTTGTGTATGTGTTTTTGCTTGAACATGTTTTCTGTTCTCGAGAGTTTATACGTAGCAGTGAAATTGGGGTCATATAGCAATTCTACATTTGCCTTACTGAATAGTGAGCAGGTAATTACTTACTGACTTTTTAACCACAGGAGGCTGCACTTTTAAAAATTCCAACAAGTAGTGGGAAATCCCACGGAGCCCTGGGGAGCTACAGTGCATGGGGTCGCAAAGAGTCAGACATGACTACACAACTACAAGTAGTGTGTGAGGGCTACAGCTTCTCCACATCCTTGACGACACTTGTGTGTTCTTGTGTACTGCTGCTGCTAAGTCACTTCAGTCGTGTCCGACTCTGTGTGACCCCATAGATGGCAGACCACCAGGCTCCCCCATCCCTGGGATTCTCCAGGCAAGAATACTGGAGTGGGTTGCCATTTCCTTCTCCATCTTGTGTACTACTCTGTAACAAATTACCATGTAGTTAGTGAGCTGAAGCAGTACAGATTTCCTGTCTTATTATTCTGGAAGTCAGGAGTTCAAGATGGGTTTCACTTCGGTTTTGGAATATTAATGAATAATTAGTGGGATGGGTAGATTGAGGTCTTTTTATGAAAGACCTTTAAAAGCCGAAGCGAGGAGTTTATAGTCAAACACTGATGTAACCATGGTGGAGCATTTATTTTGCAATAGTAGGCAAAACTGGGGCTTTATGCTTCAGCTGGTAAAAAATCCACCTGCAATGCAGGAGACACAGGAGATGCAGATTTGATGCCTAGGTTGGGAAGATGCCCTGGAAGAGAAAATGGCAACCCACTCCAGTATTCTTGCCTGGAGAATTCCATGGAGAGAGAAGCCTGGCGGGCTACAGTCCATAGGTTGCAAAGAGTTGGACACAAATTAGCAACTAAACAACAACAGCAATATGTAATTTAAATGCAGATTTGATGCCTAGGTTGGGAAGATGCCCTGGAAGAGAAAATGGCAACCCACTCCAGTATTCTTGCCTGGAGAATTCCATGGAGAGAGAAGCCTGGCGGGCTACAGTCCATAGGTTGCAAAGAGTTGGACACAAATTAGCAACTAAACAACAACAGCAATATGTAATTTAAACAAGAGATGGGAATACCAGACCACCTGACCTGCCTCTTGAGAAATCTGTAAGCAGGTCAGGAAGCAACAGTTAGAACTGCACATGGAACAACAGACTGGTTCCAAATAGGGAAAGGAGTACGTCAAGGCTGTATATTGTCACCCTGCTTATTTAACTTCTATGCAGAGTACATCATGAGAAATGCTGGGCTGGAGAAAGCACAAGCTGGAATCAAGATTGCCGGGAGAAATATCAATAACCTCTGATATGCAGATGACACCACCCTTATGGCAGAAAGTGAAGAAGAACCAAAGAGCCTCTTGATGAAAGTGAAAGAGGAGAGTGAAAAAGTTGGCTTTAGGCTCAACATTCAGAAAACTAAGATCATGGCATCTAGTCCCATCACTTCATGGCAGATAGATGGGGAAACAGTGGAAACAATGGGACTGACTTTATTTTTCTAAGCTCCAAAATCACTGCAGATGGTGACTGCTGCCATGAAATTAAAAGGCGCTTACTCCTTGCAAGGAAAGTTATAACCAACCTAGATAGCATATTAAAAAGCAGAGATGTTACTTTGCCAAGTAACCATAGTCAAGGCTATGGTTTTTCCAGTGGTCACGTATGGATGTGAGAGTTGGACTATAAAGAAGGTTGAGCGCTGAAGAATTGATGCTTTTGAACTGTGGTGTTGGAGAAGACTCTTGAGAGTCCCTTGGACTGCAAGGAGATCCAACCAGTCCATCCTAAAGAAGATCAGTCCTGGGTGTTCATTGGAAGAACTGATGCTGAGACTGAAACTCCAATACTTTGGCCACCTGATGCGAAGAGCTGACTCATTGGAAAAGACCCTGACGCTGGGAAAGATTGAGGGCAGAAGGAAAAGGGGACGACAGAGGATGAGATGGTTGGGTGGCATCATCAACTCAATGGACATGGGTTTGCATGGACTCCAGGAGTTGGTAATGGATAGGGAAGCCTGGTGTGCTGTGGTTCACGGGGTCGCAAAGAGTCGGACACGACTGAGCGACTGAACTGAACTGAACTGAAACATTAGAATAGTCTTCTTATTGTTCATACTGTTTTTGTAGCCTTTTCCCCCACTTACTTGAAGATATAATTTGAACATATTCCCTTTCTTTAAATAGTCCTTGATAACCTGGCTATTAATGACTGTATCCTTGTCTATATGTGAGGAAACTGTACTTGATTTTTGTATTGTACATTAATTTTGTCGAGTTCTTAAATAACAATAGAAGACATGCTTTTATGGAAATAGTTATATGTTTATTGCTTAATTTTTTTAATTTTACATATTTTTAAAACTTAAATAAAACTTTTTAAAGTTTGTTATTATTTTATGGTTGTTGTAAGTTGAATTATTAGATTGCAAAAAATGGAGGTATTTTTTAGGCTTTCAGTAAATATTTCTAGATTGCCCTTCATATAGTTTCTTTTCTTCCAATGATATAAGAAAATTCAGACATTAAAAAGAAAAAAATGGAACAAGACCAGATATCTCAAAATATAGACACAGATTTTATGTGAAGATTTTAAATTTGTTTGCTTGTTTTTTTTCTATTGAGTTGTATCAGTTCTTTATATATAACCTTTTATCAGATAACATAATTTGCAAACATTTTCTCCTAGTCAGTAGGTTGCTTTTTCATTTTGTTGATGATTTTCTTTTCTGTGCATAAGCCGTTTAGTCTAATGTAGTCCCACTCATTTCTTTTTGCTTTCATTGCCTTTGCTTTTTGTATCAAATCCAGGAAGTCATCACCACTATCAAGAGCTTATTGCCTGTTTTCTTCTAGGAGTTTTTAGGGTTTTAGGCCTTATAGTCAAGCCTTTAGTCTACTTTCCAGGTTTGTATAAGGTAAATTAACCTGCTCCATACTGGCATTTCTCTGTAACAGATTTGTGTTTGGCGTTCTCAATTCACTTTAGTTCAGTAGCTCAGTCGAGTCTGACTCTTTGCGACCCCATGAATCGCAGCATGCCAGGCCTCCCTGTCCATCACCATCTCCCGGAGTTCTCTCAGACTCATGTCCATCGATTCTGTGATGCCATCCAGCCATCTCATCCTCTGTTGTCCCCTTCTTCTCCTACCCCAATCCCTCCCAGCATCAGAGTCTTTTCTAATGAGTCAACTCTTCTCATGAAGTGGCCAAAGTACTGGAGTTTCAGCTTCAGCATCATTCCCTCCAAAGAAATCCTAGGGTTGATCTCCTTCAGAATGGACTGGTTGGATCTCCTTGCAGTCCAAGGGACTCTCAAGAGTCTTCTCCAACACCATAATTCAAAAGCATCAATTCTTCGGNCAAGTACTGCATTTTGGACTCTTCTGTTGACCATGATGGCTACTCCATTTCTTCTGAGGGATTCCTGCCCGCAGTAGTAGATATAATGGTCATCTGAGTTAAATTCACCCATTCCAGTCCATTTTAGTTCGCTGATTCCTAGAATGTCGACGTTCATTCTTGCCATCTCATTTGACCACTTCCAATTTGCCTTGATTCATAGACCTGACATTCTATGTAGGTTCTTATAGAGCCTACAAAATAATAAGAGTATTCACTGGCAAACAAGAAAATAATTTTAAAATGCAAATTCTTCCTTAATTAATGACTAGGTACAACATAATCACAATCAAAATTCCAGCAACCACTGTGTACAAATTGACAAGCTGATTCTAAAATGTGTACAGAAATTTAAAGAACCTAGAATAAATTAAAGTTTTGAAACAAAATGAACAAAGTTGGAATACTTATACCACCTTATTTTAAGACTAAGTATAAATATAGAGTAATGAAGATGGCATGATATTTGCATCAACTAATAGATAAAATAGAGTTCAGAATATACATATAATTGGTCTATTGGCATACCATTATAAAAATTAAGCCAAAATGAGTTAAAGAACTAGATAGAAAAGCCCAAACTATAAATTTTCCAGAAGAAAACAAATGAGAAAATCCAGGATGACCTTAGATTTGGCTAAGATTTATAAAATAAGCATAAAAGACATCTATAATAATAGTTATCTATAACATAATTTATAACATATAATAAGTCAGACTTCCTAAAAATTAAAAACTATACTTCTTCAAAAGACACTATTAAGAAAATATCAAGTAAGCTATAGACTGGGAGACAAGATTTATAAATCTTATATCCAATAAAAGACTGATATCTAGACTATATAAAGAATTCATAATTCAATAATAAAAATGCAAAGCCCCAATTTTATGGGCAAAAGATCTGAACAGATATAACACTAAGGAAAGTATATGAGTGGCTAATAAACATATGAAAAGGCAAATTAAAAGCACAATGAAACACCACTACACACCCACTAAAATAACTTTAAATTTTTTTAAAATTCACCATACTAAGTATTAGCAAGTATGTGGTGGAACTGAAACTTTCACGCACTTAATAGGAATTTAGGAAATGCAAAATTGTACTATCACTTTGGAAAATATTTTGGTAGTTTCTTAAACAGTTAAACACTCGTTACCCAGACATTCTACTCCTAGGCATTTATCTAAAAGAGATAAAAACAGATATCCACACAAAGACTTGTATATGATTGTTCATATTAGCCCCAAACTGGAAACAACCAAAATACCTATCAACCAGTGAATGCATAAATATATTGATATATTGATACATCCATATAATAGAGTACTTCTCTGCCATAAAAATGAAGTAACTCTTGATGTACAGAACAGCATAGATGGATATATCTTAAAATAATCATGTTAAGTTGAATAAATGCAGTTATAAAAGAATACATGCTATATGATTCCATTTAAGTAAAACTAGAAAATGCCAACAGAAAGCAGATACTGACAGAAAGCAGACCAGTGGGTCTGCTAACTATGGGTACCCTAGGGAGGGAGGTATGAATTACAATGCACCCTGGGAATAATGAATATGTTTATTATCTTAATTATGGCAATGGTTTCATGGGAATATTCATATGTCAAACTCATTGAGTTATACACTCAATATGCAGTTTATTGTATACTAATTACAACTGAATAAAAATTCAATATTTAATAATATTAATACCTAATAATTATATAGAGCCTATTATGAGTTAGATCAGCATTTATCAATCTTTTAAAATCTCCTCATCCTTTTATGTTCTTAAAATTTATTAAGTATTCCCGAAGATCTTTTGTTTGTGTCTTGTCTATCAATATTTACCATATTAGAAATGAAAGCTGAAAATTTTGAAAAACATTTAAACATGATATAAAAATAATGATTAACTTTTCTATGATGGATTATAGTATCTACTGCATAGATTTGTGCAAAGAAAATACAAGAGTGCCTAGGACTTGAGAAGGCTCAATAGATGGTAGCTATCAATATGTAAATCCATATTATAAATAATTCAGAAAGGTATTATATCTTACTCTTCTGTATAATCAAAAGTGATGTTAATGATATAATAGCTACCTGTCTATGTGTGACTAAAAGAAACACATAACATAGAATCCAAATCCTATTATATATATTGACTTAGAAGCAGCCTTAAATATAGATGGACCACCATAAATGACCCCCAAACAAAATTTTTATGTTTATAAGAACATAATATATAACTTTTTTAAAAGACATTATGAGTCAATTGAAAATTGACAAATTATTCAACAATAGTATACAAAAGAAATAGTCAATAAGGCATAGAAAAGTCAATATGAAAACTCAATATTTGTACTATTCATTTCTATATATGTGGTCTTTTTATGTTTCTTCTGTATTTGCAGTCTTCAAAAGCTAGTATGTGCCATTTTAAAAACTAGAACAAAAACAAAACTTCATTAAAAATTGGTTGACAAGACAGCTGCTTTTCATAGCAGTATGATTTGAGTATCACCATACAAAGAGATGGATGCCCAGAAAGGAGATGACCCAGGGAGTGTGCTATTTTCAGAACAACCTCCAGGGACAAAAGGGTTCAGGGCAATGGATCAAAGTGGGAGAAAATTTACTCAAGGATACATGACATGTTCTGGGGTGAGAAGTCAGAATTATTTTTTTTTACTTTATTTTGCTTTATAATACTATATTGGTTTTGCCATACATCAACATGAATCCACCATGGATGTACATGACTTCCCAATCCTGAACCCCTCTCCCACCTCCCTCCCCATGCCATCTCTCTGGGTCATCCCAGTGCACCAGCCCCAAGCATCCTGTATCCNCTTCAAAAGACACTATTAAGAAAATATCAAGTAAGCTATAGACTGGGAGACAAGATTTATAAATCTTATATCCAATAAAAGACTGATATCTAGACTATATAAAGAATTCATAATTCAATAATAAAAATGCAAAGCCCCAATTTTATGGGCAAAAGATCTGAACAGATATAACACTAAGGAAAGTATATGAGTGGCTAATAAACATATGAAAAGGCAAATTAAAAGCACAATGAAACACCACTACACACCCACTAAAATAACTTTAAATTTTTTTAAAATTCACCATACTAAGTATTAGCAAGTATGTGGTGGAACTGAAACTTTCACGCACTTAATAGGAATTTAGGAAATGCAAAATTGTACTATCACTTTGGAAAATATTTTGGTAGTTTCTTAAACAGTTAAACACTCGTTACCCAGACATTCTACTCCTAGGCATTTATCTAAAAGAGATAAAAACAGATATCCACACAAAGACTTGTATATGATTGTTCATATTAGCCCCAAACTGGAAACAACCAAAATACCTATCAACCAGTGAATGCATAAATATATTGATATATTGATACATCCATATAATAGAGTACTTCTCTGCCATAAAAATGAAGTAACTCTTGATGTACAGAACAGCATAGATGGATATATCTTAAAATAATCATGTTAAGTTGAATAAATGCAGTTATAAAAGAATACATGCTATATGATTCCATTTAAGTAAAACTAGAAAATGCCAACAGAAAGCAGATACTGACAGAAAGCAGACCAGTGGGTCTGCTAACTATGGGTACCCTAGGGAGGGAGGTATGAATTACAATGCACCCTGGGAATAATGAATATGTTTATTATCTTAATTATGGCAATGGTTTCATGGGAATATTCATATGTCAAACTCATTGAGTTATACACTCAATATGCAGTTTATTGTATACTAATTACAACTGAATAAAAATTCAATATTTAATAATATTAATACCTAATAATTATATAGAGCCTATTATGAGTTAGATCAGCATTTATCAATCTTTTAAAATCTCCTCATCCTTTTATGTTCTTAAAATTTATTAAGTATTCCCGAAGATCTTTTGTTTGTGTCTTGTCTATCAATATTTACCATATTAGAAATGAAAGCTGAAAATTTTGAAAAACATTTAAACATGATATAAAAATAATGATTAACTTTTCTATGATGGATTATAGTATCTACTGCATAGATTTGTGCAAAGAAAATACAAGAGTGCCTAGGACTTGAGAAGGCTCAATAGATGGTAGCTATCAATATGTAAATCCATATTATAAATAATTCAGAAAGGTATTATATCTTACTCTTCTGTATAATCAAAAGTGATGTTAATGATATAATAGCTACCTGTCTATGTGTGACTAAAAGAAACACATAACATAGAATCCAAATCCTATTATATATATTGACTTAGAAGCAGCCTTAAATATAGATGGACCACCATAAATGACCCCCAAACAAAATTTTTATGTTTATAAGAACATAATATATAACTTTTTTAAAAGACATTATGAGTCAATTGAAAATTGACAAATTATTCAACAATAGTATACAAAAGAAATAGTCAATAAGGCATAGAAAAGTCAATATGAAAACTCAATATTTGTACTATTCATTTCTATATATGTGGTCTTTTTATGTTTCTTCTGTATTTGCAGTCTTCAAAAGCTAGTATGTGCCATTTTAAAAACTAGAACAAAAACAAAACTTCATTAAAAATTGGTTGACAAGACAGCTGCTTTTCATAGCAGTATGATTTGAGTATCACCATACAAAGAGATGGATGCCCAGAAAGGAGATGACCCAGGGAGTGTGCTATTTTCAGAACAACCTCCAGGGACAAAAGGGTTCAGGGCAATGGATCAAAGTGGGAGAAAATTTACTCAAGGATACATGACATGTTCTGGGGTGAGAAGTCAGAATTATTTTTTTTTACTTTATTTTGCTTTATAATACTATATTGGTTTTGCCATACATCAACATGAATCCACCATGGATGTACATGACTTCCCAATCCTGAACCCCTCTCCCACCTCCCTCCCCATGCCATCTCTCTGGGTCATCCCAGTGCACCAGCCCCAAGCATCCTGTATCCTGCATCGAACCTAGACTGGCGATTCGTTTCTTACATGATGTTATACATGTTTCAATGCCATTCTCCCAAATAGTCCCACCCTCTCCCTCTCCCACAGAATCCAAAAGTGTGTTCTATACATCTGTGTCTCTTTTGCTGTCCTGCATACAAGGTTATCATTACCATCTTTCCAGATTCCATATATATGTGTTAGTATGCTGTATTGGTGTTTTTCTTTCTGGCTTACTTCACTCTGTATAATCGGCTCCAGTTTCATCCACCTCATTAGCACTGATTCAAATGTATTCTTTTGAATGGCTGAGTAATACTCCATTGTGTATATGTACCGCAGCTTTCTGATCCATTCATCTGCTGATGGACGTCTAGGTTGCTTCCATGTCCTGGCTATTATGAACAGTGCTGCGATGAACACATCGGGGTACATGTGTCTCTTTCTATTCTGGTTTCCTCGGTGTGTATGCCCAGCAGTGGGATTGCTGGGTCATAAGGCAGTTCTATTTGTAGTTTTTTAAGGAATCTCCACACTGTTCTCCATAGTGGCTGTACTAGTTTGCATTCCCACCAACAGCGTAAGAGGATTCCCTTTTCTCCACACCCTCTCCAGCATTTATTGCTTGTAGACTTTTGGATCACAGCCATTCTGACTGGTGTGAAATGGTCTTGATTTGCATTTCTCTGATAATGAGTGATGTTGAGCATTTTTTCATGTGTTTGTTAGCCATCTGAGAAGTCAGAATTTTAAAGGAGCTGAATCTATAATGAAATAATAAGATAGGTCAGATCTTAAAGTCAAGGAATTAAAACAAAGAAGATGGAATATGGTAGATTCTACAGCTGAGGCAGGTATCATTTCAGAAAGAGGTCACTCTAGGTTAACATGTTAGTGCCCCCAAAGGCAAACTCACCCGAGGGGTCCACTTTTCCACAGACTGAAATGACATACACGATGGCTGCTGCTGCTGGTGTGTCTGAAGGAAGGACAGAGATTTACACCCTGACGACATGGAAGAAGTGAAACAGAGATGTGCTTGCTGGCTTTGTGTGTGTTCCCGCCTTACCCCTAGTACTCTTAAACTGATTTTTCTTTTTTAGAGTAGAGTCTATTAAGGGATTAGATCCAGAAAATAAAGGGCTCTTTTACCTAAGAGGCCATATGGGACTTGGAGCACAGGTGGCAGAATTGATTCCAAGACCCAGGTGACAAATTTCAACTCAGAAGTGATGAAAGGGAAACTCTCTCCACCCCCACTGCACCTCCACACACAGACCACAGCATGGTTTTGGCTGCGAGAGCACATACTTTTGCACAACCTGGCTCCCTAACCAGAAGTTTCTCCACTCCCCTCTTCATCTAGCTCACACTCTAGACTCAGTGAAGTTGTCACGTCCCAGCCAAATGAGTATGCCGTGCCATGCAGTTTGTGTGCGTGTTAGTCTCTCAGTCACGCCCGAATCTTTGCGACCCCATGTAGCCCACGAGGCTCTTCTGTCCATGGAATTCTCCAGGCAAGAAAACCGGAGTGGATTGCCATTCCCTTCTCCAGGGGATCTTCCCGACCCAGGGATCAAACCCAGGTCTCCCGCATTGCAGATTCTTTACCAGCTGAGCCACCAGGGAAGCTGTGCAGTTTACCTTCAAAGAATTTGCCTCACTTATGATTAACATTTCTTTAGGATGACCTGATTAATGTCAGTCTCCTCTGCAGATTACAAACTCCACTGTATACCTTATGCCTAGGACACTGCCTAGAATACAAAAAACCTGCAACAAAAAAATGAAAAATAAAGAATTTTCAGTGAAGGGCTGAAAGTAAAAAGAACCACCTTGTGTGCAGGTTAACAATTCCTTCATGGAAGACACTGGGAGCAGCAATAGTGCAGATGGGCATCCTCCAGGAGCCAAAAGGAAGCAGGTGACAAGGCACCCCAAGAGAAAGAGAAATTGGAACTTCGGAGGCTTCCTGGACCTAACAGAAAAATTATCAAGTGACAGAAAGTTCATCCAGATAGCAACTTACCTGCTCTGCATGAACACACAACCCGAGGTCTCTGTTGCAAAGTCCCCTGTTCTCATAATGAAATGAATCTTGCCTGTTGTGTGAAATGGAAATCAGACTTATCATTGAGTGGATTCCACTGTCTTCTTTTATTCTTAGTCCTTTACTTTACTCCCTTACTTTGTCGCCCAGTGTCCCCAGACTTTTTTTCGCTTACACAAAATCCTCAGTTCTGGGGCATCTCATTCTGTCTTATGAAGGAATAGAATTTCTCAGGACCTTTGCACTGTATGGTCAGAGGCTCCAGGGACTAAGCCCAGAAATCCCATAAGGTAGTCAGTTCAGGAGTACTTGCTAATTAGTTCTGCATCTGCTTATCCCTCAGGAACCATGCTCCTCACATTTGCGCATTTGTGTGACATTTTATAGATACTATTGGAGAAATCTTACCTTTTTGATTTTGGTCCTTGAAAGAGGGGAAAAAGGAGAAAGAAGAAGGATGGGAAGAAATAGTGAAATAGGCTAAATTAAGTTTCATCTTGGCCAATGTCTAAGTCACTAAGGGTGATTATGATGGTGATGATGATAATCACAATGAGGAAGAGGTAGATGAAGGAAAGGGGGTGGATGACAATGACAACAGGTATCAATCTACAAACCTCACCATAGTGTTATTCTAGGCTGCTTACCAGGTACTGCAAGCAAAGTCTGAGTAAGAGGGTTATTATCATGACAAATCTCTGATGAAAACATTGAAACTGTCTCTTTTGAAAAAACTACTAAAGGGACTTCCTAGTCATTCTTGGGCAACCTCTCATGTTCCGATTTCTAGAATGCTTATGCAGTCCTGTGGCCTGGAGCAAAACTGTCTTACAGATGCCTTTTCTAGGTTGACTTCTATATCCCCTTCTATACCCCTTCTATAACTGGAGGCTGAACTTTTGGAAAACCACCTGTAAAATTCAGTTCATTTAGACAAGACTGTGAGTTCCTACTACCCAGAAAAAGGTTAAAACTGAAGCTGAATGCATTGATGTCTGTGGGTGTTTTTCCTCTCCTGTAAGCTAAGCTTCATCCTACACTTAGTAAACCTGGTCACTGGGTACCTTTCAAGCTCTACCACTAAAAATAAAAGATTCAGCCTGGTTGAGGCAGCCTAATTTCTTCTTATATAATCATTGATGTTTAAAACCCTGTGGACAAATAACAGGAATTGAAAGAGATATGGGAAAAGCCCACAAGGGCAATGGAATCCATATCATAACTCAGGTCAGTGCTGGGCTCCTTGAAAAGGAAGCAGTTTTTCAGAATACAAAAAATTGACTATTTACCCTCCAAATTTATTTTGTTTTTATTGACCTGGATACAAAGCCAAAACAAGCAACCACCTCAATTTTTAACTTTTGTCTACATTGTAGCAATTTTAGGTACTCTGCCTAATGCGCCAATATCAATGAAGAAAAATAGTCATAAGAGGAAAAATGAAAACACATTAAAACAAGAAAATATCTCTTTGCAAGCAATCTCTTTACTTAGTAGAACCCACAACTTTATGGCTTTTTCAGCAGAGACAGCAGTGTGTTTTTTAATTCTCTTATTCCTTTGGGGCATTAAAACCACACAATAAAGGAGTAGGCTGTCGATCGGTCACAGAAAGCTTAGTGAATGATGATATAAAAGACAAGAATATGATCTATAGCCAGTTTTAAACCATAGACTAATTTTTAATTCTGCAAACTCCTCATAACAAAAAGAGCTTTCTGAAAAACAAGGGAAGAGTTAACATGTTAGAAAGAAGAGGGAATACTTTGTTTTGGCTTCCAGCTCCCAATCTCGTCCAAGCTGAATATTGCATACAAATCTGTATTTGTGAGACACCCTCAACTACCAGTTAATCAAAGCCCTGGAAATTCAAGGAAACCTGTGTTTATGGAAATCTGGCATTTCTGTAAAGTTTTGAATGAGAGCTAAATAGAGCAGTTCATCTCATTTTGAAACTAATGATTCCTGCCAAGTGGTTTTCCAAAGCTGGGTCTTCTGGCTCAGTCAGCATTTAGGAATTCATTTATGAGTTGGGTTAGTTGGAGACTCTGGAATTCAAATTTATGTCTGCAGCTCACTACTTTTCTCCTGATAGGGCTCTGAAAAGAGATTGTAATCAATTTACCAAACCCAGACTTCAGGAAATTTTCATATTCCTAAAAGAAGTTCTGGTTTGGAGCTTTGTCCACTTTCTGAATCAGCCCCCTCCCCTTTCCCTCTGTGCTAAGAGCTCTTGCTGTCGAGCACATTCCATTGCCTATGATACCTCCTCAGAGCTCATCCTCCACTGAGAACAGCCTCACTGTGTGCTCCAGAATTCATCTCCCTTAACAAACTCACTAGTGTTTTATTAAATGGCAGAATATACGTGTGGTTTGTCAACTCAAACAGTTTCTGTTCTATCCTGTTTTTTGATGAAAGTTGCCAAAGCTCTGATAATTATTCATCCAATTTATTTTATAGATTTATCTGCCCCAAAATGTTCCAGGAAATTACAATGTGGGTCTGGGGGTGTGTGTGTGTGTGTGTGTGTGTGTGTGTGTGTGTGTGTGCGACCTCAGTCTTACAAACCCACCCTCTTCTCTTTCGAAAGGCAAGGAGCAAGCATTGAGCAGCTTTTCAATGTAACTGTAAATTTACTACCTTAAAAAAAAAATTCCCTTTGAAGAAGTCATCAAATAAATTAGCAAAGCTGGAAATGTGCCCCCAGTTTGTGTTGGCTTTGAATTTTAGGGAGTTACTTAATAAACAAAAGTCAATGAATTCAAACAATCACAAAGTAATTTCAATGATTAATCAAGTGTTAAAACTAGTTTAACCTCTCCCGTTTTACAAACTCTATATCACCCTGACTAAACTAATAGAGGAATAAGACACCCATCTGGAAATCTCATCTGAAATATTAGATTGGGAATCTAAAATTCAGCCAAATAGTGTGGTTTGTAGGGATATCCTGTCGGATAATAAATTGCATTAATCTTACTTAAATTTTCCATCTAAATCATGTCCTGAGGCCATATTACTCTGAGGAAACTATGCCTTACTTTAAATGCATTGTGCTACTGAAAGTGATATTAAAAGAAGGGGGGTAGGGAGGAGAACTTTCTTTTTCTCCTGACTGAGTTTTCCAACTCTAAGAAAAAAAAAAATTCATGTGAAACCTCTGGCTCTTCTGGAAGAACCAATGCCAGCTTAACCCAGCACTGGCTCTCAACAGCTACCAATAGGAAGCAGTGTCAGTCACAGGACACTTTCAGGAACTCTACCAATTGATCTGTTTCTTTCCTGTCTGTGGACTCTGAGCTGTGGTGGCTTATGACAAAGTTGGTCTGGGGAGCAGGGAGGGGCTGTGACAGGAAGATTCAGAGATACTTCACCTCTTTTTTTTTTCACATATTCAGAACTGCAACTGGCATCTTTCCTGATGAGTCCGTGTGACCTCCTATTCTTTTCATTGTTTAATAATAAACATTTAAATCTGCTCAAATTTTTCAACTATTAAAATAAAATTGCCAGGTGGGGAAAAAAATATCATTCTGGATTTCCTAGAGCTGCCGAAAAAGGATTCTGTTGGCCCTGAAGCCCCTTCCGGCTCTGTGCCCCCATCTACCAAATACTACACACTGTAAATATTAAGTGAAGTTAAAGTATTAGAATAACGTTGACTCAAAGTTAAACCCACAAACCCTCAAAAATGCTGAGTCATCTCTGCTGGTCTTGAGTGTCTGCTCCATTAGCATTCATGGTAAGGGGGTGATTCTTGGGCAGAGCTCCATTATTTCCCCACAGTCCAAAAACACAGCCGAGCAGAGAACATGGATGGAGAGCCATCTCTGGACCATAGCGATCCACCAGGAGCACAGTGCTCTGGGTCCCTCCTGTCCACCTCGAGTGATCCTCACAGCCCTCCTCTGGGGCAGACATCACAGGTGAAGATCACCTGCAGATGACCAAGCAGAAGTTGCACGAGGTTCCCTTACTCGCTTGTGGTGACGGAACCACCAGAACGGGATGGAGCCAGAACTAGCAATAAAACTCCAGTTCCCTGTCAGTGCAACCACTAGTGGCTGGAATAAAGCTGATTCATTTCCAGTCTTCTTTTATACCAGATTCCACCGAGGCTCCTCCACCTGTCAAACCCCAGGGGAGTTGGAGACAGCACCATGAACTCAGCCATCAAAGCCAGAAATCTCCCAGTGATCCCAGATTCCTCTCTCCATCCCTTTGTGACCTAATAATTCCAGCACCCTCAGACCTTCAGATGAAAATTATTTCCTGTACCTGTCACTCCTTTCCAATCTCACTGCCATCACCATAGTCAAGTGCTCAGAACCTCCAGCTCAAACAGTCTCTTAACTGTTAACATCCAGTACCCTCACCCACCCTTCCTCACACTTATCAGAGGGATGATTCTAAAGCCCCACAACTCCAGTGCCCATGTTCAAACACCTCACAAGCTCTTCTCATCACTCAAAACTAAGCTCCTGTGATGGAAGCACAGCCCTAGCCTGTGGTCCCAGATGTATCTCCCACCACTTATCCAACCTCAACTCAAAGCTGATGACCCAGCAGTTCAAACTCAGTAAGCAGCTTCAGCAAATATCATGAGTGTTTCACATGTGGGGACTTTTCCTCCAACTACCCTTTCTACCTAACAGAACCTTTCCCAACCTTTCCACTCCTCCACCACACACGTGCGTCTTTGTTGGAATTAGTCCTGTGGCTCGTCTAATATTCACCTGTCCACAACCACAGCAACACCTCCTCCTCAATTCTTCTCAAAGTCAGCTTGGGCGCTCCCCCTCTGTGCTTCCCTGGTGCCCTGGGAACAGCTTTAGTGCCGCACTTGGCACAGCATGTTGAAATAAGCCATTCACAGCTCATCTCTGACCAGACTAAGATCCTCCAGGGCAGACCATTCCTTACTCACCTTTGTCCTCCAACAGCAAGTCCAGTGCCCTGCTGATAGCAAACACATGATAAATATTTGCAGAATGGAGCCCAGATTCTGCTTCTGTTTTAGCGTCTTACTTAAAACTCTTTAGTGATTCAGATAGTAGTGACTTTTTTTTCCCCTGAGGGAATTTTAGTTGGCCTACTTATCTAAGAGTTTCATTTCCCTTTCGTATCCCATAGCTCACAACTCCTTCCTCCTAACTTCCCAAATGACCTACTCCAGGCAAACTAGAACGTTCTCCCAGCTCCTTTTTGTTGACCATAACCTCTTTCCACTAGTCCAAGGCTGGTCTCCCTCCAAGCTTTCCCGGCTAATCTTGCCTAACTCACGCCATCCCGACACAGCAACCGTCCTGGTCACCCTTGAGTTCAGCTGTTAGCTCTGTGTCTGTTTTTGGACTCCTGCCACTTGAGGGGTTGAGCACTCCCTCGGCTTGTCCAGTTTTCTGAGGGTGGTGTGCTCTGTTAGGGTAGGAACCTCCATCCAGCTGGGTCTCTTGGAGGCACAGGTTCACCCCACAATGACCAAGGCTGACTAGTCCAGAAAACACTGCTGTTTTAAGTCACTGAAAACTCCTGGGTCTACTGTGCTCCATGTGAATGGTTTAGTGTAGAGATCTTACAGACCACCAACATAGAAGAGGCCATCTGCTCAGCTATCACGTGGCCCTGCCAGGGAAGGATTACTCAGAGTCTACTGTCCATTACTCTGTCTCAGCAAGCTACTCTCATAACATTCTTTGAGGTCAGATGTGCCCACTGAAATGAATAATGGCATAGTTTATGATAAAGGGTGAACTGAAAAAAAAAGTGGTGTCATTATTGCTGTAAGTACCCACAGAAGATGTTTATGATCACACACGGATGCAGCCGCAAGCACACAACTCATTGCTAATAAACTCATTTATTTCCACATAAAGTTGCACAATGTTGTGCAATCCAGCAGAGGGCTGAGAAATGTCAGCAATTCAGACCGAGACGATTTGTCAACAAAACCAATCCATTTCACCAGCTTCAGCAAACCATTGCTGCAAGAATTGACCTTTTTTTTTTTTTCATAACAGAAAATGGTTACACACAACCTTAAATAGAAAGGACAGATGCTCACAACTCCTCATAACAAGTTAAGATAATATTCGAGGGAGACTTGGAGGTTGTAAGATGGGGAAGGAGGATGCCATTTTGTTGTCTGAGGTATCCAGACCATCATTTTTTCTGGTAATAAAGGAGAAAAAAAATCAAAGAAAAACTAAAGAGATTTTTTAAGAAAAACTGATTTTATCTCTTATTTCATTACTGTTTTTCTTAAATCTAAAAATTTTTTAATGTCTTACATTAAAGAAAATGTAGGACATTAAAATTGCATTTTTGTGATCTTACCATACACCAGACAGTATATTAGATATTCAGCACAAAACAGTAAATAAAGCTGAGCTCACAGAAGATTGAGAGAAGTAAATACAGACACACATCATGATAATACAAGATGACTGGTTATGATAGAGATATGTCACTGGAAATTATAAGCTTTGAGAAGAGGTATTTTTGGTTTGCCTCTGGCAGATATTTCCTTCAAGCCACAGCCTGTCTGCCTAATTTATTTTTCTTCTGAGAGCCCTTATAGATTTTGAAAGTAAATATCTGAAACTATTTGAGGGGGATATATATATATATACACAAAAAGCAAAGTATTATTGCCATGACTCAAAGAGAAACAAGGTCATTCAGAGGAAAGACACTATGAAATAAAGCCAGAAAAATTCGGGAAATGAGAACACCCTAAGGACTGTCATTTCACTTGTGGCGATGAGAATTCAAGAATTAACAGAGGGACTTCCCTGGCAGTCCAGTGGTTAAGACTTCTCCTTCCAATGCAGGGGGTGCAGGTTCAACCCCTGGTTGGGGAGCTGGGATCCCACATGCCTCTCAGCCAGAAAAACAAATCATAGAAAAGAGGCAATTCAATAATGACTTTAAAATGGCCCAAATCTAAAAAAGTAAAAGGATAAATACAAAACCCATGTCAGGCCTGACTGGAGCAAGGTATGTGACAAGAAATAAAAGCAGCTTTTTGATTTGACGCTCTCCCTTCCCCCACATTCAACTGTACTTTTTTCTTTTCAGTTAATTCATGAACCCTGCAATAACTGAGTGACTTCGGGGATCCTCACGAGGAAAATTTGGCATTCTCTATCCTTTTTCATTGGAGAGTCAAGGTCAGGAGGTGTAGGAGTCAGTGTGACATGGACTCTGGAAGTAGAGACCCAGCAAAGACCACAGTTAACTAAAACTGTGAGAAAAAGCAGTGAGTTGTTCCAAGAAAAGGAGAAGCATGAAAAAAACACTTGAAGACCAAAACTATCAAAGTCTAAAAGACTTTACAAAGCTGGAATTAAGTCCATTAAAAGCAGAGTTCCTGTGTGGAAATTAAAGTTGCTAAGTCAGAAGGAGGCAATCTAAGAAGACTCCAGAAAGCCAGCCAAAGGGATTTCAGCTGGAAGATTTTTGCCCCTAATTCTAGTAAAAACCAGTCTGTAGTGCTGATCTGACTGGCTGAGGACATAATCAAATCTGGACATTCATATTTTTGAAAACTGGGTTGTGATCAAATGCAGTATTTTCTGTTACAAGCCTATGTGTGTGTTAGTCACTCAGTCGTGTCCCCCTCTTTGAGACCCTATGAGGTGTAGCCCACCAGGCTCCTCCAGGTATTTTCCAGGCAAGAATACTGAAGTGGGTTGCCACTTCCTTCTCCAGGGGATCTTCCTGACCCTGACAACAAGTCTAAGTAGAACCATTTATTCATATTCAATATTTTCTAATGAGAAAGTGAAAGTCACTCAGTTGTGTCCGACTCTTTATCACCCCATGGACTATATAGTCTATGGAATTCTCCAGGCTGCAATACTGGAGTTGGTAGCTGTTCCCTTCTCCAGGGGATCTTCTCAACACAGGGATTAAACCCAGGTCCTTTGCACTGCAGGCAGATTCTTTACCAGCAGAGCCACCAGGGAAGCCCAAGAATCCTGGAATGGGTAGCCTATCCCTTCTCCAGCAGGTCTTCCCGACCCAGGAATCAAACCAGGGTCTCCTGCATTGCAGGTGGATTCTTTATCAGCTGGGCTACCAGGGAAGCCCAATAAATGAGAAAGGGATATCTAAGTTCCAAGAAGGCTCTTCAAGGTGCAAAGGTGATTTTCCCAATATTACTGCTTCTCTCAGACCTTCGAAGGACCTTGTGTGCCAGATCTTTTTAGGATACTCTGGCACAGTCAGTAATTTTTCCTTCCCAAACTGCCCAGCACCCTTTGTTACACTTTGTATTGCACCATTGTCCTATTCAGAATGATGCAGTAACAGAGTCTTAATGGAGAGGATCTAGGAGGTTAAATTCTTTTCTGCTCCCATCTCTGCCATTGGCCACGTTGCCTAAAAAATTCATCATCTCTCAGAATTAGCCTCTTTTGCAAAACGAAAGGGTTAAGCTGGTGATCATTCAAGTCTCTTCCAGATCTAAAATGAATGGTGCCACAGAGGATTGAATTCATTCTTCCTGGCCCTAGATGATATTGCAGAAGTTACATTTTAATAAATCCTGCTATCAACATGTTTACTTGTCATGTATCTCATGCACATAAAATCAGAGTGCAGACAGTGCCCTCAACAAATTAGGTCTTTTAAACTTCCCAGATGTTTAGATTCCAGATAAACAGTAGTAGGTCGCTTGAAAATGACAGCAGAGAGGCATCACTTGAGGGGAAGAAGCTGAGCTTACTAAACCACAGGCTGGAGAGAGAGCGAGCCCTCTTCAAATGCCCTGGGCCAGGCAGCACCAGCCCAGACAGCCAGAGTGTGTCTGCCAAAGCTCCCTGCGCATATCCAAGAGTGATCAGGGCTGGATGCCGCCTAGAAGAGGTAGATAAGCTCAAGATATATGATCTGCTTTCCTGCCAAGAGCAATTTGCTTGACAGGGCTCCTGCTTATAAAATACGCATGCATTCTTTTCAGTATTAAAAGTTTTGGTCTTTGTAAATAAACTGCATCTGCAGTGGGAAAGGAGGAGGAAAAAATGAACAATTTGATTTTTAAAAGGACTAGGCAGATGATGAACATAATTCAGAAATTTCCGAGTTGAGGGAAATGAAAATCAGTTATAGTTTTCAGATTCAGATCCTGGTGTGTCCCTGTGAAGGGAATATTGATTTCTATAGGGGTCAAAACAATTCAACTTTTAAGAGATATATATGTGTATATATAACAGGGACTTCCCTGGCCATCCAGTGGTTAAAACTCCACACTGCTAATGCAGGGAGTGTGGTGTTTGATCCTTGGGGAACTAAGATCCCACATACTGCCCAGTATGGCCAAAAAAGAAAAATTAAAAAAGGTTAAAACAATGTTCTAAAAGGTATTGATAATCCTACTCTTTCTTGATCTTCACAACAACCCTACAAGGTAAGCAAGCAGTGCATTATCCCCATTTTACAGATGAGAGAATATGTTTAAAAAATCTTCAGGGACTTGGTTAAGACTTTACAGCTAATAAATAAGTGAGATTTGATCCAAGCTCAAATTGTTGATGCCCTTTCAGAGTCCTCTGTGGCCCCTTCTATACCTTAACTTTTAGTTTTCCTTTTGTATTGACTTGTAAAGGTAAAGAATTTAGCTGTCATTTATGTTAAAGTAATATGTTACTATGACAAATCTTCCCACATTAATATATAAGCTTAACACACTGATAATCAAAATTCCAACAGAAAGTTTCTTCTAATGTATTTCTTAATCAATTTTCAAGGCATCACCTGCATTGGCAGGCAGATTCCTTGCCATTACACCACCTGGGCTTCAATTTGTTAAATATTCTCCTTAAATTATGTTTATACACTGAAAGATTCAACGAAGACTCAAATATTAAAAGATTAAAATCACAAAAATCAAAAGAAAAATAGGTAAACATTTATCCATTCTGAATGGAGAAGAACTTGCTAAAGCTTAAATTCAACAGAAGAAATGACGAAAGGAAAATATAAAGATGATTTTAACAAGTACATTAATTTTTGTATGATCACAAAAGCATGATAATCAGTATAAAAAGGGTAATATGAGGAAAATATTTGCACCAAGTATGAGCCAAATTATATACTCTCACTAGATAAAGAATTTTAAAACTCTAAGAAGTCATTATATAGGCAAAGGACAAGAGCAGGTATTTCATGGAAAAGTAAGTGCAAAAGACCTGAATAAAAAATAAGTCTAACACTAGCTTTTTTTGACATTTAGCTGAATTTTTCCATTTTCACCTGCTACTATTATAGGCGTGTGTGTGTGTGTGTCGCCAAGATATCTGACACATAGTCAGATACAATCGGGGTAGGTTTACCTCTTTCCAACTCTGTGTTCGGTGACATTACACCAAGAGCTTGAAATCAGCCACAGAGGAAGGTGCACAGGCAGGAAGTCACAAATGCTGCCCATCTAGGCCTTCTGTTCTAAAGAGTAGGCTTACAGCACACCACTGCTTAGTGACCACTTAAAAATGTCTGTTCTGTGAAAAACAACTAATTAGTAAGTGGAATATGTTTCCTATTGTCGTTAATAACAGATCCCTTAGAGGAAAAAAAGGCAAACATCGGAGAAAGACTATCACATTTACTAGAACTTTCAAAATAAGTGTTTGATGTAAAAATTTTGAGTTCTCTGAGGCAAAATGGGGAACTGTTAGAATCTAGGGCTCCTCAGTTGGTGTTAGTGGTAAAGAATAGACCTGCCAATACAGGAGACGCAAGAGACGAAGGTTCAATCCCTGAGTCAGGAAGATCCCTTGGAGTAGGAAGTGGTAACCCATTCCAGTGTTTTTGCCTGGAAAATCTCATGAACAGAGAAGCCTGGAGGGCTATATTCCAGGGGGTCACAAAAGATTTGGACACGACTGACCAACTGAGCACATTAGAATCTAATTTCTTGATATTTTATTGAAATGAGTGGACAAAGCCATGTTCCTTTTACATGTAGTTATTCAGGAAAACAAGCCTAAAATATTTATGGATTCAAACCAATGGTTTATATGATGGAAAAAGTATACCACCTCTCTCGACACATATCTAAGATTGTATAAAGAAAGCTTTCTTTTCATTGGGAGTAAGTGAATAACTACAACTATTTATTACCTTTCCTAGGTTGTAAGATTTCAAAAATTTGATCTTAGAGAATGTTCGGAGAAATACAAATTTTTTTGTCAAAGAAAGAAAAACTTGCTACCACATGATAGTTCCTCATTTCCAGATGATTTGATGGTCCATCCCAGGGCAATAACTAACAAGTTTCAGTCCTTGGCAGTCATAATTACACAGCAGGCTATGTGCATATGTGCTATGTTGCATTGGTCATGTCCAACTCTCTGCAACACTATAGTCTGTAGCCTGCCGGGCTCCTCTGTCCATGGGATTCTCCAGGCAAGAATACTGCAATGTGTTGCCATGCCCTCCTCCAGGGGATCTTCCCCACCCAGGCATCGAAACCACATTGCTTATGTCTCCTGCATTGGCAGGTGTGCTTTACCACTAGTGCCACCTGGGAAGCCCCATGATAACTATCACTACCTTAATTTATATATGAAGTGAAATGAAGTCGCTCAGTCGTGTCTGACTCTTTGCGACCCATGGACTGTAGCCCACCAAGCTCCTCCGTCCATGGGATTCTCCAGGCAAGAATACTGGAGTGGGTTGCCATTTCCTTCTCCAGGGGATCTTCCTGACCCAGGGATTGAACCCAGGTCTCCCACATTGCAGGCAGACGCTTTAACCTCTGCACCACCAGGGAAGCCCCAAAAATTCAGGAGAGTTTAATAATTTGTTTCATACCATATAACCAATAATTGTTGAAGGGCTTATCCATCCCTAGTACTATCTGACTTCAGCAATGCAGCCGACAACCTATAGGGTATCTGTAAGAAATGAATAAGGCCAGGATTGAGAAAGCAATTTTAAAATTATAAATGGCTCCATAAACATTTTCAATCATCAAACATCCTTCATTAATTACACAGGAAAACACTGTGTCCACAACACTGGTTGTTCTCTCTAATCTACTCAAATCAGCCCCAATCATCAGTAAGTTTATTATTTGAATAAAAAATAAGTCACAGAATCTAGCCTTTTCTGACCTCACACACAATCAAATGCTAAAATGTATTGTTCATCCAAATGCCTGGAAGGGTCTGCTCTGTGTTTAAGTAAGCATTTATGAAGTGTTCACTGAATCCCAGAGTGATTTCTGAACGGTTCTGATTCTCTTTGAGATCACTCAGCTCTAGTCAAATGGAATTGCAAGCAGGATTAATAATTTGAGTCCATATGGTTCAGGATCCCCAGCACACTGCTGCTGCTGCTGCTAAGTCACTTCAGTCGTGTCCAACTCTGTGCGACCCCATAAACGGCAGCCCACGAGGCTACCTAGTCCCTGGGATTCTCCAGGCAAGAACACTGGAGTGGGTTGCCATTTCCATCTCCAATGGGTCTAGGCAAGGATTTTTTGGCTTTGACCCTCAAAGCACAGGCAGCAAAAATAAACTATCAGGACTAAATCAAGCTTATAAGCTTCATCACAGCAAAGGAAACAACAGAGTGAAAAGAAAATCTAGAGAATGGGAGAAAATCTTTTCGAGCATATATTTGATAAGAGTTTAATATCCAAAATATATAAGCAACTGGACAACTCAATAGCAAGAAAACAAATAATCTGGTTTTAAAATTGGTAAAGAACTTGAATAAATATTTCTCAAACAAAGACATACAAACGGCCAACTAGTACACAAATAGGGGCTCAACATCACTAATCATCAACCAAATGCAAATCAAAACCACAATGAGATACTGCCTCATACCTGTTAGGATGGCCATCAGCCCCCCAAAAAAATTTTTTTTAAGTATTGGTAAAGATATGAAGAAAAGGGAATCTTTGTATACTGTTGGTGGGAAATATGTATAGCCATTATGAAAAACAGTATGGAGTTTCCAAAAACAATTTAAAAAATAGGACTACCATATAATCTAGTACTCTCACTTCTGGATATATATCGAAAGGAAATGAAATCAGGATTTTTTTGTAATCTTTTTATTTTGTATTGGAAAATAGCCAATTAACAGAGATGTGATAGTTTCAGGTGGACAGCAAAGGGATTCAGCCATACATACACATTCTCCTCCAGACTGAAGCCAAAGTATTTGTAAGAGGAAGCATATTTCTCAAACAATTCCTAAAACTGTCTCCCTGGTTGACTGTCCCACTGCGCAATGGCTCCTGAGGTCACTTATTTATTAAGGCAATCAAACAAGAGTTTATCCCCTCTGACCAGCATGTCTGTCTTTGTGGAGCGAGAGAGGGAGTGAAAGGAAGAGAGGGAGATTTTCTGCCATACTGGGAACACTGAGATCTCCAACTTTAACTGGACTGTTACTTATTGCTTTGATGGCAACTGAAATGGAGAGAAAGACTCCAGCTGGGTTTGATGTCCCATGTGGAATCTAATGTGACTGCCATGGGAAGAGCTGTGCTTGAACTTGCAAAATGGGAAAATGTTATATAGCAATCATTAAAGGGACTAATAAACACGGGCTGGGCCAAAGCATCAAATTTGTGTACAAAACTGCAGCCCAATAAAACCTACAGAGGGTAACATCTATTTACTCTCACTCCTTTAGCCACAGTGGTTTAATAGCGTCAACCACTTTTGATGGAGTTACAGGCCTAATAAATGTCACATTCCAAAGTTTGGAAACCTGAAAGCTACTCTGGGTCTCTGCAGTTAATACAACAGTAAATATCCACAAATCAATGGCTCAAAGCTCAAGTGATCTTATAAACCAATCCAATTCTAGTCCCTTGAGCCAATGATATCACTTGTTAGTCTTGTCTAATAAATCACTTGGTCAAATTGAAGCTCTACATGAACAATATTATTTAGCACCTCATACATTCTGATCTCTCTTTAGGGAGCTTCATTAATTAGACATTGTCATATCTGCAAAATCAGGCTTATCCTTACCATCCTCATTAATCATGTAAAGAAACAAAAGAGCAAAGACTTCTTTTGCTGTTATGCTTGAGACAGAAAATGGTTTCCATCCTGTGGATAGTGCACTGTGTGTGGCTCTATTACGATGCTAAAGATCTCTGATTTCTATGCCAGCTTTTTGTTCTTTTAAAAATATTTTTCATGCTGAAAAAGGAATGATAAGCCAGTGGAAATGAGAGTTTCACAAAGTGAATGATACATGATGCAGTAAAGGGTATCGATGCTGGAAAACTGAAACATTAGATGTGACAGCCACTGGTGGATTGGATAGGAATCAACAAGAGAGAGGGCAGATACAGCAGATCAAGCAATAAACTGAGACGAAAGAGAAGATAGTGGATAGAGCTTACTGTTCTGGAAGTATGGCTGTGAAGAAAAAAAATGGAGAGTTGATTGACTGCACTAGTCACCCATGCTCAAAGCCTAGTTATCCTTAATAACTATCCTTAATAACTATCCTTAATAACTATCCTTCATCTCCCTCGCCACTTATGTCACCAACTTGCTGAAATTGTTCCAAGTCAGTTGCTCTAAAATAAACTTCTTTCAACGTCACTGCTGTATCTTAATTCAGATCATTACTAATGTCACACCTAGGTACTCTGAAAACTTCCTAACTTTTTGGCCCAGCATTCCACATCCTCTGCAATCTGCATCCTTCCTACCTCATCAGATTCATCTACCTTGATGGCTCCTTTGGGTCTTCTGCTCCAGCCAAGCTCTCCACCAAAACTGGCCTGTATTTTCTCACATCTTTGGTTTTGCTTTGGCCCCAGTCACCACCTGTCAAATGCTTCACTATCCTTCAACATCCATTTCAGATATCATCTTCCCCATGACGCTGCCCTGTCCTTTCCAGCCAGAGATGATCTTTCCAGTCTCTGGCTTCCTTAAACTAACAAGTCACTCATCATTCATCTTCTGTTACCTCATCAAGAACTGTGTCTTATACTTAGCTCTTACAAACACCTGAACCAGAACAGTACTGTTAGTATTATATTAAAAAGGTACCTGCCACAAGATTTTTAGAATGGTGTTTCTTAGTTTACATTACAGAGACAGCTAAAACCGTGAATTCTATTTTTTGGCCAAGTTACCATTTTGTGCATAGTTCTGCAGGGAACTGTGTGTAGGGTTCTTAACAACTAGAGATAATGAACTTTCATCATTTAGCTCTCTCACATTTTCTCAGTTTAACAAATCTGGATTCACTGTATACCATTGCTCAGCATTATACAGGTGTCACATTTCGTCTATTTTAAAATTTTTTTTCAAGGAATAGTATTTGCAGCCTAAAATGTGAGGAACAAATCCTACTTCCAGGAGGCTCAGCCTTAGATTCAGAGGTTTCTAACTCACAGCTGTGAGACATGACTATCCCTGACTCACAGCTGTGTCATCATCCTCTTTGTTCCTCCCTCTCCTTATCCATTAATTAGGATGTGGAGAAAAAAGACAAAACAATTCAATTTGTTAAACATGAATCAAGTATGCATAAGAATAGATGTATCAATACTGTTCTGTTCAGTTCAGTTCAGTTCAGTTCAGTTGCTAAGTCGTGTCTGACTTTTTGCGACCCCATGAATTGCAGCACGCCAGGTTTGGAAGTAATTTACAATAATCACAGTATGTCTCAATTAACTCAACAAAAACAAGGACATTTTGAAATGGTGTATTCCAGGAAAGAATAATGAAATAAATTTAAAATAAATAAAAGAGGTCTTCAAAACCTACCATTTAGTTGGACAAAATTTTATCGTGTGTGTGTATGTATGTGTGTAAAGTTGAAATTAGCTTCAAGACCACAAGCTAATTCCTTTTAACCCTTATAAAACAATGAGTTGCCCCCAAACACAGCTAATAACCTGGGAAGCTTTAAAATATATATATAACTTGAAGCACATTTTACCAAAAATATTCTGATATGTCAGAAGTCAAGATGGTGGCTATCTTTTTTGCTATTACCTTTCTATTCTATGATCTGGGTGCTAGACATATCAGAATATTTGTGGTAAAATGTGCTTCAAGTCATGACTTGTGCACATTTCTACATGTACATTGTACTTCAATGAAATGTTTTGTTTTGTTTTGTTTTGTTTTAATGTGGCTTCCTTAGTCCCATCATTGGAAAGGAGCCAGGAACGTGCATTTCTTAATATCTTCCCAGGCAATTCTAATGATTCAACATGCTGGGGTCACTTTCTGCCTCCCGCAAGGGCCTGGCGAAATGATGTGTGTTCAACAACTTCTGAGTGAATAAGTGATGGGGTCCTTCAGCAGAGGTGGAGGAGAGAGTGACATGATAGGCACAATGTCTTAGAGTCTTATTCCGTCAGCCCAAGATCTGAGTTGAAACTGGGGAGGATTGGAGCTAGAGAGACAAAGGACTAAGCCTTTTTATAATACAGGTGTGAGATGACAAGGGCTGAAATTAAGAGCTAGTGACTGTGGAAATAGGGAAGAATGGCTGGTTGGAGAGATGTTGCGGGCACATAATAAATTCCAGAGGATACACTGGCAAATGCCAAAAGACAAGGTTTCCCAGAATTAAATCCCCATGCTCATAAACTCTGGTATGTTCCTTATTCCACAGGGTGTACGTATATGTTTTCTGTATGCTGAGGGCTTCACCCCAAAGGATTAAAGCCGAATCTCCTCACAAACAGACACATACCACATAAACACAAAACTGTCTCTGTTAGCTGAGAAGTGCTGAAGATGCTCTTTTAGCTTCTTCAGTTGGACAGTTCTTAGGTAGAGTCCAAGATACAAGCCAGTCAATTCTGGAGTCACTATGCCAAGATGAGGTAAACTGTCCTATTTCAATCAAGAATTCATAAAGTCGAAAGGAATGGACTTTAATGTACTCTTTTCTGAAAAATTGATGTAGACAGGCGCTATGAAGTCTTCCCCACATACCTCATCCCTAACATACAGAATATATCTCATACCATTCTGGGGGCCTCTCCCCAGAAGTGAGGACACTGTGCCAAGATAGGCAGTGGTTAGTGAAGGGAACAGACGTTTGAGAAGAGGATGAGACCGCTAGACATATTTCCACTAGTAACCTGAGCCAAATTTTCCAACAAGACCTCCAGAGGAAGGCAGCTGGCTGGGTATTCCCCACCATGCCACCTACAATAACCTTAGTACGGTTTTTTTTTCCCATAAATAGATGTGTTCATTGGCTCTAGTTCATGTTTCTTGAAGGAAAATGGTACCGCTCAAGTAATGGAAATGATTCTTTACTCGATTTAATGAATACAAAGATATAATAGTGGATCAGAATCCAACTTAAGAGAAACAGTTTTCAGAAATCAAATGGAGTCCAGGCATTCTTGATAAATAATGAGACGTGGAGCCGACAGCACCACTTTGATAAAAAGCAATCTTTATCATTACCATCATGTAAATTAAAATGCAGAAATTACTACCCTCTCTTGTCCTTTTACAAACAAGTACAGATAATATTTATGGCCCAAATCTGCCAAACGAAATGTATTAAATCCTTAAAAGCTTATAGGTATAAATTCTTTATAACTTGTGTTTATACATGAATGTGTGTGTATATATGATTGTTTGTTTAGCAAACTAGCTGCCTTGGACCAGATACAAATGCTCCCCTGACTTTGGACCTTGACATACCACTTGCTTTTGCCAATGGAATATGAGCAGCTATGATGTGAGTAGATCCCTTAAATGTCTTCGTAAGGCTTAGTTTTTGTGTTCCAGTCATCTTTCATGAGAAGAATCTGCTTTGAATAAATATCACATCTTCATTCAAAGCCTAGGATCGATGCACAAGGAGAAATCCTGAACTCAATCTGCAGCCTGGAATCAAGAAATACAAGAATGCAGGGAGTAGAGGGGAAAGGGCTTAAACAACAGTTATTTGTGTCTCAGAGAGATATGAAAAGAGACATATGTAAAAGAGATTGAGATATATATATATATAAAGTCTGGCTTCTATAGCACATGAACCATGAACTTCCAGATGTTCAAGCTAGATTTAGAAAAGGCAGAGGAACCAGAGATCAAATTGCCAACATCCACTGGATCACAGAAAAATCAAGAGAGTTCCAGAAAAACATCTACTTTTGCTTCATTGACTATGCCAAAGCTTTTGACTGTGTGGATCAGAACAAACTGTGGAAAATTCTTAAAGAGATGGGAATACCAGACCACCTGACCTGCCTCTTGAGAAATCTGTACGCAGGTCAGGAAGCAACAGTTAGAACTGGACATGGAACAACAGACTGGTTCCAAATAGGAAAAGGAGTATGTCAAGGCTATGTATTGTCACCCTGCTTATTTAACTTCTATGCAGAGTACATCATGCAAAATGCTGAGCTGTATGAAGCACAAGCTGGAATTAAGATTGCTGGGAGAAATATCAATAACTTCAGATATGCAGATGACATCATACTTATGGCAGAAAGAGAAGAAGAACTAAAGAACCTCTTGATGAAAGTGAAAGAAGAGAGTGAAAATGTTGGCTTAAAACTCAACATTTAGAAAACTAAGTTCATTGCATCTGGTTCCATCACTTCATGGCAAATAGATGGGGAAACAATGGAAACAGTGACAGACTATTTTTTCGAACTCCAAAATCACTGCAGATGGTGACCACCGCCACGAAATTAAAAGACACTTGCTCCTTGGAAGAAAAGTTATGACCAATCTATACAGCATATTAAAAAGCAGAGACACTGCTTTGCCAACAAAGGTCCATTTATTCAAAGCTATGATTTTTCCAGTAGTCATGTATGGATCTGAGAGTTGAACTATAAAGAAAGCTGAGCACCATACCACCGCCACGAAATTAAAAGACACTTGCTCCTTGGAAGAAAAGTTATGACCAATCTATACAGCATATTAAAAAGCAGAGACACTGCTTTGCCAACAAAGGTCCATTTATTCAAAGCTATGATTTTTCCAGTAGTCATGTATGGATCTGAGAGTTGAACTATAAAGAAAGCTGAGCACCAAAGAATTGATGCTTTTGAACTCCGGTGTTGGAGAAGACTCTTGAGAGTCCCTTGGACTGCAAGGAGATCCAACCAGTCCATCCTAAAGAAGATCAGTCCTGGGTGTTCATTGGAAGGACTGATGCTGAAGCTGAAACTCCAATCCTTTGGCCACCTGATGGGAAAAATCGATTCATTAGAAAAAACCCTGATGCTGGGTAAAATTAAAGCTTGGAGGAGAAGGGGACGACAGAGAATGAGATGGTTGGAGGGCATCACCGACTTGATGAACGTGGGTTTGAGTGAGCTTTGGGAGTTAGTGATGGACAGGGAGGCCTGGGGTGCTGTATGCAATCCATGGGTTCACAAAGAGTCGGACACGACTGAGTGACTGAACTGAAATGAACTGAACTGATATATATAGAAACTAGCAGAAACAAAAGAACATTCATAGAAGAGTAGGATAGTAAAGGAATTTGTGTGGAAAGGGGTTGCACTATCAGGAAGGGAGCACTGACCTAGCATTGCTTGGTGTGACAGTTCACTTTACTTAACAGTCTGACCAGACTATAGTGGCCAATTGCTTGGCCAAACATCACTCTAAATGCTGCTGTGAAGTTTTTCTAGGTGTGATTAACATTTAAGTCAGTAAACACTGAGTAAACAGATTACCTTCCATAACTTGAGTGAGCCACAGCCAACAATCGAAGGCATCGAAAGAGAAGACTGAGGTCCCCAGAAAAGGAGGGGATTCTGCTTTCAGGCAGCCTTCAGATTCATGACTAAAGCATCAGTGCATGTCCACTTGCCAGCCTGCTTTGCAGCTGTCAGATTTGGCAGCCCCAACATGAATCAATTCTTTCAAATAAATATATATATAATTACTATAACTTATTTATATAAATGCATAGTTTATATAAAATATATATTCAATAGGATATATGCATGTGTGTGTATTTTCTTGTTCATGCTCAGTCATCTCAGTCGTATCCAACTCTTTCTCACCACATGGACTGTAGCCTACCAGGCTCCTCGCTCCATAGAATTCTCCAGGCACAAATACTGGAGTGCATTTCCATGCCCTCCTCCAGGAGATCTTCCCAACCCAGGGATCAAACCTGTGTCTCTTATGTCTCCCACATTGGCAGGCAGATTCTTTACCACTAGCGCCATCTGGGAAGCCCATGTACATGCGTGTGTGTACATATATGTTTATGCACACACACTGTTTGTTCTGTTTCTTTTGACAATATTCCTGGCATTTTATTAACATCAGACTTAAAAAGAGGCACGTGAACTCTTGCCATCAGTACCATACTATGTGTGCAAATCTGGAAAGTTTATTATGCAGGCTCCAAAGACCCTGATGTTTATCATCAAGACTCAAGAACACCAAATTTAGAAAGGGTCAAAGAAACAGTGCCTGTGGCAAAGCTGAACATCACTGCTTCCATGATTCCTCAGAGGTCAGCTTCACTACCAGGGCAGGTCCAGTTTCACAAGCTTTACCTCAGTGTGACCAAGAATTAATTTCAAAAATCTCTCCTTCCAGGAAACTGAATTTGTTCTGTGCTTTTTTAACCCACAAGAATGTGGGCTTGTTTATCCTCTAACCTCAAGATTTTCTTTCTTTCTCCCACTTCCCACCTTTAAAAAAGGATACTTGTTTTGGGTACCACCATTTAAAAAAAAAAAAAAAAAAGCTGTGGACCACTGGTGCTGATTTGAGAGTAGCATTTAGATCTCAGTCCTAACTTCAATGATCAATTTGCTGTCCTCAACCCACCTTTTACCATCAATCATTCTTGTCTGTTTTTCCTTTGGAAAACAGTTCCTGAACCATCATGGGAGACTTTCCTGCTATTATTAGCCCTAGGGCATCTTATTCCTCCTTGAACCTATGAGAAAGACTCATTTTCACACTAGGTAGAGTGCTCCTTGTATAATTACTTATCTATTTTTAAAATGGATTGGTTTTTTAATTGGCCGATTATTTTAACTTGTTAACAATTTTTCACTGGAAAACGCAAAAAAAAAAAAAAAAATAGAAGTAGAACTGATCCAAAACTATTCCGCTTTTTAAAATGTTACCAAATACAAATTAAAAGTTTCCTTCAAGAGATACCTTTGTCAATGATTTCATGTGTATGGCTTGTTTTCTATAATTCTCACGACTTTGCATGTTTTTATCAGATTCCGGACTTTTCAATTTATCTCTGTGGTTTTGAGGAGAGAAGCAATGTCTTATACACCACTCTGCCCCACTTCATTTTACAGTAACCTAAATATGGAGCAACTCACGTCCAAGGAGTGGTGACTGCGCGGGTGCAGGAGGGCTGAGAGGAGCTACTCCACGTTCAAGGTAAGGAGGGGGCAGCTGTGAAGAGATATCCCTCGTCCAAGGTAAGGAGCAGTGGCTGCGCTTTGCTGGAGCAGCCATGAAGAGATACCCCACGTCCGAAGTAAGAGAACCAAATAAGTTGGTAGGTGTTGTGAGAGGGCATCAGAGAGCAGACGCACTGAAACCATAATCAAGAAAACTAGTCAATCTAATCACACTAGGACCACAGCCTCTAACTCAGTGAAACTAAGCCATGCCAAGTGGGGCCACCCAGGACAGGCAGGTCATGGTGGAGAGATCTGACAGAATGTGGTCCACTGGAGAGGGGAATGGCAAACCACTTCAGGATTCTTGCTTTAAGAACCCCATGAACAGTATGAAAAGGCAAAATGATAGGATACTGAAAGAGGAGGTCCCCAGCTGATTAGGTGCCCAATATGCTACTGGAGATCAGTGGAGAAATAACTCCATAATGAAGAATGGAGCCAAAGCAAAAACAATACCAGTTGTGGATGTGACTGGTGATAGAAGCAAGGTCCGATGCTGTAAAAAGCAATATTGCATAGGAACTTAGAATGTTAGGTCCATGAAAAGGCAAATTGGAAGTGGTCAAACAAGAGATGGCAAGAGTGAATGTCGACATTCTAGGAATCAGTGAACTAAAATGGACTGGAATGGGTGAATTTAACTCAGATGACCATTATATCTACTATTGCGGCAGGACTCCCTTAGAAGAAATGGAGTAGGCATCACAGTCAACAAAAGAGTCCGAAATGCAGTACTTGGATACAATTTCAAAAATGACAGAATGATCTCTGTTCATTTTCAAGACAAACCATTCAGTATCACAGTAATCCAAGTCTATGCCCCAACCAGTAATGCTGAAGAAGCTGAAGTTGAATGGTTCTATGAAGACCTACAAGACCTTTTAGAACTAACACCCCAAAAAGATGTCCTTTTCATTATAGGGGACTGGAATGCAAAAGTAGGAAGTCAAGAAACACCTGGAGTAACAGGCAAATTTGGCCTTGGAATACGGAATGAAGCAGGGCAAAGGCTAATAGAGTTTTGCCAAGAGAACGCACTGGTCATGGCAGGCATCCTTTCCCAACAACACNAAAAAGATGTCCTTTTCATTATAGGGGACTGGAATGCAAATGTAGGAAGTCAAGAAACACCTGGAGTAACAGGCAAATTTGGCCTTGGAATACGGAATGAAGCAGGGCAAAGACTAATAGAGTTTTGCCAAAAAAATGCACTGGTCATAGCAAACACCCTCTTCCAACAAAGACTCTACACATGGACATCACCAGATGGTCAACACCGAAATCAGATTGATTATATTTTTTGCAGCCAAAGATGGAGAAGCTCTATACAGTCAACAAAAACAAGACTGGGAGCTGACTGTGGCTCAGATCATGAACTCCTTATTGCCAAATTCAGACTGAAATTGAAGAAAGTAGGAAAACCACCAGATCATTCAGGTATGACCTAAATCAAATCCCTTATGATTATACAGTGGAAGTGAGAAATAGATTTAAGGGCCTAGATCTGATAGATAGAGTGCCTGATGAACTATGGAATGAGGTTCGTGACATTGTACAGGAGACAGGGATCAAGACCATCCCCATGGAAAAGAAATGCAAAAAAGCAAAATGGCTGTCTGAGGAGGCCTTACAAATAGCTGTGAAAAGAAGATAAGCATCTTCAATTACTAGATGTCAAGTCAGTTTTCATTCACTAATTTCCTTTCCCAGTTCCAGGAATCTTTGTTGCTAATTCTCATCTGCTTTTGGCTTTTTACCTGTTTTAATTGTGGCTTTATATTCTTGTAGTAGTTTCATAGTTTTTGTATAATATACATGTGTTTATACTATATTATTACATTCATTTCTCCTTATACCCAAGTTACTCTCTCCTAGTAAATAGCAGTTGGAGGTAATTCCTCCATACTAATTTTCATGAGCTAACTAGCATATCAGACCACTCTATAAAATGTTAGTGCTGTAACATGTTAAGAATGGATTTCTTGCTCCTGTCAAAGTACAGTCATGGTTGATAGGGATCACTTCTGCTCCATTTAATTACTATCCCCTGGGTCCTTGGGAATCTTTCTCTCAGACCTGAGAACGGGAAGAGGGCTGATGGTCACACATGAGAAGGCTTTGGTGCCAGACTCAGAAGTGGCTTCTTGCATCATTTCTGTGCACATGCATTGGCCAGAATGCAATTACATATCAGCCTTTAAATGCATTGAAGTAAAGGGAGTGCAGTTCATCTGTTTTCCCAAGAGGGAGATGAACAATTAGCCATTCCATGCTATGCATTTTTTGCTAATTCCATACCATTGCATATACACAGACATGCACACTTGAACGTGCATATGTTCATGACCCCATGTCCTTTATAAAATCATTGTCTGTGCTATAAAAATGGGTTAATATTGTGTACATCTGTTTTCAGCTTCTTGTTCCCAGTCAGTGGTGGCTTTTCTTGGTCACTACCATTGGGAGGCCTAGACATATGAAGTCCCTGCTCTGCCTCATGAGCATGACCTGAATTGGAGCAAGAAGTAGTGTCTGAGGGGTTTTCTTAGAGAACCCAGCCTCTTAAAATGATGGCAGAACCCAGTCTGGCTTCCCTGGTGCTGGTGGTCTAGCCCCCATTGCTTGCTGGCACTGGTGCTTGCTCCTGTCTCAGTGCCCAACAGTCTTGGAGTATCACCGGGCCTTGGAGCAGCTCCCTGGAGATCTTGATCTCTGTAAATTACAGGTCAGGATACCTGGGCTCCAGCTTTGCTTATTAGTTGTCCTGCCTTTGACATGTCAGCTAGAGTACCAGGTCTCTTTCCTCATCAACAGAATGAGGAGTTATTAATAGATGAAGAGGACTCTTAAGTCCTTCCAGCATGTATTTATGGCCAATATTTTGTCTGTTCTTATTGAACCTTCTCAGTAAGCCTCAGAAGATGAGTTAACTTGTTATTAAACAGACTGTTGTCTATTACTTGAGAATTGCTTGTCCTGGGACACCTATGATTTTTGGTTCTGGAACTGGCTTCTGGTATAATAACTGCTGCCTTGCTTTCATGGAACAGATTACCCAGACCAGAAGGTTAGGAATGTAAGGACTTGTGTTATTTATTCATGATCCCAGTTTTCTGGAAAGAAGGATCAGGGGCAGGATCATGTTTCTCATTAGGCTGTTGTTCCTGGGGAAAGTGATAGAGGATGTTGTTGTGAGCAAAGCCTGGAATCCATCTCACCCTTCAGCTGGCCTTCTTACGTGGCAAGTTGGGGAGTGTCACGTCTGCCTACTGTGAACGCCACACATCAGACGCCTCATCTGGGCTCCATCCAGGCTGCAGTGCTGCCTGGAAGCACCAGTGAGATTCTGAGGCACCATTAGGACACAGTGACGCACCAGAATCATTACTGACTCAGCTTCCAGTGAACTGATGTGGGTGGAGCACGCCATACATAAACAGAAGCCAGGTAGACATGCTTCTCTTGGCCATAAGTGAAGAGGGTGAAGGCTGTTGTTGTTCCCTGTATTTTTTTTTTTTCTTGTTTCAAGTATGAATTTAGCCATGTGACTGGATCTGTCCCCTGCCCCTTCCTCTATTCCTTTGCCTCCGCCCCTGAGCCTGGCAAGATTCAAATCCAAGCAGGAAGAGGAGAGGGGGAAATGCGTGTCATCTGCAAGGCTTTCGTGGCTGGAAGATGCTCTGTTCTTTGGGTTCATTGAACAGGGAAAATAGAATTCATGCATGTGTTTTCTTTTTTGCACATGCACAGCTCATTTCTGGAGAGTCACACAGAGGCAGTTAATATTTAAGAATCACTTAACACAATCACAGTTTTTTATTTCCACATGTTGATTGTGTATCTGGTCCTACCACTTCATGGCAAATAGATGGGGAAACAATGGAAACAGTGAGAAACTTTATTTTGTGGGCGGGGGGTGATGGACAGGGAAGCCTGGCGTGCTGCAGTTCATGGGGTCGCAAAGAGTCAGACACGACTGAGCAACTGAACTGAACTGATTGATCATGTAAAGCAAGTGGGGCTGTTCCTCTGGGCTCAGCAGCTGGGTCTATCTTCGGGGCCAGAGCAGGATTGGACGCCTGCTCACCAAGCATTCCTTACCCCACCACTTGCGGGTCTCATTTGTTGCCATTACCCTGAATGTGCTGGTCAGACCCCCTAGGGGTCCTCCCAGGTGGGGAACCTGGAGCTGGCTGAGGAGCCTCAATACTGAAGGTGCAGATTCAGATCTTGTGCAGAAATGTGGAGACCCAAGTAGCAAGGAGTAAGTTAGGACTGTTTTTTTAAAAATATGAGCTATAAAGGTAAATGCAGCTGCAGAAATGTTATACCAATGTGTATTTTTAAACTGTAATGAGAAATAGTAAACTTGGGAAATTGTAATTACAAACCTTTAATTATGAGAATAATACCCTAATCAATGCAGAATAATTGGAAGAATTGGAAAAATCATCAATTCAGAGTTTGAGGTCAGACAGTGATTGTGAGTTTTTTCAAACTTCTGAAGACCTCCTGCAGTGAGCCGGCTGTGCCACACACTCACACCACTTTTGGACCCTGGTCCACCTGCTTGACCTTGTGGAAAGAATACATGGACCGGTGAATGACTGCTTGTGAGTGTGAATGCAGGCAAAACAGCCTACTCAGAGGTTATCATAGACTTCCACTCTTAATAGGAGCTGTTAAATTGTTGTTATTCAGTTGATAACTTGTGTCCGACTCTTTGTGACCCCATGGACTGCAGCATGCCAGGCTTCCTTGTCCTTTTCTATCTCCTGGAGCTTGCTCAGACTCATGTTCATTGAGTCAATGATGCCATCCAGTGAACTTCCAGATGTACAAGCTGGTTTTAGAAAAGGCAGAGGAACCAGAGATCAAATTGCCAACATCTGCTATGTCATCAAAAAAGCAAGAGAGTTCCAGAAAAACATCTATTTCTGCTTTGTTGACTATGCCAAAGCCTTTGACTGTGTGGATCGCAATAAACTGTGGAAAATTCTGAAAGAGATGGGACTACCAGATCACCTGACCTGCCTCTTGAGAAACCTATATGCAGGTCAGAAAGCAACAGTTAGAACTGGACATGGAACAACAGACTGGTTCCAAAGAGGAAAAGGAGTACGTCAAGGCTGTATATTGTCACCCTGCTTATTTAACTTCTATGCAGAGTACATCATGAGAAACGCTGGATTGGAAGGAGCACAAGCTGGAATCAAGATTGCCGGGAGAAATATCAATCACCTCACATATGCAGATGACACCACCTTTATGGCAGAAAGTGAAGAAGGACTAAAAAGACTCTTGATGAAAGTGAAAGAGGAGAGTGAAAAAGTTGGCTTTAGGCTCAACATTCAGAAAACGAAGATCATGGCATCTGGTCCCATCACTTCATGGGAAATAGATGGGGAAAAAGTGGAAACAGTGTCAGACTTTATTTTGGGGGGCTCCAAAATCACTGCAGATGGTGATTGCAGCCAAGAAATTAAAAGGCGCTTATTCCTTGGAAGGAAAGTTATGACCAACCTAGATAGCATATTGAATAGCAGAGACATTATTTTGCCAACAAAGGTCCGTCTAGTCAAGGCTATGGTTTTTCCAGTGGTCACATATGGATGTGAGATTTAGACTGTGAAGAAGGCTGAGCACTGAAGAAATGATGCTTTTGAACGGTGGTGTTGGAGAAGACTTTTGAGAATCCCTTGGACTGAGAGGAGATCCAACCAGTCCATCCTAAAGGAGATCAGTCCTGGGTATTCTTTGGAAGGAATGATGCTAAAGCTAAAATGCCAATACTTTGGCCACTTCATGCGAAGAGTTGACTCACTGGAAAAGACTCTGATGCTGGGAGGGATTGGGGGCAGGAGGAGAAGGGAACGACAGAGGATGAGATGGCTGGATGGCATCACCGACTTGATAGACATGAGTTTGCGTGGACTCCGGAAGTTGGTCATGGACAGGGAGGCCTGGCATGCTGCAATTCATGGGGTCGCAAAGAGTCAGACACAACTGAACTGACTGAACTGAACTGATGCCATCCAACCATCTCTTCCTCGGTCCCCTCCTTCTCCTCCTGCCCTCAGTGTTTCCCACCATCAGGGTCTTTTCCAACAAGCTGGCTCTTCGCATCTGGTGGCCAAAGTACTGGAGCTTCAGCTTCAGCATCAGTCTTTCCAATGAATATTCAGAGTTGAGATCCTTTAGGACTGAATGGTTTGATCTTGCTGTCCAAGGGATTCTCAAGAGTCCTCTCCAGCACCACAGTTTGAAAGCATCAGTTCTTTGGCTCTCAGCCTTCTTTATGGTTCAACTCTTGCTTTTAGCTAAAAATACTAAAGTGGAGGTGACTTATTTACTATTGTTTCTGTACACAAATGTAGGTGACCATTTTCTTCCTCGAAGTGCTTTGAAAGTCCCATCAACCTCTGATGCTAAGCCCCTTATTTCTGGTCCTGTCTGCCCACTGAGTGGGAACTTTGACCCTTTTCATCTCAGGAACTGCTGGACGGTCAGTGATGCCAGAATAAAATAGGTGGATCATATGTAGCCCCTGTGTGTTACTTGTTCACCCATTTTGAGGGAACACCTTTTCACACATTTTGAGGGAATATTGCTTTTAGCAATTTGTTAGAATACCGACTTGTAAAGTTCAAACTTGTACTTATACATTTATTCCCGGATTAAACCAAGTATAAAGAAAGTGTACTGATAGCACAGTTAGAGATATTTATGTTCTAAACCAGTGGTTTTCAAGCTCTGTTCCCTTTTAACTCTGTGTCCTCGGGGCTCCCTGACTCATCTTTAATCAGAATTTTCTATAGTGAGCTTCTCCATATGATTTTTTTTTTTTTTTTACTGGAAGTCTTCTCAAGATCAAAAGGGGTTTAAAACAAAATGCTATTTCATTTTTTAAAAAGCAGTTGATTATAATAGGTCCAGTTTGGAGGAAGAGGGATACTCAAATTAAGAGCGCTGGAAGTTCTGGCATACTAGAAAGAGTTTTTAAGAACAGCAAAACATTCAGCAAGTAAAAGTACCAGTTGCTTGTAGTCTCATGTTCCTTCTTGCTTTATGGCAAAGCTTCATTTTATAAAAAAAAAAAAAAAAAAAAAAAGCAGTTGATTATAATAGGTCCAGTTTGGAGGAAGAGGGATACTCAAATTAAGAGCGCTGGAAGTTCTGGCATACTAGAAAGAGTTTTAAGAACAGCAAAACATTCAGCAAGTAAAAGTACCAGTTGCTTGTAGTCTCACGTTCCTTCTTGCTTTATGGCAAAGCTTCATTTTATTTTTCCAAAAAGAAAATTACAAGAAAGTAAAATTACAAAAAGATCTGGTTAAAAAGGCAACCTCCAGGCTCTGTTAAAGGGTTGTTATGGGTTCATGTCAAGCTGTATGCCTTTGGCATCTGAAACAATTATGTTTATTATCAGCACAGACCTCAGGGAGAAAAGAAAGATTTTCAAGGATCAGGGAGTAAACTGTAGTCAGTATCCTCCATTTAGTAGACACGATAATGGATCTTAGAGAGAAATATGTTTTTATAGAAGCTGTAGAGTAACAAACCAGGTATTGGAGAAATATTCAACTGTTTAGGAAGTCATGTATTATCAGAGGTTTTATTTTTCCTGCTGCTATTTCTAAACTTGAGAAACTCAATACTCTTTCATTTTCAAGCAACTCAACTGAACACTTTTATGTGTAATAGCTTTCAGAGTGAAACTTTTTGCCACCTCTTAAACCCTGGCCAAGTTGTCTTTGACTGATTTTTGGTGAATTTTCTTAGTTTCCATGATTTGGTAAGCTCCAGGGAATTTTTCCCCACTCGATTTCCTTTAATATTCCTTGAGCGACCATCTTTGTAGACTCCTGTTCCTGGTTCCCAGTATTTTAAGACTGGAAAGAAACTTTAGGTTAATACAGTCTAACATGGTTATATTAAAGATGAAATAAAAAAAAAATGAAATAAGAGAAGCACAGGATGTGGCTTTAAATTACATTGTGGTATGGTTTTAAAACAGCTTAACTGTTATAGCAGCTTTTACCTGTTTTAAATTTAGATATAAAGGATCATATGATTATCTTTTCTAATTTTTTGCTGATTTTTCCTTTTTGGCATACACCTCAAAACTGGACAGTGATAGTCCACGATTTCTTAAGTTATACGGTTAATTTTAGAAAAAAATGAAAGCGTCTAAACCAATGGATAAATTATAGTAAGATCCTTTTTTTTGAACCCTGTGATCGTTAATGAATTTATCATTTAATCTGTCTTTGTCTTTTAAATATCTTGAAAATAACCAAAACATTCTTTTAATTCTTGCAGGTTTTTATGAAACCTGGATAAAATATTAATAATATGCATAAAATGTCTGTGTGTTCTTAGAACTACAATTGCATTAAATATCTGATGCAAAAGTAGAGCAGTCATGTTTTAGAAAACGTTAGCAACACGTCTGAATTGTTGGATTTCTCATGACTTGTCCTTCTTGTAACATCACAGAGATTGCACCATGGTTTTCTCACGAATGTGAAACTTGAAGCTGTGGATAAGCGAAGCCCCAGGTGAATTTGCTTGCTACGATTATGGATATTGACAACCAAAGAATAAAGGTACACGTTTAGATTAGTGTGATATTATATTGGCGTTTTCCCTGTGTCTCCTGTGAGGCTGGCTTCAGAGGCTCTAAGTTCTTGTCTCAGAAGGAGGATGGAACTTGGCCCGAGATCATTGTTGGTCTTGTGTCCCTGGTCTCGTGTCTCAGCTGACATGTGTGGAAGAGGATTCTATAGATTAGACACAACTGATTTTCTGAAGGCTCTTACACATCTTTGTTAGCACTTGCTGCTTAGATGGCATAAATTTTGTTCCTTTAAAAAAAAATCTTCTTTTTGTTGGTATCATCAGATTTTTCTTGAAGCTGTTGTCATTAAGCAGCTGAAGAATGATTACCTCCTTGTTCTCTACTAGTCAAACAAAAGATTTGATGTTGAAGTGAAAATCGATTTGCAGATTTCTATACCATCCTTGTTGTGACATCTGTATTTTTTTAAAAATATACACATCTTCAAAATTAAATTATCCTTAAGTGAAAGCCTTTCATATTTTAAACAGACAGCCAAAAGCAACTATGGAATTCAATAAATCTTCTACAGCATATGACAGTTCAAAATTCATTTTCCACACAAGCACAGTTTATTTTCATATTAATAAAAAATTGAAGTCAATGAATATTTATAGGCTTTATTAATAAAGATGTATTTAAGTTGGATATACAGTTGGACATAATTGAAAAGAAATCTTATTTACTCTATGCCTAATTTGAAAATAACTTCTAATTCATCTCATAGAGAATAATTAGTGTATATATATATTTTAGTAAAATATAGAGATGAGTATTTGGCTTGGCAACAGGTTATCAAGAGCAGATATTGGCAATGACCTTTATTTTTCTGACAGGTGAAAACAATAACTGCGCTAAATGATATTCAGGAATATGTTATAGGTGTTTTATCCCACATTGTTATTAATGTTTACATGTAATTTTAAGCATATTAAGTTCTTATTTGTGGCTTTTTATTGTTTGCTCTTATTATAGTGCTTACTGTGGAAATGATCTTTGAATCTCATAATTATAAATTCAGTAATGTTTCATTACTGAAAGTGAGCATCAATTGTTTTCTCTATATGCTTACTTAACTTTCATTATAAAATCACTACATTTCTAGGAAAAGCTTTATCTTGATAGTACATCACATGGTATTTAGAATTTTAATTGACAGATTTTTTCTGATTCCTAAGATACATAATACAATAGTATCCAAATGAACATATTTGGCAGCTTATTGTGTGATCACAGTGGATTAGTATTACCTTTTAAAATATCATTTGAAAATACCATTTGAAAACCTTTAGCTCCTAAAGTAAATTTAGTATACTTCTTTATTTACTATCTCAGCATCGAACTTTTAAAATCTCTTATGATTTCACTGATCCTTCCAAAGAAATATTTCATATGTCTTCTTCTTTTTCTTTCATGGAAGTTGCTTTGTCCTTTATTAGTGGAAAAAAGTTGAAAATATCTGGTACTTCTGACGAGATTAGAACCCTAATGTTACCTCCATGGCTGTGGGCTAATGGAAATCTCTTTAGGATTTTAGGGCTAAATTAAGATGTGACATGGGGCTTTAGAAAATCTGCAGTGAATTGCTTCCACACACCCTTAGGTCTGCCAGAATATATCCATCTTGAAATGACATACATGTCTTGGGGCTTGTGGAGAACCTGAGGTCCCCCAAGGAGCCTCTGACCTCCTGCAGCACGTTCTGTCACGACCCCTCCTGTCTCCTCCCCAGGCAGGCCCGCAGTTGGGTACATGCTCTTCCTGCCCCTGGAGGTGGAGGGGAGGAGATGATCTGGGGGCTGGCCCAGTTGTCTGAATAGAAACAGATTACAGAGAAGACTCAGAAGCGTGGCTTCAAGTCCTATTCAGCAGTGTTCCCAAAGATACAGGGCGTTGAAAATGAGGTTTTTCCTCTGAATTCTTGTTCAAGGCGATTAAAGGTGGAGGGTGAGGCTGTCTTTGCAAGTAGGGAAATTAGTTGCTTTCCCTATCTTCTCTTGGCCCGAGGCATCCATCTGTGCCTTTATGAATGTGTTGATCGTATTGTTCCGTAATCTTTTTTTTTATTTCTGGATAATATTCCCTTTATGGATGTATCACGTTTTGTTCATTCATCACTGATAGACATTTGGGTTGTTTCCCCTTTTGGCTATTTTAATAATGCTCCTGTGAACATCTGGATGTGTTTTTGTGTGCGTGCATGCTTTCACTTCACTCAGGTACACATCTAGGAGTGGGATTGCTGGGTCTTATGGTATTTCTCTGTTTAAAATTGTTCTCCAAAGTGGCTACACCATGTTACATTCTCATTGGAACTTCTCACAAAGGTCCAAGGAAACTCTCTACATCCTTGACAACATTTGTTCCTATCTACTTTGTTTATTTTGTAATTATCCTATTGGGCCTTATGTGTTTAGATCCAAAGAGTCTGAGTTGTTACTTGTGACCACTAGGTTACGTCTTGGCCAAGAAGGGTGGGATGCAGCAATGGTTGCTTTGTGGTTGTAGCGATAGTAGTGGCAGTAGCGGATGTGATGGTGTTGGTCTCCAGTGTCAGAGACACAGTCCTAGTAGAGTAAGAAGACCCAGGTACTGAATATGGGGTTTGTTCTGGGTACCTAGTTAGGTATGTCGTGTAGCTCATCTTTATCTTCACAACTCTTTTGTTAATTTTTTTATTGAGATATAGTTGACGGGTAGCATTGTATCAATATGAGTTTTAGGTGCATCATGTGATTCAAGATTTGTTTATGTTCTGCAAGCATCACTACCATAAGTCTAGCCACACAATAGCCCTTCCAGGCAGGTGCTATTTATTCTTTAGAGTCGGCATGGAGACCTGAAGTTGACCAGAGTGGCACAGCTAGTTTGTGTGCTTAGACAGTCAGTCGTACCCAACTCTCTGTGGCCCCATGGACTATAGTCCATCAGGCTCCTCTGTCCATGGGGATTCTCCAGGCAAGAATACTGGAGTGGGTTGCCATGCCCTTCTCNTGAAGTTGACCAGAGTGGCACAGCTAGTTTGTGTGCTTAGACAGTCAGTCGTACCCAACTCTCTGTGGCCCCATGGACTATAGTCCATCAGGCTCCTCTGTCCATGGGGATTCTCCAGGCAAGAATACTGGAGTGGGTTGCCATGCCCTTCTCCAAGGGATCCTCCTGATCCAGGGATCGAACCCAGTCTCTCGCACTGCAGGCAGATTCTTTACACTTACATAGTTAGATGGCTAGTTTATATTCAGATGTTTTGCTCTCAGTTTAGCTCTTACTTCAGAGCTATGATGAGCCATTGAAATTAAGGAGCATCATTGTCAGTGTTGGAGAGTGGGACCATGGCAGTCTGTGTCAATATATTCTACACTCTGCCAGGACTAGTCAGGCCAGATATTCTGATTTTCATACCAAAAATATGGATTCAGTTGTGTGTGGTTCATTGGTAGGTGAGCTGTGAAGTTTCTCTTACAATGGCAAAACTTTAAGATACTACTTCTCCTTGACTATATGTGTGCTGAGTGCTAAGTCGCTTCAGTTGTGTCCGACTCTTTGCAACCCCATGGACTATAGCCCACCGGGCTCCTCTGTCCATGGGAATCTCCAGACAGGAATACTGGAGTGGGTTGCCGTGGATTACGGTGTATATTAATTACCATAGTTACTCTCTAATAAATATTTATGATGTACTCAGTGTGTATCGTGTTCAGTTTATAGCCAACTATTATCGTTAATAACTGTTCTTTTGTTTGGTTGCACACTGTACTCTGTTATATCTGAAAACCCATTACTGTCCGCTTATCAGGAATTGTACATTAAATTATAATAGACGGATGGATGCTTTTAGGAAGTTTAGCCTTAATTTGGGGGAAAAATGTATTCTACAAATAAACGTAAAGGGAGAACTTAAAATAGAGTAATATTTGATAAATATTTGCCCTGTGGAAAGCGCTGCTAAGCTGCGAAATGAATTATAAATGAATTCCAAATAGATGTTTTAGGAACTTCTACTGAATCATTAATAAATTGAGTCTCTTCAGCAAGTCTTTTCACATTTAATGCATTAACTGGATTATGTATTTGTGGCATTTCTAAATGAAACAAGAGCATCATAGCCAAGAGGAATTGTCGGGGTAAGTGGTTTATGTGTAGGACTCGAAGCTGGTTTGAATTTTAGGTCAGACCAATAAATTTAAAGCTTTTTGTTTGAAAACACCTGCGGGTAGACTCGCGCAAAGCGGAAGTCCAAATACAAGCCTGTGAGTGTTTGCTGTAATTAAGGCTTGCCAGCCCTTCGAGGAAGTTGCCTGACCCCCACGGGTCCTGGTGTAATTATCTGTCAGAGAGGGAGCAGAGTCTGGAGTGTGTCCTGTCACTCGGCAGTGTCTCCAACACGGATGCATTTTTGAAAATGGTTTTGAAATACGAGGCTAAAACAAGATACCCTGTTTAAAATGACAGTCTTTTGAGCTAAACTTCTAATTAATGGCCATTACGGTGCCGCGGTGATTGATCACTGTCTTCATTTGGGAAGGAAACTGGGACAACTTTCAAAAATATTATGACCCATTAATGAAAAGATAATTTTCCGAGTAGGTGGCAATATCAATTAGTGTCAGCTGTGATTTCCGGAAGAGTTGAAGCAGGTGCATCCACGTGACCACGGTCACAACAAACAGCGATCGATGGTAACTGCTGTCCTGCTCCCTCGGGTGTGGCGTCCCATGCGGCCTCTTCCTCTCCCCGTCCATGCGGCCACCCCACAGGGGAGCCTCGGGGAGGAACCAGCGCAGGTGGCTTGGGTGACTCGCCCGAGGCTACAGGGTCTCTATGTCGTAGAGCAGATGGGGACCAGGTTGCCCAGGTCTACAGCCCAAGCTCTTCATCTGTAGTGGGGCATCTCCACCTGTGCAGGGCAGAAAGCAACTCAGCCCTGGGGGCCGTGTGTCTCTGATGCAGCCACTGGCTCTGTGGTTTAGCACAAAAGCAGCCTTGAAAACTTTATTTGTAGGCAATTCCAATTCTTTTACGTGTCATCAAATAGTCTTTTTTTTCTTTTTAGCAGTTTAAAAATGTAAAAATCATTTTTAGCCACTGGCATGCAAAGAACAGGTGCCAGACCCTGTTTAGCCTGGAAACTGTATTTCCCAGCTCCTGTCTTAATAGATCTGCTGTGCTGATTGGCCACTGAGATGAACTCACTGAGTTGTTACCTTTAGTATAATCTGTTTTAGACCCCCACCTTATTTTTTTGGATATTTGATCTGTAAAGAAAACCAAATCGGTATTTAATTTTCAATCTAGTTTTAGGTAAGTTTTATACAGTCAGTCAAGGAGGTAGAAGAGATGGTGCCACGGATCAACACTTTCTAGACTTAAATGCAGGTTTCTTAGTAGCAAGGGGTTGCTGTGGTTTAGTTACTAAGTCATGTCCAACTCTTTGTGACCCCTTGGACTGTAACCCACCAGGCTCCACTGTCCATGGGATTTCCCAGGCAAGAATACTGGAGTGGGTTGCTATTTCCTTCCCCAGAGGATCGTCCCAACCCAGGAATTGAAACTTGCATCTCCTGCACTGGCAGGTGGATTATTTACCTCTGAGCCATGAGGAAAACCTATCAATGGATTATCAGTCGTTCATTTAATTTTCAGAGTAAAGGTAGTCAGTCTCTCTGCCCCCGCCACCCCACGATGTATATTCTTTCCCAGAGTCAGTGTCTCTGCCGCTGATGTTATATTCTCCAAGAACTGTGTGGAGACTTACCGTGCACATCTTTTATGGAAGTCAGTGTATCCAGCACAGAAACCTTCCCGGCAGCATGAAGCACTGTGGGGGCAGGGAGCTGGCCACTGGGCTGGAGCCACTGCCACGCTCCCGGGTACCCTCACCTGCTCATCCCCCAGCCTGCCCTGCAGGATCTGCCAAGCTCCTGCCGTGTGACTATTTGGCCGGAGGCGCCAGCTGAGTCACGAGCTTGGGAGAATAGAAATAGCACATTTCACAGCTTCTCCACAGAACACTGTCTGTGTGGAACCTCTTAAATAAAATATGACAATGAGGGAGCACTGGTTGTTCTGAACCCTGGTTTCGGGATCATGCATCTCTTTGAGTGTCTGCTGTAGACGGCGAAGCTGCAGAGCACACGTGCCTGTGTACACAGAGGCTGGATGCTGTTTGTGTTTCAAGGGTTAATGGACTTTTAAAAAACTTTTTATTATGTATTGGGGGTATAGCCAATTAACAATGTTGTGGTAATTTCAGGTGAACAGTGAAGGGACTTGGCCATACATATACGTGTATCTATTCTTCCCCAAAACCCCCTCCCAAGCAGGCTGCCACATGACATTGAGTAGAGTTTTATGTGCTCCACAGTAGGTCCTTATTGGTTACCCATTTTAAATATAGCAGCATGTACATGCCCATCCCAAACTCCCTAACTACCCCTTCCCCCGGCAACCATAAGTTCATTCTCTGAGTCTCTTTCTATGTAAGTTCATTTGTATCATTTCTTTTTAGAGCCCACAGATAAGGGGTGCTGTATGATATTTCTCCTTCTCTGTCTGACTTACTTCCCTCAGTGTGACAGTCTCTAGGTCCCTCCGTGTTGCTGCAAATGGCATTATTTCATTCTTTTCCGTGGCTGTCATTCCATTGTATATATGTACTACATCTTTATCCATCCCTCTGTCGATGGACATTTAAGTTGCATCCATGGCTTGGCTCTTGTGAACAGTGCTGCAGTGAACCCTTGGGAGCATGTATCCTTTCAGACCATGGTTTTTTTTTTTTTTTCAAGAGTTAATGGACTTTTGACGAAGTTAGTAGAAAGCCCCCCATTCCCTATAATCTATCACTTCATTCAAAGCTTTGCATTTACTCAGAAATTGTGAGGCTGCTTGCCTGCTGTGGTAGTGAAGACTCATTCCCCAGGCTTCGTCGGATGGTGCTGTCTAGACACACTGCCTGCGGAGCAAACCAGAGAATGTGTGGCTGCGTCTTAGCTTTGGAGGAGACGCGGTGTCTGCTGTTGCTCTGAACAGAAGTGTGCCATTTCTGACCAGCTGCCGCGCTGACATCCCAAATGCCCTCACTAATACTGACACTTGGCTAATTATGCTGAGCATCGTCTCTTTCTCTCACATCCTGCTTTACTCTATTTTTACCCCTGGAAGAATCTCTCTCAAAAATAAAGAACTAAATGAAGACACCCCAGAATAAACTGATTAGGCAGGATGGCGAATACATTTCCCACCTTGTTACAAAATCTGTGTCATTCCTTGTGATACAAGAAAGGGCAATAGACCTTGGGGAAAGGGGAATCTTCTCCAAGCAGGGCGTGGGTGGAGTCTCACTCCGGTTAATTTATTTCCAAATGAAGTTGTGTTATCTTTCCATTGCTGCTGTAACAAATTGCTGCAAACTCGGTGGCTTAAAGTGACACAAACTGGCACATTATATTTCCCTGTGTTGCTGGGCTGGAGCGGAGGTTTCAGCAAGGCTGTTTCCCTTCAGGAAGCTGCTGGGAGTCCAGTTCCCAGTCTTTGTCAGTTTCTACTCCTTGGCTCTTGGTGCTTTTCTTTACCTTTAAAGTCAGCAGGCAGGACACATACAGAAAGTAGCACTGAAACATGTATATCACCATATGCAAAATTAGATAGCTAGTGGGAATTTGCTGTATGATGCAGGGAACTCAACCCTGGTGCCCTGTGATGACCTAGAGGGATAGGATGGTATGGGAGGTGAGAGGGAGGCTCAAGAGGGAGGGGACATGTGTATGTCATGTCGTATATAGTTGCTCAGTCACGTCTGACTCTTCGTGACCCCATGGACTGTAGCCTGCCAGGCTTCTCTGTCCATGGGATTCTCCAGGCAAGAATACTGGAGTGGGTTGCCATTCCCTTCTCCAGGGGATCTTTCTGACCCAAGGATTAAACCTGCATTTCGTGCATTGCAAGCAGATTCTTTACCACTTGAGCCATCAGGGAAGCCCAGAGGTATGTATACATATGGCTGATTCATGTGGATGTATGGCAGAAACTAATGCAATATTGTAAAGCAATTATCCTCCAATTAAAAATAAATAAATACAAATTAAAATTCTATTGTTGATAACTATCATATTTCTATGCAAAAATGAATATATATTGTAATTTTCATTGTGAAATCTGTTTAAATATAAAGCTTCTAAATATTAAACAATATAAAGTCAGCAGGTATCACCTCCATCCCTCCCTCTGACATTTCTGCCTCGGGACATCTGGTTATCATGGGCCCACAGGATAACCCAGGATAGGATGGTCTCTGCCGTCTCAGAGTCCGTCACTTGATCATACCTTCAGTGTCCCTCCTGTGATGTACAGGAGCATTTTCACAGGTTTTAGGGGTTAGGCTGTGACATTACTGAAACCATCATTCTGCCTACTGCAGTGGTGTCAGGTAAAGTTAAGACACTAACAACAGAAGAGGCCGGCCCTTCCTTCCATGTAATTGGCGTTTTTGAGTCACTGAGCTCCATGGGGTAAAAGGGACCATTCTGGGAGCCGGGCGCCAGGGACGAGACCTCACAGCCTGGCTGGGAGATGAGTTACATCACAGAGCAGTGTCGAGTGCAGGGCATAGACGCGTTCACCTACTGCAGTGCAGCAAGCAGAGACACGGAGGGGCAGATGGCTGCTCAAGAAGAGCAGTCTCTCTTCTCTTAGAGAAAGTGTACAACATGCCTTGTTTTATTGCATTTCCAAACACCAAATGCCTTTATTTACTATCGTGTAGAGACAAAGGATATTCAGATTTAATGTTTTAAACCGTGTGCATGTGTATGCATGTATGTGTATTTGTCCACACACACACAGATATATCTACTTAGTTTAACTGAGAGCCACTTGGACTGGCAGGCTGTTGCAGATCTGTGTTTGGACCTGGGTACAGGGGCATCACGGTTAACTGCACGGCTGTGGCAGTCGGGGCTCAGCTGCAGGGAGCAGGGGCCTGCAGCTCAGGCAGCTGGAATAAATCCTCCTTTTCTGCTCCTCCTCCTTAGAGACTTATCACCCACACCTCCTCTCCTGGCCTCCGTCTCTGTGTGTGCATCCTTGCTTCCTTGGCAGAGCCAGGATGGGCCATGGAAACAAGGGACCAGGCTGCATTCATGGGGATGGTCTCCTGACCCCGAGGGGGCCTTTGACAGACAGAGATGGGGTGTGTAGATCTTGAAAACACAGAGGGTGGATTTGTGTTGCAGGATTGTTGAAGTTGGGCTTCCCTGATAGCTCAAACAGTAAAGAATCCACCTGCAGTGCAGGAGCCACAAGTTCGATCCCTGGGTCAGGAAGATACCCTGGAGAAGGGAATGGCAATCCACTCCAGTATTCTTCCCTGGAGAATTCCATGGACAGAGGAGTCTGGAGGGCTACATACAGTCCATGGGGTCACAAAGAGTCAGACATAGAAACCATCTTTGGGGCTTCCCCAGTGGCTCAGATGGTGAAGAATCTGCCTGCAATGCAGGAGACCCAGGTCTGATTCCTAGGTTGAAGCAAATGAGAGAGGAGTTGGAGCTGAACTGTCTGTGTTGGGTCCAGAGGTGCAGGCAGGGCAGGGTCGCAGCCCCGTGAGTAGCTGACGATCAGGGACTCAGGAGAGATGCAGAGTAGGGACAGGTGCCACCGACTGTATCCAGTATCCCGGCTTCAGGGTGGAACTGGGGGAACTTTTCCAGGCTTCCGTGCAGGTGAAGTTTTCCTGGAACTGCAGAATGTGAGCTTCCGTCCCCAGGGAGCAGGTTAGGAATGGGGCGCTCCCGCCTTACCCCAGACCTGCTGAGTCAGATCCTGCATTTGAACGGGAACCCTCTCCGCAGAGCTGCAGTCCTGTATTTGACCAGAACTTGATGTCACTTACGTGTTCCATGTGAGCATGTCCTGGGGCACACAGACCCAGACCTGTTTCTTCCCTCGGTGTCCAGAGTTTACTAAACAGCAGCTCAGCCAGCAGCTTGCTCAGTTTAGACACTGGGGAGCTATTCCTAAAACCTACCTGTTTCAGAATAGCATGCAGCCCCCACCTCATCCTATTGATTCTCACTCCTGGTATTGTGTCCCTAGTCTCCTTACGTCTCCATCTCCATGACAACCACCATAATGAAAGCTGGCATCAGCTCTCTCATGGACCACTACGCTTCCCTTCCAGCTGGGCTCTCTGCTGCACAGAGATGCCAGAGTGGACTTACTCGTGAAATGGAGCACCCACCTTTAGGTTGTTGAGTCACTCAGTCGAGTCCAACTCTTTGTGACCCCATGGACTGCAACACACCAGGCTTCCCTGTCCTTCACCATCTCCCAAAGTTTGCTTAAACTCATGTATATTGACTAGGTGATGCCATCCAACCACCTCATCCTCTGTCGTCCCCTTCTCCTCCTGCCTTCAATCTTTCCCAGCATCAGTCTTTTCCAACAACTCTCAGTATATCCGACTAGGTCCTGCATGCTCCATTCTCAGCTCACTGTCTCTTCCCATCCTTTATAACTTAAGAGACAGCTGTGTGGTTTAGAAAACTGCAAGGATCAGGTAGGTGACTCTGGACTTGGTTTCCGCAGTTCTCTTTGGAGTGATGGTGACGCTCCACTCTCCACCTCACAGGAATGGTCATGCACTGCCCTTTCTCATGCCCCTAGCAATGCGCGTTCATTTCTTTCTTGGGGAACTGGCCACACTCAGGACCCGTGCGAGCAGTGACAGCTGTTTCACGACGCTTAGTACTTGGCAAAGCCCTTCTGCTTGGACAGACGGTGCATCTGGGTCTCACAGTTATGGGACTCTGCTGCAGGAAGGCGAGAGGTCATGTGGTAACGTGCAGGATAGAATCAGGGAAATCAAAGAATTCCATTTTCTTTTTTTTTTTTTTTTTAAACAAAGATATGCTTTGTGAAGTCAGTAGATTTGTGTGTTTTTTTTTCCCTAATAAATGGAACTGGGCTCAGTTTTATGTGAATGTGCCGAAGGTGCAGGCTTTTAATCAAGAACCACCAGGGAAGCAGAGGCTGCCGTCGTGTTCTCCACAGGTGCCTCGTGCCCGGCCATCGCTTCCTCTTCTGCCGTTGCTCTCACGCCTCTGCAGCTCCTCTCTCCTCTGGGAAGGGGTTTCTGCCCTTTCTTTAATGGCTGCTTGTTTACAAACTTCCAGGTGAGGCCACTCTGTGTCCCGTGGCCAGAGAAGACAAAGAGCCATCCCAAGGGCTTGCCTTCAATCACGTCCGCAGGTTTCTGGGGCCCCCGAGCCCATCCTAGCCCCCGCCTCCCATCGGCCATGTTCCCAGCCTCCAAGGAGGCTGCTCCATTGTCCTGTCCCCTCACGCCCTCTCCCCCTACTCTCACAACCCTCCCTACTTCTCCTTCACGGGGAGACCGAAGCAATGCCAAGGGGAATCACCCCGTCCTCAATGGAGTCTCCTTCCCACCCGGGGTCTAGACACGTACTTGGAGCCTCTGCCTGCCTCAGTGGGAGAGACATCCCAGCTCCATCACTTTCCTCTTGGGTGAATTTAATCCGACATTAGATTACACACCCGTGTGTTTAGTTCTTTATCACGTTTTGCCACTGGAATGTAAGCTCCTGGTATGTGTGTCAGTCTCTCAGTCGTGTCTGACTCTTTGCGACCCCATGGACTGTAGCCTAAGATATGCTTTGTGAAGTCAGTAGATTTGTGTGTTTTTTTTTCCCTAATAAATGGAACTGGGCTCAGTTTTATGTGAATGTGCCGAAGGTGCAGGCTTTTAATCAAGAACCACCAGGGAAGCAGAGGCTGCCGTCGTGTTCTCCACAGGTGCCTCGTGCCCGGCCATCGCTTCCTCTTCTGCCGTTGCTCTCACGCCTCTGCAGCTCCTCTCTCCTCTGGGAAGGGGTTTCTGCCCTTTCTTTAATGGCTGCTTGTTTACAAACTTCCAGGTGAGGCCACTCTGTGTCCCGTGGCCAGAGAAGACAAAGAGCCATCCCAAGGGCTTGCCTTCAATCACGTCCGCAGGTTTCTGGGGCCCCCGAGCCCATCCTAGCCCCCGCCTCCCATCGGCCATGTTCCCAGCCTCCAAGGAGGCTGCTCCATTGTCCTGTCCCCTCACGCCCTCTCCCCCTACTCTCACAACCCTCCCTACTTCTCCTTCACGGGGAGACCGAAGCAATGCCAAGGGGAATCACCCCGTCCTCAGTGGAGTCTCCTTCCCACCCGGGGTCTAGACACGTACTTGGAGCCTCTGCCTGCCTCAGTGGGAGAGACATCCCAGCTCCATCACTTTCCTCTTGGGTGAATTTAATCCGACATTAGATTACACACCCGTGTGTTTAGTTCTTTATCACGTTTTGCCACTGGAATGTAAGCTCCTGGTATGTGTGTCAGTCTCTCAGTCGTGTCTGACTCTTTGCGACCCCATGGACTGTAGCCTGCCAGGCTCCTCTGTCCATGGGATTCTCCAGGCAAGAATACTAGAGTGGGTTGCCATGCCCTCCTCCAGGGGATCTTCCCAACCCAGGGGTTGAACCCAGGTCTCCTGCATTGGCAGGTGGATTCTTTACTGTCTGAGCTGTGGAGGAAGCACTTTTCTCTCTTGATTTCCCAAGAACTCTCGATGTCCTTGTGCCTGTAGAGCAGCCTCAGTCCCTGGCATCTCACAAGAACCAAATAAACACTTGCTGAACGAATAGATGAATGAGGGTTGTAAATAAAAATGCACTGATCGGTTGTTTACTGGCAGTAAATTACTATTGTTAAGGATCACTTATGACTCATTCCTTATCAAAACAAATGTGCATTAATCCTTGGCATGAACTGGATCTCCTCTACATAATCCCCCATAAAAGAGTAACTATAACACCACATAGGACACTGGACTTTAATTGGAGCTTCTGTGCTACTAATAGACTTTTAATAGGCAACACAGTAGTTATGAGCATAGCTAAGAATGATACGATATTTGAATAACTGAAATCACGCGTTATTTCATCATGTACGATGCTGTCTCCCTTGGAATATTGACACAGTGAGTCATGTCAGTGATAATGGTGTCGGGAAGGCAGAGCCCGTTCGAGGCCGTTATGCTAGCGGCACGTGACAAACAAGGGGGCCAAGGATGGTAATGGATACATAATGGATAACTAATGGCTGGGACTCTGCACAGTGATGGCTGCTAGTGATTTTCTAGTAGTAATAACCTCCTTCTCTCAAAATGAATGTAACTTCAGTGTTGAAAACTGTCAGCAGCACGAAGAGCCCCCATTGCTTTTGGGTGTGGCCCACTTTGCTTGGCTTAAGCTTTTCCTCCAGAAACCTGGGTTCATCTCACTGCTTCCCAGGCACCGAGGCAAGCTGCTCTGACAGATGTCCCCCTATCAGTGTGTCAGCAGGGCCCTCCTCAAGGAACACACAACCCCACACCCCAGATTGATGTACCTTATGCATATCTCCTCCTTCGCTGGTCTCCACACTGATTGTTTCTCACTTGCATCCAGGATTCTGAAATCAACAAGCAGTTTGCACTGGTGCATGGTAGTACCCTCAGGACACCTACTGCCTGGCCCTTGTGTGGTGCTCGCTCACACCCCCTTCACTCCTCCTTTGCTGGCTTTGGAGGCAGCTCCCCAGCTGGGGTGTTGTCCACTCTGTGCTCCTTCCCACCCAGCACCTTCCTGCCAGACATTCTGAGGCTCTGCAGCTGCCCCAGTCAAGTATTGCAGTGCAAGTTCAGAGATGTGCTTTGCTCTGATCGCTCTTCATAATTCATGTCACCACCTGTGAGCCAAGGCAGTGCTGGACCCAGGATCCCCTTCTACTGAGGCTCACTGCAATGTCTCCATTTCCCTGGGCTCCAGAAACCACATTTATTCAAGAAGAAGGGCTTCCCAGGGGTGGTGCTAGTGGTAAAGAATCCACCTGCCAATGCAGGAGATGCAAGAGACACAGGTTTAATCCCTGGGTCAAGAAGATCCCCTGGAGGAGGAAATGGCTACCCACTCCAGTGTTTTTGCCTGAAGAATCCCATGGACAGAGGAGCCTGGCGGGCTACAGTCCATGGGGTCACAAAGAGTCAGACCAAGATTGAACAACTAACACACAGTAGTCTCTGTGTGACTGGGATGCAGATACAAGAGGGATGTGTGATCCAGGGGGTTGAGGGAGGCTGAGGATGCTGTGGATGGGGTGGGGCGGGAATGCAGAGGACAGAGGAGCTGTCCTCGGGCAGGGAAGTCGGCCCCCTTAGCCCCTTGTTTGCCGACCTTCAGCATCCACCAACATGTATGATGATTCTGTCTGCTCTGAGTTGGTTTGCAAAGTGTTTTTTAAAATTCCATTTTGTTTTTCTAGCACAGGAAAACCAGGCTTTATGGAATAGCTAATAAGGCCAATCAGATAAGCTGTAGGCATCTGCAGAAATTAAACTGAGAAGGAGGAGGAATTGCATGGAATTTTAAGACTGTTTTCGCCTCAGCCACAAAATATTTTATCCCTAAAATAATGTTTTCATAATAAAAATAAATTTCAGCCATTTTTCAGCTGCAGAAATATTGTGAGGCTTTTCTGAGTTTGCCGTTTGCATATGTTTGCGTTTGTTCCTCAAACCGTCAGATTTGACGTGATTGACTCATCCCGGGGGATCTGCCCAAACGGATTATGGGGTCAGAGGACCCTCTGCCCTGCTCTTGGACCCGGGCAACCCTAACACCAGAGAGAAAACCCTGGCAGGTCAGTCAGCTCAGCTTTACTGGGTAATTATACAAGTAGGTAATCCAGCACCTGGTGGAGGTGAGGTGTTAGCCCCCCCATCTCCGGGGTGCATGGGTTCCGGGGTTCCACACTTCAAGTGAGGTGACAGGAGTTCTGAGGCTGGACGGAAACCTGCCCTGGACCACCCACCGCTGAGCCTGGACCCTCTTCTGCAGCTCAGGTGGGTTTGTTCTCAGCTGCCTAAACAAAGACAAAGCCTGCTTTTCCTATGCTAGCAAAACAAAACAGAATTTTAAAGAGTGTTTGCAGACCAGCTCAGAGCAGACAGCATCACTACACATGTTGGTGGACACTGACTTTGGAGGTTGATGGACGAGACCCCCAGACCACAGGGTTTCCCTGCCCCACACTGGGAGGAGCAGCCGCTCTGCTGAGGCAGCAAGGGCTTCGCTCACCTGCCCACTTGGAGCTTTTACGCTGATGATGACTCTGATGCCATGCTGCTGCTACTGCTGCCGCTAAGTTGCCTCAGTCGTGTCCAACTCTGTGCGACCCCATAGACGGAAGCCCACCAGGCTCCCCCGTCCCTGGGATTCTCCAGACAAGAACACCATAGTTGTCCCTTTATTGAAAAAAAATATTTTTAAAAGAAAATGGCTAAGATGGCTATAGATCATCTATTAAGGGTTAAGATCCCTAGTAAATCTGTTAAAATATTAAATATTTACATTAAAATTTCAATATTAATTATATTGCGAGTGAATACTGGAGTGGATTGCCATTCCCTTCTCCAGGGGATCTTCCTGACTTGGGGATCTGATCCAGGTCTCCTTCATTGCAGGCAGATTCTTTACCATCTGAAAGTTTAGTCGCTCAGTTGTGTCCCACTCTTTGCTACCCTATGACTGTAGCCCTCCAAGCTCCTCTGACAAGGAATTCTCCAGGCAAGAATATTGGAGTAGGTTGCTCTTCCCTTCTCCAGGGGAATCTTCCTAACCCAGGGATCGAACCCAGGTCTCCTATATTGCAGGCAGATTCTTTACCATCTGAGCCACTAGGGCAGCCCAAGAATACTGGAGTGGGTAGCCTATCCCTTCTCTAGGGGAACTTCCTGCTCAGGAATCGAACCAGAGTCTCCTGCACTGCAGGCAGATTCTTTACCAGCTGAGCTACCCGGCAAGTCCATATAAGTATAAACATAATCATATGTATGATTACATTAAAATATATTTGTATATGATCATAAACATAATGTAAATTATAATTAGCTCCTTATTAAGGATAATCTGTGTGGAGGTTGGCAGAACTGGTATATTATCTGAATGAAGGCCAGCAGTTGCTGATTTCAGATTTCAGAACCAAGGCTTTCAAGATAGAAAAGTGGGAGAAAGGCAAGAAATGAATGGATAGTCATAAATATTCAGGACCACATGAACTGAAACACTGGAAATAGTTTCTGGTTGGCACTGATGATTTCTTTTGATTTTTATCTAAAATAAACTAGAAAACTAGCTTGAGATGATTAGATCTTTGTATAATACTTTATTTTACATTATGTTAAGCTGTTTGACCTGTGGAGTTTTAGAGGATAAATAGCTTGTGAAATAATTTTTTTTTCCTGTACCAAGAGCCCCGTGGGCAACTAAGTTATTTTCAACAGACATAATTTAAATTCCTGATGTTGACTTATGAACAAATACATAAGGAAACAGGAGCAAACATGTTAATTGCAAACATTCATTCTCCTCCATTGCTTGAAAGTTGTGCACTAGCTTGAACATGTTTTATTTTCTCCAGAAAGGTAATCCATTTTCAGAACACATTGTTGTGATTGAGCTAACCACTCGGTTATACACGGAAAGAGAAGAAGTCTCTTGCAGTCAGCCAGATGGATTACTTGTTTCAGAGAGAATGGTGCATGGAAATATGAGAAAGTTATAGAGAACGTTAAATTTATAACACAGCCCATCTTTATTTTANGAGTGGGTTGCCATGCCCTCCTCCAGGGGATCTTCCCAACCCAGGGGTTGAACCCAGGTCTCCTGCATTGGCAGGTGGATTCTTTACTGTCTGAGCTGTGGAGGAAGCACTTTTCTCTCTTGATTTCCCAAGAACTCTCGATGTCCTTGTGCCTGTAGAGCAGCCTCAGTCCCTGGCATCTCACAAGAACCAAATAAACACTTGCTGAACGAATAGATGAATGAGGGTTGTAAATAAAAATGCACTGATCGGTTGTTTACTGGCAGTAAATTACTATTATTAAGGATCACTTATGACTCATTCCTTATCAAAACAAATGTGCATTAATCCTTGGCATGAACTGGATCTCCTCTACATAATCCCCCATAAAAGAGTAACTATAACACCACATAGGACACTGGACTTTAATTGGAGCTTCTGTGCTACTAATAGACTTTTAATAGGCAACACAGTAGTTATGAGCATAGCTAAGAATGATACGATATTTGAATAACTGAAATCACGCGTTATTTCATCATGTACGATGCTGTCTCCCTTGGAATATTGACACAGTGAGTCATGTCAGTGATAATGGTGTCGGGAAGGCAGAGCCCGTTCGAGGCCGTTATGCTAGCGGCACGTGACAAACAAGGGGGCCAAGGATGGTAATGGATACATAATGGATAACTAATGGCTGGGACTCTGCACAGTGATGGCTGCTAGTGATTTTCTAGTAGTAATAACCTCCTTCTCTCAAAATGAATGTAACTTCAGTGTTGAAAACTGTCAGCAGCACGAAGAGCCCCCATTGCTTTTGGGTGTGGCCCACTTTGCTTGGCTTAAGCTTTTCCTCCAGAAACCTGGGTTCATCTCACTGCTTCCCAGGCACCGAGGCAAGCTGCTCTGACAGATGTCCCCCTATCAGTGTGTCAGCAGGGCCCTCCTCAAGGAACACACAACCCCACACCCCAGATTGATGTACCTTATGCACATCTCCTCCTTCGCTGGTCTCCACACTGATTGTTTCTCGCTTGCATCCAGGATTCTGGAATCAACAAGCAGTTTGCACTGGTGCGTGGTAGTACCCTCAGGACACCTACTGCCTGGCCCTTGTGTGGTGCTCGCTCACACCCCCTTCACTCCTCCTTTGCTGGCTTTGGAGGCAGCTCCCCAGCTGGGGTGTTGTCCACTCTGTGCTCCTTCCCACCCAGCACCTTCCTGCCAGACATTCTGAGGCTCTGCAGCTGCCCCAGTCAAGTATTGCAGTGCAAGTTCAGAGATGTGCTTTGCTCTGATCGCTCTTCATAATTCATGTCACCACCTGTGAGCCAAGGCAGTGCTGGACCCAGGATCCCCTTCTACTGAGGCTCACTGCAATGTCTCCATTTCCCTGGGCTCCAGAAACCACATTTATTCAAGAAGAAGGGCTTCCCAGGGGTGGTGCTAGTGGTAAAGAATCCACCTGCCAATGCAGGAGATGCAAGAGACACAGGTTTAATCCCTGGGTCAAGAAGATCCCCTGGAGGAGGAAATGGCTACCCACTCCAGTGTTTTTGCCTGAAGAATCCCATGGACAGAGGAGCCTGGCGGGCTACAGTCCATGGGGTCACAAAGAGTCAGACCAAGATTGAACAACTAACACACAGTAGTCTCTGTGTGACTGGGATGCAGATACAAGAGGGATGTGTGATCCAGGGGGTTGAGGGAGGCTGAGGATGCTGTGGATGGGGTGGGGCGGGAATGCAGAGGACAGAGGAGCTGTCCTCGGGCAGGGAAGTCGGCCCCCTTAGCCCCTTGTTTGCCGACCTTCAGCATCCACCAACATGTATGATGATTCTGTCTGCTCTGAGTTGGTTTGCAAAGTGTTTTTTAAAATTCCATTTTGTTTTTCTAGCACAGGAAAACCAGGCTTTATGGAATAGCTAATAAGGCCAATCAGATAAGCTGTAGGCATCTGCAGAAATTAAACTGAGAAGGAGGAGGAATTGCATGGAATTTTAAGACTGTTTTCGCCTCAGCCACAAAATATTTTATCCCTAAAATAATGTTTTCATAATAAAAATAAATTTCAGCCATTTTTCAGCTGCAGAAATATTGTGAGGCTTTTCTGAGTTTGCCGTTTGCATATGTTTGCGTTTGTTCCTCAAACCGTCAGATTTGACGTGATTGACTCATCCCGGGGGATCTGCCCAAACGGATTATGGGGTCAGAGGACCCTCTGCCCTGCTCTTGGACCCGGGCAACCCTAACACCAGAGAGAAAACCCTGGCAGGTCAGTCAGCTCAGCTTTACCGGGTAATTATACAAGTAGGTAATCCAGCACCTGGTGGAGGTGAGGTGTTAGCCCCCCCATCTCCGGGGTGCATGGGTTCCGGGGTTCCACACTTCAGGTGAGGTGACAGGAGTTCTGAGGCTGGACGGAAACCTGCCCTGGACCACCCACCGCTGAGCCTGGACCCTCTTCTGCAGCTCAGGTGGGTTTGTTCTCAGCTGCCTAAACAAAGACAAAGCCTGCTTTTCCTATGCTAGCAAAACAAAACAGAATTTTAAAGAGTGTTTGCAGACCAGCTCAGAGCAGACAGCATCACTACACATGTTGGTGGACACTGACTTTGGAGGTTGATGGACGAGACCCCCAGACCACAGGGTTTCCCTGCCCCACACTGGGAGGAGCAGCCGCTCTGCTGAGGCAGCAAGGGCTTCGCTCACCTGCCCACTTGGAGCTTTTACGCTGATGATGACTCTGATGCCATGCTGCTGCTACTGCTGCCGCTAAGTTGCTTCAGTCGTGTCCAACTCTGTGCGACCCCATAGACGGAAGCCCACCAGGCTCCCCCGTCCCTGGGATTCTCCAGACAAGAACACCATAGTTGTCCCTTTATTGAAAAAAAATATTTTTAAAAGAAAATGGCTAAGATGGCTATAGATCATCTATTAAGGGTTAAGATCCCTAGTAAATCTGTTAAAATATTAAATATTTACATTAAAATTTCAATATTAATTATATTGCGAGTGAATACTGGAGTGGATTGCCATTCCCTTCTCCAGGGGATCTTCCTGACTTGGGGATCTGATCCAGGTCTCCTTCATTGCAGGCAGATTCTTTACCATCTGAAAGTTTAGTCGCTCAGTTGTGTCCCACTCTTTGCTACCCTATGACTGTAGCCCAAGAACAATTCCAAGCAACTTTCACGTTTCAATATCGTCTTACTCGAAGGGGAAAAAAGTGTTGGTAGCCCAGAGGTCTGTCTGTAGAATAAATGGATAAGGTTTTGGTTAAACTTAAATGTGCTGTTTAGATGTGTTTGTTTAGTATTGTTTACATAACTTGAATGGACATACTTGAATTTACACATTCACTTGTTTGTTCATTCATCCAACAAATAGAGTGTTAAAATGCTTCAACACATATACTCCAAATATTATCTGGCACTGGTGACAAAAAATACTAGAAGAAACATCCAGTTTCAAATTCCACACGGAAGGAACTTGGAAGTTGTCGGTCTCTTTTGACAACAAGGAAAAAGTTGAACAGACTGAAAACCAACAGCTCTTCTTGGATTTAGAAGTGAGGCGAGGGCACAGGGCGGCTTCACTGCCCCCAAGATCGGAGAGACAGACAGGTGGGTGCTGGGCGTCATGGCTCACCAGAACAGGGCTGCTGAGCAGAGGCCAACCTGGGAACCAGGGCTGGGCAGGTGGACCCGAACCGTAATTGATGAGTTTCTGGGGGCTCAGAGTTCAAAGCTCCAGGGGACCGAGTTGTGGTTGGGGGCACTTAGAGTGTTATGAGATTTACCAATAGACCAAGTTTAACCAGGAGCTCAACTGTTGTAAATCTAGGAGAAAACACCCGTCACAGGTCTGGCAGCGGAAGGGGCAGAGGAATGAATCATTTGGAAATGTATCAGGGTACTCCATCCCTCTTCACAGGGCTGCCTTTAGGGGAAGCTCCTTAACCAGAGCCCACCCTGCTGGGGCATTGGCAGAGCCTAGCTGACTTGGGAGGGTGGATGGTTGTCATTCAGCCACTCAGTCGTGTCCGACTCTTCGCAACCCCATGGACTGTAGCCTGCCAGGCTCCTCTGTCCATGAGATTTACCAAGCAAGAATACTGGAGTAGGTAGCCATTTCCTTGTCCAGGGGATCTTCCTGACCCAGGGCCCGAATGCGTGTCTTCTGCACTGGCAGGCGGGTTCTCTACCACTGAGCCATCAGGGAAGCCTGGACCAGAATATATCGCAACAGAAATCCCCAAAACGTTAGCAGGGAGCCTGCAGCCAGAGCTGCTTCAGTGCTTACAACTTTACAGCTCTTAATGGCAGAGCTTTTGAAAATAGTTATGTTTGTTATAACCATAAACTCATTTTGAGAGAGTTTTCCTCACACCACTTATGAAGGAGGTTTTTCTTCCCAAGACATTACCCACGCATCTGGCCATGGAGCCCCAAGTGTGGCTGTTTCATGCCCAACTCTGATGAAATATTTAAAGATCTGTTAACAAAGATTAAAGCCCTGGGGATGCTGTTAGAAATTTGGCTTTTTTATTTCTTGCAAGAATCCTATGGCAGAAATTTATTTTATGGGATAATCTAATTGTATTTGTTATAGCAGTAATTGTAGAAATAGAGAAGTAGAAGCTTATGTAGACATATTTATCAGAAATGGAGACATTGAGAGTTGAAAGTCCTCTGCATTAGGCCCTCCACCAGGTTTCTCTTGGACTCATTGTCTTACAAAATTAAGAAAAAGTCTATGGCCTTAAAAAATTACATTATTTTGATTATTTTTGCTATAACTCTGAGTTTGATGGCAAATTCAGTTGATAAACAACTGTTCCATGGTATCCCCCTAAAGAGCCATTTCAAAGTTTTTATCCAGAAACCATCTTCAGAGTAATCTAGGATATGTAGTTTAAGAAAATGTGATTTCCAGGTATTATTCCTGATGTCCACTCCTCCAGCCCCAAATTTGAGTCCTGATGGGGAAAGGGGACAGTTGGTACTTTGCTTATTACTAAATTTTGAAAACCACTGGAGAAGGCAGTGGCACCCAACTCCAGTACTCTTGCCTGGAAAATCTCATGGACGGAGGAACCTCGTAGGCTGCAGTCCATGGGTCGCGAAGAGTCAAACAGGACTGAGTGATTTCACTTTCACTTTTCACTTTCATGCACTGGAGAAGGAAATGGCAACCCACTCCAGTGTTCTTGCCTGGAGAATCCCAGGGACAAGGGAGCCTGGTGGGCTTCTGTCTATGGGGTCCCACAGTTGGACACGACTGAAGTGACTTAGCAGCAGCAGCAGCAGCCCAAGAAATATGATGAATTGGGCAGTGACCTTGACAAATGAAAGAATTTTAGATTGGCTATGGTGAAACTATTGATTTTTTAACTTAATGACAAGTTGTCTTCCATAATACTTATTATAGGAACAGACTAGATAGGAGGTGAGGGAGCTATATCTATGAAGGAGGAGGTTAGCGGGGGAAGGGAACGGAGATGATTTCCCCAGAGTGGGAAGGAAGAAAGGAACATAGGGACTGATGGTTCCAACTACTGAGCAGTACTTCCGGAGAGTCAAGGTTTGCAAATCCCCAGCAGTTGCTTGGAAATGCACATTTCCTGCCGGCTGTGTATCTCAGGAGCTACTTGTATCAAATGAAGCTATTACATGACAAGGGTAGTTTTTTAAAGTATATCGACTCTTTTGTTCTAATTCTTTTCCTTCATGGTCCCTCGACATCAGTTCTTGCTTGGATAGACACAGATAGTGTATAGGAAGCAGATCAACTCAACATGGAATTAATGTTTAATGTGCAAAACTGTGGGTAGTTCTGGATGGCAGTCCTGCGTTAGTCATTCCACGTTGCTTTGTTTTCATTGTGAAAACACCATTTTATATTCTTATTAATTTTTGTTGGAGTTTAGTTGGTTTACAAAGCTGCGTTATTTTCTGCTATACAGCAAAGTGAATGAGTTGTATGTGTACACATATCCCCTCTGTCTGAATTTCCTTCCCATTTAGGACACCGCGGAGCATTGAGCAGAGTTCCCTGTGCTACAGTAGGTCCTCATTAGTTTTCTGTCTTATACATAGTAGTCAGTAGTGTAATATATGTCAATCCCAATCTCCCAATTCATGGGAGATTGAATTCTGCCCTTGGTGTCTAAAAGAATTTGTTCTCTACATCTGTGACTTTATTTCTGCTTTGCAGATAAATTCATCTATACCATTTTTCAAGATTTCACATATAAGCAACATTATATGATATTGGTCTTTCTCCTTCTGACTGATTTCGCTCTGTATGACAGTGTGTACTACGTCCATCCACGTCACTGCAAATGGTAGCAAATGCCTTTTTTATTTTAAAAACGTAATTTCCCTCTGCTACAGTAGGTTCTTAGGTCGAGTGCTCCCAGATAACCTCACAATTTTTATTTCTGGAAGGTTCTTTCAGTAAACTCTTCTCAGCGTAAGTCTGGCTTTTCCATTTACTGATTGTCTGATCCCTGCAAACCTCTTAAACGGTTCCTTTCCATCATCTATGAAAACAATGTATAGTGGTCATTAAACAAGAATGTGTGTGTGTGTGTGTGTAACAACTATGCCTGGAATGCAAAAGTTCACAACAAAAGGACTCGCCTCGCCTTAGCATGCATGCCTATTCTTACATTGTGGGGTGTTTTGTGAAAATGCAACATAAGCCTCCTAGTCCTCCCGTGAACAGGTGTCTGGCCTCTGTCCTGTTCCTGCTTCTCCCGGCTGGCCCCCAGCAGAGCCCTGCATCTTTGGAAGTAAGATTCACCATGGTCTCATTAGCATGTATAGTTATGAGCGGGTATTGGGATAATGTATGAAAACTCAGTTCTTCTTTCTAGAATGAAATTCAAGGCTGCTGCTGCTGCTGCTAAGTCACTTCAGTCGTGTCCGACTCTGTGTGACCCCATAGACGGCAGCCCACCAGGCTCCCCCGTCCCTGGGATTCTCCAGGCAAGAATACTGGAGTGGGTTGCCATTTCCTTCTCCAATGCATGAAAGAGAAAAGTGAAAGTGAAGTCGCTCAGTCTGTCTGACTGTTAGCGACCCCATGGACTGCAGCCCACCAGGCTACTCCGTCCATTGGATTTTCCAGGCAAGAGTACTGGGGTGGGGTGCCATTGCCTTCCCCGAAATTCAAGGCTAAGTCTCATTAACTGAAACTGTATTCATTTAAAGCTACACGGATTCAGGTACAGTAGAGCCTCTTTCTAAATAAGTTCATGTCATACATATAGGTGCTTATAATTCATTCACCACAAGCCTTTGAAATAGATTGGAGGCCTCTGACAATAAAATACATGTATCCAAAAAGCCTGTTGAAATGGAAATTAAAAATTTAAAAACCATATAGCAGGAGCAAACAAGCATAATAGTTACTTAGGCTAATAAAATTATTGTGATTGAGCATTAAATTGAGCTCCACTGTTCCCCAATAAATAGCTGCTTATTATCCAACTGCCCAAAGGAACAGAGAGGGGTGATAATTACCGTCATACGTCTTATGCAGCTGATGGTTTTCGAGGTAAGGCGATGTGTGAGCCACAGTGCCAGGAACCTCAGAGGCAGCCAGTTGACTGAGGCAGGGACAGAGCGCCCAGGTCCAGGGCAAGTCCCTGATGTGGGGACTGGAACTGGATGGTAAATGATGAGGCAAAGCAAGAAAGACGGTGCAAGTCCAGACAATCGCCAGCTTTGGAGTCGCGTGAAGGATTTGTCCTTGGTTATTTACGTGCTGATACAGTTCTTAAGCGTCTCAGTTATTTTACTGACCATTAATAACTAGTGCATATAGTGGTAATACCATCAGGAAGCTTCACTGTCTGTTTAAGGATAGGAGCTTGAGACAGTGGCCAATTTCATTTTACGACCTTTGTTTTCCAGTTCATCAAAATCTGGGCAAGAAGGGTCTATATATTTACTCAGCTTTATGCAAACCCAAATATGTGAAAAATCGTAAATGCATGAAATACAGTGCTAGAGATGATTTGGTTTTCAGAATGATTCTTCGCTTTACAAAAGGACTCTTTGTAAATATTCTTAAACTGCCACTCTTCTTTAGTAACATGAAAATCTGGTTAGAATTCTTAAAATTGGATTTTCCTCCCAAGTTATGAAGATCCAAAGATATGAAAATATCTTTCATAAAGACATATATGGATACAGAATTTGGTTATAAATTCCAAGTTTAGATGGCCCTTGTGGGGAGGGGGCCTCATATCACTAGATTAGAAAGGGCTATTTTAAATTTCCACTGTTTTCATTGTCAGTAATTATATACAGTCTTAGAAAGAGTAATTCAATATTTCTTAATGTAAATGTAAGGGGAAAATGTTGAATAGAGAACATAAAAAATCATGTCTATCTGCTTTCAAAACATTTTAAAAGATATTTTCTTTTTACTTTTTCAGTTTTAGACCTAAATTCCGCATAGGATTCCCAGGTTTGGTCCAATAGTTATAGCTGAACTAGAAAGACTTAGCTCTCCTGCACATTGGATCTGGGAGCGCTTGGCCTGCCTTGTTTGTATTTAGAGGTGGTTTCCTTGCTTTTGAAATGCAAACTATTGCATTACAAAATTTAAAAGAGAAGGACTTTTAAAAAATTGAGTCTGGCTCATATTCATCTATGTATTTGCATATGTAATAAAATTCTATTCTGTGTCGAACATAATAAATGATACAGCGTACAGAGTTGGGAGTATTTGTCTCCCTTTAAAAAGAATAGTTTATTTTATCAGACAGTTGATTACTGTGGTTCTTCTTCATCTTGTTGAGGCTTTATTTAGCCTTTTTTAGAACTGGTCTGGAGTAACCATTATCTAGGACGTGTTTCTAGCATGTGCCTTTTTGGTGTCTCAGTCAAATCATCAAGGTGTTACTGAGGTCCCTCCACTCTGGTCTCTCTGTTCTTCAGTGGTGTGTGTCCTCCAGTTTGAGTGAAAGTCAGTCGCGTCTGACTCTTTGTGACCCCCATGGACTGCAGCACACGAGGCTCCTCTGTCCGTGGAATTCTCAAGGCCAGAATACTGGAGTGGGTTGTCGTGCCCTCCTCCAGAGGATCTTCCCAACCCAGGGATCAAACCCAGGTCTCCTGCATTGCTGGTGATTCTTTACCATCTGAGCCCTATCTTTGTCTTGTTTTCAGCTCTGTATCAGCTGCTCTCCACCAAGTCTCACCTCACACACGTGCAGTCCGGCCATTGGCCATTGGTCCTGTGAGTAACCCACATAGACTCTGGGGTCCCCTTCTCAGAGCTCTGTCCTCCCTGTCTTTGTCCTCGCATCTCCAGGGGCATCCTCAGCTCTGAACGAACAGTGATCTTTGCTCCTCAGCACAGCCTGACTACTTTCCTAAATCTTTGTCTTTGTCTCACCCTTCTTCCTTACTGGAGGACTTCTCATTTAGAACTGCAAGGTAGGTGTGTTGCCTTGGGTGTGTGAGGTCATGAGGACCAAGTCAGTGGAATAAAGATAACATAAAAAACCCAGATGCTTATTTCACATTGACTTGTTTACTCCTAAGACCCATTGCAAGAATCATACAGCTTCATAATTATTATCTTAATGGCTTTGTCTTATTTAGGAGGATAAAGTAGGTAATAGTTAAGATTCATTACAGTTTTAATGGCCAAGTTTTGCTGATAGTTAGTACTTATCTTTGTATAATTTGCAAATATAGAATACTGTCATATTTATTCTGCTTTTACATGTCCTATTTCAAAGCAACTGCATGATTTTCTGTTGGAAATTTCTAATGCGAGATAGTGAAACCTTAGGGTCAGAGTCTGCTGTCAAATGCCTTGTCTTGGGCAGAAATGGCATGGGTACTTGGTGTGCCCTGTCCTCTGCCAATGATGGGGCATGGCCAACAGAAGGTGGACTTGATTTTTTGGTACTTCTGGTCCAAGGACAGAAGACTGTTTTGGTTTCACTAGTCACTGTTCCTGAGGTTGGAGTGTGGAAAACTGGTAATGGGTCTGTGATAGGGAGCTTTTGAGGTAGGCAGTAAAGCCAGGGGGGCAGAATTCAACAATATTCTTAAATACAGTCAGCAGATATTTTCTATAAAGAGCCAGACAGCTTTGTAGGTCGTATGGCTTCTGTTGCGACTATTCAGCTCTGCTGTTGTGGCATAAAAGCAGTCATAGATAATATATAAATGAATGGACATGGCTGTGTTCCAATAAAACTTTATTTATAGAACTGGAAAGTTGTCCCTATTTGACTCACAGGACATAGTTTGCTGACCCATGTTTTTAAAATGGTACTAAATAGATAGTAGTTACTGAGATATGTGGGTCAAATAAGAAGGATGGGTTGATTGACAAATCTAGCCAGAAGAAAAATGAAAAGTAATGGTAAAAATTGACAATTAAGTGGTGTTTACTAGATACTAGTCACTATTCTAAATGTTTTACATTCATTAACTTATTGCATCTTTATAACAACAACCCCATGATATAAGTACTGTCTTCCTTGCTGGGAAACATGGAGGTTTTATAATATTCCCAAGATCACATGGATTGTGAGCGGCAGGACTGGGATTCAAACCCAGGTTCTGAGATCCAAATCAAGTTCCAAGATCCAGGCTGTAAACCAATGTGGTTTATCACCTTGCATGGCTGAGCTGACAAGAGAGAGGCGGTCAGGAGGAACTCTGGAGATGAGTGCCGTAGACTTTATATTATCTCAGAATGTACATAAGGTTGCGTTTGAAAGGCCAGAATGGGATGGACAGGCTGTACATTGACTATGCGTGATGGGACTGCAGAAGGCTGGAGACTGAGGGGAAATCTCCACCCTGACATTAACTTTCTTGGAGTGTGAAATATATCAAAAATGATAGAGTGTATATAACATATGTGATGGATGTAAGGAATGATAGTAAAACACACTTGAACCCACTATTCCACTTTTAGAAACAGGTTGTTATCAAGACCAAAGGAGCTCCCTGAGCCGCCTGGTCTGATTCTGTTCTTATCTCCTTCCAAAATAGCCCATTATTCTCCATTTTAATTAATATTTACCTTGCTTTTCTTTATGATTTTATGACATATGTGTATAATCTAAACAGTATGCTATTTACTTTTGTCTTTTATATGAATGGAATCATACTGGTTCAGTGATTTTTTTTCAGTGATTTTTTTCTTTCAGCATTAAATCTTTGAAGTTTGTACACCTTGCTATATCTAATGGTAATTCATTTCCGTTACTGTATAACACTCCGTTGTATGAATATAATCCAGTTTATTTATTCATCCTGTTAATGGGCATCAGGTTTGCTTTAGGTTTTAGTTTGCTTAGGGTGATGCGACTGCAAATATTTCAATATGCTTTTTGTATTATAGAGCACAAATGCAAGAATTTCTTTAGGAAATATTTTTATGAGTGGAATTCCTTTCCCATAGACTGACACGCTGAACTTTAAGAGGTAACACCACATTGTTTTTTAAAGTGATTGTACCAATTTCTTTGTTCACCAGCAGTGTCTGAGTTGGTAAGGCTCTGCATCCTGGCAAAGCCTTCACGTTGCTGGGTGAGTGGATTTGTGGTTTTAACTTACGTTCCTCTAATAGCACTTGAATGATTTTTCAGGTTTTATTATTTTTGCTTTCACACTCTTCCTAGTCACTCTGTGCATGTGTGTGTGCTCAGTGGTGTCTGACTCTTTGTGACCCTATGGACTGAAGCCTGCCAGGTTCCTCTGTCCATGAATTTCCCAGAATACTGAGAATACTGGAGTGAGTTGCCATTTTCTCCTCTGGAGGATCTTGCTGACCGTGTCTCCTGCGTCTCCTGCATTGGCAGGTGAATTCTTTACCACTTGAACCAATAGACAAATATATACTTCCAAGGCTGGTGGACTCTTGCAACTCACTATAGATGCCTTTTTATCTCCCTCATGCTAGTAGGGTTGGTGAATGAGCAACCCCAGCACAGAAATATCCTCTCAGGATCCAGATGGATAAATCTGTGTCTCCACATCAATCAAAATCCATTTGTTCTTTAGGATTTTGGAGGCAGAGGGATTCAGGCTTATTCACACACCATTCCCACCACAAACTAGAGGAGATAACTTAGGCAAAGTTATACCACTTCTTGAAACTCAGTTGCCTCAGTAATAAGATGAGCATAATAGCATCTCTCTATGCTGGATGTTGTCTGTTGATTTTAAGTTCTTCCTTGTTTTATGGGGGCTAGAAGGCTGAAAACTACATTTTCCAGGCTCCTTTGGTCAATAGAGTTCTGGTTTGGATCCTGCCAATGCAAGACACTCAGGTAGACCTGGGAGGCTGAGAGGAGGAGAGCCATTCACTCCCCTCTGCCTGTTTGTGGTGACCACGTGAACGTACAATGGACACGATGCTTGCAGTGACTTGCAGGTGAGCTTCCAGAAATCTTGACTTCAGTGTGACACATGAGATGAGATCATGAGGTGAGATCATTGGTAGGGGCTTCCTGTGACTCAGGTATTTTCTTATTTCACAGTCAACAGTGATTCTCACTGACCCTCACCCCCTTGCCAAATATTATGAATTTCTGTATTAACTCCCTTTCTGCTAAAATACCTAGAGTGACTCTATTCATCTGCCTGAACTCTGACTGATATGCACTCCTTTATACTACCTAACTGCTTCAGGCTGTTGTGAAAATGAAATGAAATCATATGGTGCCCTAGTATAAGCCTGGCACATAGGTGGGTGCTTTATAAGCAAGGGGAAGAAAAGCACCGTCTTTTTTTCAAAGAGGCTCACCTCTCACTTTGAAAGGAAACAAAAAATGCATAGAGCATGATGAAGGACCTTGGGTAAACCTTCATTTAAAACTTTGTTTCCATGACACCTGGGCCAGGGTTCTAACACTGCTGCTCTAGCATGCCAAAGTTGCTGTGAGACTCCCAAATGTCTAGAAGCCAGCATTGCATGCCGTTGGCCAGGTTCGGTCTCCACCAGGTGTGTTGGAATGCCAGCATCCCTCCCTAACTGTGATGGTGACTTTGTTTATGATGTTCATGTTGAATCTCATTAAAACATCCCTGCCCAGAATTATCCCTGCACCAAAAGCCTACCGATACCTGCCGGGAAATTTTCTAAACCGTTTTCTAAGTTGAGTCAATGAAAAGACACCACCTCCCTCCATACCACTGAAGCATCACCTGGAAGCAATCAATGCAGCTATGGCTTCCGTTCATTTCTCCACTGGCCTCATGCAGGTTTGAAATAGGCCACACTGTGACTGGCTCACATCAGAAATGCTCACTTCCAAGGGCTCCTTTGCTTCCATGTTTTGACATTTTCAGAGTTCTTCATGAACAACTTCAGAAAAGCTACCGGGCTGCCAATCAAATTCTATCTGACTTCAGAGTTCTGAATTCTTTTTTTTTTTTACACTGTTGGAAGAAATGCTCCCCTGAGAGAGGATGTCACCCTCCCTTTCTCAGCACCAGCGACACCGATCCTAATCTCCATCCTCTCCAGGCGAACCCTGCCTTTGTTGTCCTCCAGAGTCTCCTTTCTGATTCCTTTCCTCTCCTTTAGGAGTCCCTACCCACTTCAGAGATTCAGGGTTCTCAAGTGAAGTTACATTATTGTGCCCCTTCCGACAGACATCATTACACTATTTATTTATGTATTTCACTGTACTGGGTCTTAGCTGTAGCATGTGGGATTTTTAGTTGCAGCCTGTAAACTTTTAGCTGAAGCATGTGGGATCTACTTCCCTGATCAGGGATCGAACCCCAGCTGCCTGCATTGAAAGCACAGAGTCTTAGCCACTGGACCCAGGGAAGTCCCCAGACACCTGCATTTTAAGGCCTGTGTCCTCTGGTGTGGAAAGCTCTGTTTACTCACACATTCAACACACGTATAAGTGCCTTATATGTAATGGGCACTGTGATAGGCAGTATGGACAGAACAGAGCATGCCCTCCTGTTTTCCAGGAGGTTAGTAGGAAAGACATCTCTGGGGCAGTGCCAGCTGGACTGTGGGAGCTCGGGCTTGGGAGGTCAGTGTGATCAGGGAACACATGGGCCTGATGGGAGGAGACTCAGGCAAAGCAGGGTGGCAGTCCACATGGGAAACACCTCATGACATATCCATGTGACCTTTCCAGCTCAGGGGACATGTGGGCAGCAAATGTGGGGTGGCTTTGTCTGAAAGTCTAGCTGTAAGACAGCCTCATCCTGAAGGAGCTGAATGGTGGGCTCTTTGGAAGCCAAGGGGAGGGGGCTTGCCCTGTGAGGCTGTGCGAGGGAGAGCTGAGAAGAGGTGGGTGGGGAGCAATGTGTGGCCAGTCTTTGCTTCAGAACAAGGCAAGCTCTTCTTGGGTGCACATCATGTTGGCAGAGGGCACCAGGGGGCAGGGGCCTGTTGGTTTGTTAATCTGTGTGTCTGCAGTTGCGGTAAAGCATTTTCTCAGAAATGGAATCCAATTCCGTGCCCAGTGTTCAGCTTAGTGCAAGTCAAAAGCAATGATGTGTGCTATGTCCTCTGTGTTTTATCTCTGGAGTTTGGTATTTATTGCCTAGTGTTTTGAGAATACCTTCTTTATGGGGTGTTAGCAGGGGAAACTAGTTAGACAGTTTTCTATTTCAGAGCCATCTCATTTCCTGGCAAAATACCTCCATCTTTTCCTACTATCTTTTAAGGCAGGAATCAAGGGTGGTCATTTTCTTTTTATATCAGGGAGAATATTTGGATTGTGTTAAGGGAAATGGAATACATTTGGTCTTGCCTTTCATATCCCTTTGTGGTTTTTTTTCTTATTTGTGAAATGGGACTGGTGCTTTCCATGTCAGAGGGTGATTTTCAATACATAATGAGATAATGGATCTGAGAAGACTTCTAGACTCCAGCGTCAGGCTGGCTCCAAACAGAGGAGGTCCCTTGGTTCCAGGCTGTCTCTTATACACATCTAGATGTGTATAAGAGACAGCCCTGGGATTCTCCAGGCAAGAATACTGGAGTGGGTTGCCATTTCCTTCTCCAATGCATGAAAGAGAAAAGTGAAAGTGAAGTCGCTCAGTCTGTCCGACTGTTAGCGACCCCATGGACTGCAGCCCACCAGGCTACTCCGTCCATTGGATTTTCCAGGCAAGAGTACTGGGGTGGGGTGCCATTGCCTTCCCCGAAATTCAAGGCTAAGTCTCATTAACTGAAACTGTATTCATTTAAAGCTACACGGATTCAGGTACAGTAGAGCCTCTTTCTAAATAAGTTCATGTCATACATATAGGTGCTTATAATTCATTCACCACAAGCCTTTGAAATAGATTGGAGGCCTCTGACAATAAAATACATGTATCCAAAAAGCCTGTTGAAATGGAAATTAAAAATTTAAAAACCATATAGCAGGAGCAAACAAGCATAATAGTTACTTAGGCTAATAAAATTATTGTGATTGAGCATTAAATTGAGCTCCACTGTTCCCCAATAAATAACTGCTTATTATCCAACTGCCCAAAGGAACAGAGAGGGGTGATAATTACCGTCATACGTCTTATGCAGCTGATGGTTTTCGAGGTAAGGCGATGTGTGAGCCACAGTGCCAGGAACCTCAGAGGCAGCCAGTTGACTGAGGCAGGGACAGAGCGCCCAGGTCCAGGGCAAGTCCCTGATGTGGGGACTGGAACTGGATGGTAAATGATGAGGCAAAGCAAGAAAGACGGTGCAAGTCCAGACAATCGCCAGCTTTGGAGTCGCGTGAAGGATTTGTCCTTGGTTATTTACGTGCTGATACAGTTCTTAAGCGTCTCAGTTATTTTACTGACCATTAATAACTAGTGCATATAGTGGTAATACCATCAGGAAGCTTCACTGTCTGTTTAAGGACAGGAGCTTGAGACAGTGGCCAATTTCATTTTACGACCTTTGTTTTCCAGTTCATCAAAATCTGGGCAAGAAGGGTCTATATATTTACTCAGCTTTATGCAAACCCAAATATGTGAAAAATCGTAAATGCATGAAATACAGTGCTGGAGATGATTTGGTTTTCAGAATGATTCTTCGCTTTACAAAAGGACTCTTTGTAAATATTCTTAAACTGCCACTCTTCTTTAGTAACATGAAAATCTGGTTAGAATTCTTAAAATTGGATTTTCCTCCCAAGTTATGAAGATCCAAAGATATGAAAATATCTTTCATAAAGACATATATGGATACAGAATTTGGTTATAAATTCCAAGTTTAGATGGCCCTTGTGGGGAGGGGGCCTCATATCACTAGATTAGAAAGGGCTATTTTAAATTTCCACTGTTTTCATTGTCAGTAATTATATACAGTCTTAGAAAGAGTAATTCAATATTTCTTAATGTAAATGTAAGGGGAAAATGTTGAATAGAGAACATAAAAAATCATGTCTATCTGCTTTGAAAACATTTTAAAAGATATTTTCTTTTTACTTTTTCAGTTTTAGACCTAAATTCCACATAGGATTCCCAGGTTTGGTCCAATAGTTATAGCTGAACTAGAAAGACTTAGCTCTCCTGCACATTGGATCTGGGAGCGCTTGGCCTGCCTTGTTTGTATTTAGAGGTGGTTTCCTTGCTTTTGAAATGCAAACTATTGCATTACAAAATTTAAAAGAGAAGGACTTTTAAAAAATTGAGTCTGGCTCATATTCATCTATGTATTTGCATATGTAATAAAATTCTATTCTGTGTCGAACATAATAAATGATACAGCGTACAGAGTTGGGAGTATTTGTCTCCCTTTAAAAAGAATAGTTTATTTTATCAGACAGTTGATTACTGTGGTTCTTCTTCATCTTGTTGAGGCTTTATTTAGCCTTTTTTAGAACTGGTCTGGAGTAACCATTATCTAGGACGTGGTTCTAGCATGTGCCTTTTTGGTGTCTCAGTCAAATCCTCAAGGTGTTACTGAGGTCCCTCCACTCTGGTCTCTCTGTTCTTCAGTGGTGTGTGTCCTCCAGTTTGAGTGAAAGTCAGTCGCGTCTGACTCTTTGTGACCCCCATGGACTGCAGCACACGAGGCTCCTCTGTCCGTGGAATTCTCAAGGCCAGAATACTGGAGTGGGTTGTCGTGCCCTCCTCCAGAGGATCTTCCCAACCCAGGGATCAAACCCAGGTCTCCTGCATTGCTGGTGATTCTTTACCATCTGAGCCCTATCTTTGTCTTGTTTTCAGCTCTGTATCAGCTGCTCTCCACCAAGTCTCACCTCACACACGTGCAGTCCGGCCATTGGCCATTGGTCCTGTGAGTAACCCACATAGACTCTGGGGTCCCCTTCTCAGAGCTCTGTCCTCCCTGTCTTTGTCCTCGCATCTCCAGGGGCATCCTCAGCTCTGAACGAACAGTGATCTTTGCTCCTCAGCACAGCCTGACTACTTTCCGGAGCTGCCCTTTCATAGCTGTTAGAATCACTCTCTATTAGGATCCCTCTTAATCCGTCTACCTCACAGCACATATTGTTTTGCTCTCTTTGCCTCTTTGGGTCCAATGACTCAATCTCTCTTCGTTTGTCAGGATATCGAGATTTATTGCTTCCTTTTACTCCATGTATTTCCTGTCAGCTTAAGGTTTATTCTGGTGTCAGATGGTGACTCTCACGGTTGAGGGTGCCGACCTTGTTCTTGCAGTAGCTGCAGGACAGGAAGTCTTCTTTGAAAAACATCTTAGAATGTCTAGTTGGGAAAACAGATGGGTCCTACCCTTTCAAGTTCTATTCAATCCTTGACAATTTTTTTTTTTTTTTAATGTGACAACTTCTTTAATTTCTTGGAAAAACTGGTGCAACTGCCTTTGGTGGCTAGATCAGAAAGCTGTTTCATAGCATGTTTTCAGTATTGTTTCAGCTGTAATGTGAGATTATAACAATTTTAATCTCAACTTCAGAGGTGTTTTCTCATATTTTGACACAGGCATAGTGGTATACTAATGACCAAGGACTAATTTCCAACAGGTTCATTCTGATGGCTGGGACCACAAATATTACTGCTGGGTGGCTGCAGATAGCCCTGACCTTCACCCCATTGCATGGTGTGATGTCATAAGTCATCCCCTGGAAGTGCCACGTTGTGTGTATCTTGCTGTTCATGTTGTTGCTTTTTAAAGACTTAGTCTGAAGCCTATCTCAGTGCTGTTTTTCTCATTTCATTGTAGGTATTTTAAAGCTCAATATCACATAGGTGAATTGATTAACTGGTATTATAGTGACACTGAAAGCCAATTATTCATAATTAAGCCTTAAAGGACATGCCTTGTATAAATGAAGAGTTATCGTCATTAAGGAATCATTTTGATAATGTAGTCTAGAAGAATCTTTGTTTTCCACATTTTAGTTGGGGAAAACTGAGCTAGGTCTAAATTCATCTGGGTCAAACCACCTCTCTTGTGTCTCCTGCATATTGGCAGGCAGATTCTTTACCACTAGTGCCACCTGGGAAGCCCCTTGTTTGGATTAATTATTATTAATCTAGTTTATTATAGGTTTCCTGATTAACCTTATATTTTATAATTATTCAAATCTGCATTATTAGTCTTAGTTTTAAAAACCTAGACTTTAAGACATACTCGTAGTTCTATACACACACACTGACACACACACACACACACACACACATATCATCTACACCCCCATTGTTAAAGCAAAAATACGTACACACACACACACACACATAATCCTACTCCCGCATTTATTTTCTTACTTATTTATCACAGAATCTTTTCACACTGGAAAGTAGAGATAATTCTTTGGTCTGGGTCCTGCAGAAAAGCAAAATTTGAGGGTCTAGCATCGATGTTGCAACAGCTTCTTTACTATCTTGTCTTGTTTCTTTGCCATAATATTAATAGTCTGTGTAAAATCGAAATCTAACCTTTTACCAGCGTTTTTCGACTCGAGGCTCCTATGCACATACCAGGCCAGTCATGGTCTGTCCTCTGCTAACCTCTTGCCCTGCCCTTCGCCATTTCAACCAAGAACAGAATTACTTCATTTATACGTAACAGGTTTACTCATAGTGCCTTGAACTTTGGCCTTATAAGATTCTGACGACAGTACGTCACCTTTCTGTCCATTGCTCTCTTAGCTTCATTTTCAGAAAGTCGCACCCCACAGTCAGTGTCGTATGCCTGAGGACTGAGGAGCTGGCAGGATCACTTGCTCTGCAGCTTGGACCACATGTAGCATCTTCACTCTTGTGCCATCTCTTATGAGTGTACTTGTACAAACAGCCGCATCAAATCATCTTTTACCACCCGTGCTATTTTAAGTCAAAGCATTTACTCATATAATTCAAATCAAATTTGTAAGTCTAATATCTTTGATAATCAAAGTAATTATGTTTTGTAAGTAGATCTATAAAGCCAAACCCAGCATTTTATCATATATGAACAAAGTCATCTTAGCAATATTAATTTTCTTATATTTCAGATGTTTTAACTTTCAGACATTGTACTCTGTAGTTTTACTTCAGTTGTATTTATATGATTCATCAATCGCCTTCAGTACTTTATATAATATGATAGCTTTATTGATCAAATGCTGCAAAAGACTATTCAACATTTAGGACTTGGAAAAGGGCTTATAAATCATCTAATCTACCCTGTTATTTGGTGGAGGCAGAACCTGACTTGAACTTTATCTGTTTTATTGATTTACTCTAGTGAATTTTTATAAAAGATACAGCAGCAGGTCATCTATGAAGGGTATTCTGTGCAAATAAAAGCAATCAAAGAAAATATGAGGTAGACACTTTTTATATCTGTTCTTCTCATCTGTTTTTCTTTGTGAATAATTTCCTTTGACCCTTTTTCAACAGATCTGTAGGTCAGAATTATAATACATGCCTTGGAAACAAAGGAATAGAAAATAGAAAGAGAATATATGCTATTTATATATATATGTGTGTGTTTTTTCTTTCTTCAGTGACTTCCTAATTTATGTTTGTGGGATCTGCAGTTTAGAAGTACATGAAGCATAATAAAATTGCTGCTTAACGAGTAAAACTAAATGCAGATTGCTACAGTGGTTTTGAACACAGAGCAGATGGGCCAGTCTAGCTAGACTCCTAGAAGGGTGTTGACCTGAATTCAGAAGTGCGTGAGGGGCCTGGACCAACGGAGGGATAGAGGTGGCCTCTAAAGGTGGAAAGGCCGCAAGAAAGCACAAGTCAAATGTGTTGGTCTTCATGCAGATTTTATTAGAATCAATTAGAATTTTTTTTTTCTAAATGAGTTTGTATCTGTTCTTCCACTGCCATTTCATCAGCATCTTTATTCTCACTGCAGAAACCGAGCCAAGATGTAATGCACGTGACGGCTCCACACTTCTGTGGGAATCCTTGTGCAGTGCGTTTCAGCCAAGACCATGATATTTAATAACCCATAGTATTCCATCATGAAAACTCTTGAAAAAGGTGACTATGAAAAGCCTTTTGAGAGAGAAACTTGAATGTCCCCACTCAGGAAGTAACCATGTGCGGCCAAGTAACCATGACCTCCTCTTAGCCTCCGTTACTGGCCAGGTACTCACTGACACGTCACCTGTGTCCACTGCTGCGTTGAAATCTCCTTTCCTCAGGCCAGGAGGGCACAGTTTGCCCGAAGCTGATGTATAATCCTTCAGGGTGGATTCTACACGTAGAATCAAAATTAAATACTTAAAAGTTAGCACCTAGGTGCCGGTATCTTTTTCTTGTGCTTTGCATCCCCTAAATGTCCTTAAAAAGATAAAAATGTCAGGACCACTTCAGACAACAGCGGCATTGCCTCTTGGCAGGATTTTTAGTCATAGCATTTGGAAACTAAAATCCCAATCACATTTGATGCTGAATTTGTTTAAATTAGAGGTTGTTTCTTTGATTAAATTATTGCATGCTAAGTTGCTTCAGTCATATCCAACCCTTAGGGACCCTGTGGACTGTAGCCTGTCAGGCTCCTCGTGAGATTCTCCAGGCAAGAATACCAGAGTGAGTTGCCATTTCCTCCTCCAAGGGATCTTCCCGACCCAAGGAATGAACCCACATCTCTTATGTCCACTGCATTGGCAGTTGGGGTCTTTATTGCTAGCGCCACCTGGGAAGCCCAAGTGAAAGTGTTAGTCGGTCAGTCATGTCTGACTCTTTGTGACCCCATGGTCTGTGACCAGGGGGCTCCCCTGTCCATGGAATTCTTCAGGCAAGAATACTAGAGTGGGTAGCCATTCCCTTTCTCCAAGGGATCTTCCCAATCCAGGGATCAAATCCAGGTCCCCCTCACTGCAGGCAGATTCTTTACCACCTGGGCCACCACGGAAGCCCCTGCAGATTACCCGCTCCACCAGGCAACGGGGAGCCCAGTATTTTTGCATTGGAAATTAACCGAGCTTGAAAAGCAAGATGGTGGACTTCGGAGTTAGGAAAGCTTGGGTTTAAATTTCCATTCTGCTCTGACTGCCTATGGCTTTGGGCAGGTTCCTTCACCTGTGGGACTCACAGGCTTGTGAGATTTAGTACCTGAACCACGTTACTGCCTGCCGCTGGCTGTCTGGACTCAGCGGCCCTGCAGGATGGAATGGGCGGGTGAAGAGTACAAGCACATTTGCTTCCTAGACTGCCGTTTCTCTTCACTGATCCAGAAAATTGGGAGTTGACTTGACTGCCTACAACTTAAAACAACCAGTCTGTTTTTGTCCCAGGTACTTGTTGTGACTGCACAGTCCGTAAAGGAGTCGCTGATCTCTGGGCGAATGTGGAATAACCGTTCCAAACATTGAGAGTGACTGACATAGACTTGAGATAAACAGGCCTTGTAAGGCCATGAAACTGAGCATGAAAGAGCTTTGCTGTTTTTTAAAATAAAAATTGGAATACTTACTGTACCCAGTTCCAGTGTGCATGTGGGGTTTTTTTCCCCCACACCAGCTGGGTATCCCACGGTTCAGCTCAAGTCTGACACTTGTTGACTTAAAAAAGTGCCCAACATGAGAATTGTGAGTTAAGGTTTATTTGGGGCAAAATGCGGACTGCAGCCTCGGAGACAGCACCTCAGATAGCTATGAGAGACTGTTCCAAAGAGGTGGAGGAAAGGACACTGTAGACGTGATCTTGGTGAAGGGGGTGTATATGCAATCAAGCACATATTTTCTGGTACAAAGTGTCTTCCAATCTCGTGAAGCTTCTGTTAGTCACGAGAAACAGTTGACACCATGAAGGATTTTAGGGCTTTTCTAGATATGAGGAGATATAAGAATTGGGCTCATAAAATGAGCTCCTGAGAATATCCAATTATCTGAAGACCTGTCCTGCCAGTTTTTCCTGGAGCACAGAGGGACTTATTTCTTCTCTCCACCCTGAGCTCCTTTCAGGGTGTGTTGAAGGTCAGCAGCAGCAGCACAAGATTTAATGCTTGTAGAGGTAGATGGCAAACGTGAGTGGCAAGTGCCAATTTGTAGTTGACATGCTGTTTCCTGGAAGTGATGGCTCAGGCCTACATCACTGCTTCCCCTACTCCAGCATCCTCATCCCCAGTTCTCACAGGGGTCACAAGTCCAGGGTGTCGTGTGTGCTTCTGAGGGACTGGCTATAAATCTGGAGGTTCCTACTGTCCTCTCCTTAGGTTTGATTAATTTGCTAGCATGGTTCATAGAACTGAGAAACCTTTTACTCACTCAATCACTGGCTTATTATAAAAGGATACGTCAGGGGAGTAGCCAGTGAGAGATGCTTAGAGTGAGGTCTGGGGAGGGCCATGGAACTTCCCTGCCCTTCCCCAAACCCCCTTTCCCACAGATTCCATGGCGGTTCAGCAACCCGGCCATGCTTTGGGGACTTTTCAGGGGGTTCATTACAGAGGCACTGCAGTCTTTGGCCGTTGGAGCTCGAGCTCAGTCTCCGCTCACCCCCCTCTCTGGGGTCGGGAGTCAGGACTGGGCAGGACTGGAAGCTCCAAACCTCTGATCAGTGGTTGCTTCTCCTGACACCCAGCCCTCATTCTGTGGTGCTTTGCACAGTCACATCATTAATGTAATAAAGTGAAGTGAAAGTCGCTCAGTCGTGTCCAGCTCTTTGCGACCCCATGGACTATATAGTCCATGGAATTCTCCAGGCCAGAATACTAGAGTGGGGAGGCTTTCCCTTCACCAGGGGATCTTCACAACCCAGGGGTTGAACCCAGGTCTCCCACATTGCAGGTGAGTTCTTTACCAGCTGAGCCACAGAAGACCCCTGAAATTCTAAAGGTCTTAGGAGCTCTGGGCCAGGACAGAGGTGAAGACTACATCTATTTGTTGTGCTGTTCAAAGAGTCAGTCAGTTGTGTCTGACTCTGCAACCCCATGGACTGCAGCACGCCAGCCTTCCCTGTCCTTCAGTATGTCCTGGAGTTTGCTCAAACTCATGTCCTTTGAATCAATGATGCCATCCAACCATCTCTGTCAACCCCTTCTCCTCCTGCCCTCAATCACCATCAGGATTTTGTCTGACTGTGCAACCCCATGGACTGCAGCACGCCAGCCTTCCCTGTCCTTCAGTATGTCCTGGAGTTTGCTCAAACTCATGTCCTTTGAATCAATGATGCCATCCAACCATCTCTGTCAACCCCTTCTCCTCCTGCCCTCAATCACCATCAGGATTTTTTCCAATGAGTTGGCTTTTCACATCAGGTGGCCAAAGTATTGGAGCTTCAGCTTCAGCATCAGTCCTTCCAATAAATGTTCAGGGTTGATTTCCTTTTGAATTAACTGGTTTGATCTCCTTACTCTCCAAGGGACTCTCAAGAATCTTCTCCAGCACCACAGTTTGAAAGCATCCGTTCTTTGGCACTCAGTCTTCTTTAGGGTCCAACTCTCATGTCCGTACATGACTACTGGAAAAACCATAGCTTTAACTAGATGGACCTTCGTCAGCAAACTGATTTCTCTGCTTTTTAATACACTGTCTACGCTTGTCATAGCTTTTCTTCTAAGAAACAAGTGTCTTTTAATTTCATGGCTGCAGTCACCATCCACAGTGATTGATTTCTCCCGGCAAGTCTATACTTCTTATTACAGCTCACACTCACACAATTGTGAATGTGCCGCAGGTGACATAAACTTGCTCTCACTGTTGCTCAGCGGCTCCCCGGGGGTCTGACGAGAGGGTGTCAGTAGCCCTTCTCTTCATCTCCCCAGTCCAACACAGCTCACCCCGCTTCACCCCATGTGGGCAGCACCCTCTCCTCTGTTCCCCAGTCTGCTCCTGCCTCTCTCCTTAGTCTGAACGCGTGGCTCTTCAGCTCTTTATGGCTTTTGTACCTTGACCCCTGCCTCTGCTTATCTTCCAGCCCTTTAAGGGATGCCATGCCTCCTCACAGCAGCATGGATGGGCTTCTGGGTCCCCCAGGGTCCCACACAGGCTTTGCCGAAGCCAATGGACACCCCTGGACCCATTAACTTGGCCCCTGCCCACTACTACACCATCACCTTCTAGTGGGATCTTTATTGAGATCTCTTTCTAATGACACACAGTCATACTGTTGTATACCAGGGAAAGCAAATAGCTGGCCTTCACCCCAGCCTGGATTGGGGGCTCAAATTAATGCCCCCAAATTTACAAATTAATGCCCACTCAATGCCGGCCTAAGGAGTGGGTTGGGTGAGATCAGAGGGAGAAATGCACAAAGAGAGAGAAGGTGAGCACAGACTCCTGACCGCGTCTTCCTTTTACCTGCCTCACCTCCACTCACTCCCCTTTTCAGTTTCTTAAATAAGAATTCTTTCCACCCCAGGGCCTTTGCATAAGCCATCTTCTCTGTCCAGAACAGTCCATCTCTTCTTCTAAGACATGACTCATTCCCACCCTTGAGAATTCGTCTCCACTGGTCCTTTGTGAGAAAGGCCTTCCCTGGCCGCATTCCCTGTGATTTTGCATTTCACCTTTGCTCCATTGTGCATATCACAGTTTGTAATGACCCTAATTGTCTGTTTCTTTTTGTCACTAGTCCCAGTGAGACTGTAAGCTTCATGAGTGCAGTGTCTGTCAACATTTGCCAGTGTCTGGCTTCCAATAAATATTTATCTGCTTATCCATCTCTCTCTAAGTGTTACTTAATCACTTATACCAAAACCAGAAGCATCTCAGGAGACCAGCCTAGCCTCTCGCTTGCAACCTTTATGGAGTGAATTCTTGAGTAGTAGCTGTGCAATTAGTCTATTCAGGCCTGGTAGGACACACGTGGGCCAACACCCCCACAGCTAACAAAAGAACCTTTCATAAATATGAAGCTGACAGGCAGATAAAGGAGATTTCCTTGCTGGCTTCCATGTCTAAATCATTTTGTCATTGTTCTTTCTTTAGCTTCTGTTTGTTTTATATTTGGAAGTAATTATGAAACTTGATTACAAAATAAGCAAAACATTATTATGAAGTTAAAATGAATATTAATAGTAGTACAAACTACAACAATGAGATCTATAACCTTTGTAATTTATCTTCGGACCTCGAGAGCATTGCTAATTTATTTAACTGTTAAGCATAAATAAGCATACTACCACATAACTTGATAAAAGATACAGCTCATTTTTACTCCATTTAGTTCATTCCATAGCAGATGTATAAATATGACAGAACAACTTGTAAATACACCATATGGGCTGGTATGTTGTTTTTCCTGTTAAGAGAGATAAAGCAGTTAAATCTGCATTGAAAAATGAATGATTAATAAAGCCCTCTTTGGGACCTTTGGGATTAAGAGCATTTGGGAACCAATTTCTAATTGGGAATTAGAAAAGTTTTATTCTGTCAGAGATGGAACTCCCCTTAGATTATAGAAATAAGTTAATGAAGGGGTTTCCTGGATGGCTCAGTGGCGGAGAGTCCACCTACCAATGCAGGGGACACGGATTCAGTCCCTAGTCCAGGAAGATCCTACGTGCTGTGGGCCAACTAAGCCCCTGCACCGCAGCTTCTGAGCCTGGGCTCTAGAGCCCTGGAGCCTCCTCTATACTGAGCCCACACATCTTAGAGGCCGTGCTCCCCAACAAGAGAAGCTGGCGCAGTGAGAAGCGTGCACACGGCAACTAGAGAGAAGCCCCCATTGGCCACAACTAGAGAAGAAGCCTGCACAGTAATGAAGACCCAGCACAGCCAAAAAAAAAAAAAAAACCATAAAATTACTTTTTTTAAAAGAAGAGTTAATACAGTTATAGTCCAGATCTGGAATGATAAATGTGATGGTGGACAGATGTTATTCCGAGGAAAAAAGTGAAGATTGTTAACTTTTCCAGGTAACAACGCATCTCCAATTTCATTCTAAGGAGAATTTCATAAGGAATCTTTAGTATTTGTTCTTCCAAAATAACAGCAGGCAAGTAATCAGCAGTTTTAAGAGTCCCTAAGTACTCGTTGACTTAATAGACAATTACAGCATATTGTGTTAAAAAAAGAAAAAAAAAGTTAGCTATTTTAGAAATCCCTAATTACAGATTTAGTGATAGACTTATCAGGGAAAAATAATACATTTCGAAACGCACTTACAGTCTTAATGATATCACCGTTTTCGGTGTTCCTGTTGCAGTGCTTGTCGTGTGCGCTCTGTCTGCCAGTGGGTGAGGCGGGGTCCGCCGCTTTTTCTGGCGCTCGGTCTCCGGTGCCCCATGCAGGTGGCCTGTGGCCAGGCGGTCTCAGTTCCCCATTACAGGCGGGCAGACTGTGTCTAGACAAGGCTGGGCTCTGGGCAAAGTCACTGACAAGAGCTGCTGGACACCACGGAATCACCCAGTGGTTTGGCAGCGAGTGAAGCTGGTTCTTACGGGGGCCCAGTTTAGAATCACATCTGGCCACATGTGTGGACATCAGCACAGGGATGTCCACCTTGAGGGGATTTCTCTGAGTTGTCACCCTGTTCAGAAGACCATCACACCTTCAAGGAAAGGGGACAGGATGCAGTTATTATGCTCCTGCCCCTGTGTCCACCTTGGGGAACCTTGGGTGATAGACTGACTTGCCTGGGTTTCCAGACTTGAGGGAGGGTTTTTCTGTCCCAGAGGATCCTGTTTCTTTGGTCACTGAATGAAGGTTTACTTGGTGTCACCAGTATACTGAACACTGTACCAGGATTAAGAAAGTCCTATGGGTCTGTGCTTCAGGGTCCAGGATGACGAAGGAGGAGGGAAGGGTGGTCTATGACCAGTGCCGCTGGGGGCTTTGGCAAAGGTCACTCAGGGTAAGACAGGGCTGTGCCAGGCACTGGGGTGCAGTGTAAAGAGCCTGAGATTCCTCCTCCTGAGATGCATTCTCCTGGCCACACCACGTCTTCTTACAAATTAGGGCTTGGGGAAAGTGGTGAGGGCAAGTCCACGGTGGCTTTAAAGGCAAGCTTGGTGCTCTCAGCATCATAAAGATGTTCTAAATTGTCTAAATTGATGAACAAGTCTGTGTCTATTGTGTCTTATAAATGGATATATTGTAAAGTGTTCCATGAAATGACAGTAAAATCACATATTTCTAATGTAAAGTAAATGCTATGTATTTGGGTTACCAGAGAAGCTGGAAGGAGATCATGGGTTTTGTTTTCCATTTCACTCTGCCTTGGAAGCAACCAAGAATCGAGAAGCTGAAAACATAGACTGACTTAAAATTGAATGAATGCTGCAAATGAAAAGCTTATAGATCTGGAAATTTATAGAATGTTTGGTAACTAAGCCATGTTTGGCTTATACATGGCATGTCATCCATGCTTTGATACTGATTTTAAGTCAGAAAGTAAAAATTAGAATTTTTTCCTTAGCAAGACAGCAAGTTTCACTTCATATGAGATCACTGTGAATGGTAAAAGAGGGTGGACTGCCCTTATCCTCCTGGGCTAGCAGCTCTCCATGCCCTCATACCAGCAGTGGGACCACAGGCCTTTCCTCTAGGCCCAGTTCCCTGGAGTACTTGTCTGGGAGCATCTCATGCTAGGGCTGCAAACACAGTCAGAGCTGCTGAGGCTGGCCAGTGGCCTACCGCCCTCTGCTGCCTGCCACCTCGCCCCAGAGCATTGTTTAGAGTACTCCTAATTTGACTAATTCCTCTAGTCAAAGCTATGGTTTTTCCAGTAGTCCTGTATGGATATGAGAATTGGACTATAAAGAAAGCAGAGCACTGAAGAACTGATGCTTTTGAACTGTGGTGTTGAAGAAGGCTCTTGAGAGTCTCTTGGACTGCAAGGAGATCCAACCAGTCCATCCTAAAGGAGATCAGTCCTGAATATTCATTGGAAGGACTGATGCTGAAACTGAAACTCCAATACTTTGGCCACCTCATGCGAAGAACCAACTCATTGGAAAAGACCCTGATTCTGGGAAGGATTGAAGTTGGGAAGAGAAGGAGATGACAGAGGATGAGATGGTTGGATGGCATCAACAATGAGTTTAAGCAAGCTCTGGGAGTTGGTAATGGACAGGGAAGCCTGACATGCTGCAGTCCATGGGGTCGCAAAGAGTCGGACACAACTGAGAGACTGAAGTGAACTGCATTTGACTGACATTATTCCTTCACAAATATTTTCTCTGTGCACCCTTATTTCTATCGGCACCAAACAGTGGAGGACACTGAGGTGAGGACATAGCTGCTGGTGGCATGCCCCTTGTCCTCCCGTAGCCCAGGCCCTGTCCTTCAAGGCGCTGTGCCTTGGATCATCCTGCCTTCTGCTTATTGCTCCTGCACTTGGCTGTTTTCCTGGACATTAAAAGCTCTTCTGTCCCGAGGAATGGCAAAGCAGAGTTAACAGAAGTGTGGTTTTGCAGGTTTCTGATCTTTAATGTGCAATGTGTTTTCTAAACGGAGAAGGCAATGACACCCCACTCCAGTACTCTTGCCTGGAAAATCCCTAAATGCACGAAGAACATCATCATTTTCTTTGAAGTCATCATTCTATTTTTCATGTCAGTGGACCTGTTTTGTAAAGAAAGTCATAAGAATGGGAGGGAACTCTTTTTTTAAATGTAATGTCTCTGACCAAATATTATTTCATGCCAAGCACCTAGGGGAAATTTAACAGCATAGGGCAGTCACGTCTTATTCCAGGGGTAGCTTCAAAATTCAGCAAGTAAGGCAAACAAACAAACAAACAAAATGTCTCATCACAATCCCTGAAAAGCGTCTCGTTCTCCTTTAAGCCCCACACAATGAGTTTTCCTTCTATCAGCAAACCAGGCAGTCAGCAGGTATAGGGGAGAGGTGTGTGACTGGTGTGAGTGGAGGGGCCCAGTTATGTGAAAACCGTACCACATCTTAAACTCCAGGGCCATCGGAACTGGGGCATCTGCTCCCGTTGTGGGGAGCACAGGTTGGGAGGGAAGCTGAGGAGAGGAGTGGGGCTCTCTGACTCCCAGCACCTGCCCCTGGGCCTGCTGCATTCACCCGGTTTTCATTCTGTGCATTTCAGGTGTTTGATGACTTTATTGTACATGCCTACCCTTGCTGTCCAGGAGTAGCTAGGGATCACTGATGAGGAAAGCTTGTGTGTATAAACATGAAAGTTGAGAGTCCAGCAGTTACTCATTGGGCACTGTAGTACGGATCTGCATGTTAGGGGTCTTGAATGCTTGTCCTAACTGCCAAAAGGCGATTTATGACCGGGCACAAATTATTTACGCTTCCAGCCCTTTATTTCCTGACTTTCAAAAATAATCGGATGGCCTCGGTCAGTGGTTCCCAACCTGGCTGGGGAAACACTTAAGAAATACCATTCAGAAGCTTGCCTCTGGGGTTCTGACTTTGTGGGGCCTGGAAATGTAAGTGTTTGAAATCTTTGAGTCCCTCTGTCTGTCCCCTGGGGCACGCCCAGGCTCTCTGCCCCTGTCGTGTCCACGGTCTCCGTCCTGGTGTTCAGACGGGATGGCGCACACAGCCAGGGGCATGTCTGACGCCGGTGGTCGGAGCCCGCGCAGGAGCCTTCTCAGAACGGGGCGCCGTGTCTGTTACTGTTCTTTCCTTCAGTCAGCACGTGGGGGTGCCCGTCCGATGGTGTCCCCTTCATGGGGCTCCCCTCCTGCCCCCTGCCGGGACCGCCCTGACACACCCAGGAGGAGTGTAGCCGGTCTTGGGTCTGAAATCCAGGCTTATTCAGAGCCCCCTGGAGTGGTCTGGGGTGCGGGTCTTGGGGTGGGAGGGTGAGCTTCCCCTTCCCTTCCCTTTGAGCGTCTATCACAGACACAACAGAGGAAGTTCCTTCCCCTTAGACACGTGGCAGCTCTGCCAACAGTTCTCAAGTCATTCAACGTGGGAGCGTCGAGTTAGGTTTAGAGCCTTGAGGAGAAATGTACTTACCCGTTAAAGTTTTAAAATACCCATTTCTTAAGCGACTCCCAGCATTTTCCACCGAGAATATCCAAAAGCTCATTGTTGAGAATGCTCTTATTAAGTGTGGCCACGTGTGGTCAAGGCTGATGTGGGGAGCGACCGTGGACACTGTGGCCACCGCTCTTGGTGTGTCTGCCGGTTATTGGGATGGCGTTCCAGCTCCCCCACTTTGGAGTCGTGAGTTACAGAGAGCATCTCATTCTTCTAAATAACGTTTATATTTATGCACATTTGGTTATGAGAATAGATGACGTTTCTGTCAGCAACTAATGTTTGATCTTTTTAGTCAGCAGATTACATGTGACACTTTTAATGAAAATGGAACTTATTGACTAATTTCCTCTGTTAGTAAAAGGGGGCAAAAGCAGTTCAAGGACTGGAGAAGCTCAGAAACAAGTCATGAGCAACCGTGATGCACTCACAGTTCTAAGCCTGCCCGTTGCCTCCCCTCACATGGACAAGGAGAATCCTGGAGTAAGGACAGCATAGCCAGTAGTCTTGTGGCTTCTGTTTGTAGCGTTGTGTTGTACGAGGTAGAGCGGAAGGGTGGAGACAGAACAGAAGCAGGAATAAAACAGAGCGAGAGAGAGAATGAGTGAGAATCAGAGAAGGAGAGGAGGGAGTGGATTGCAGCACTTACACTTAGATTCATTGGGAATAATCCTCTTACACAAGCCAAGCACCACATCTGTCTTTAAAAAACAGCTGTTTTCATATGAAAGATCAGCTAAATTAGGAGGGTCAGAAAGTAAGAAATAATTTTAGTTTTTTTATATTATCTTTGGGAGAGAATTTGTGTACGAGTTGAAGTTTAGAAGACACGTGTATCTGCTTTGATTTCTTTCTTAAGAATAATGAAGAAATGAGACAGTCTAGTGAAGTAGTGTTTGTATTGGAGGCTATTTGATGTCACATTACCCTTCAGTTCCTCAGCGGACACTTAGCAGTTAGAAGGAGACTTCATCCAGTTCGCTTTATGTGTAAGTCCATTTTTCTGAGCCAATATCTCTAAAGGCTTTTCTGCTCCTAAAATTGTGTGTGATCTCTGTGGATCACAGAGTTTTCCCTTCCGTTGGTCGAGGGCTTTGCTTTCCTGGTTTTTTTTTTTTTTTTTTGAAAGGTTAAAATGGGTTACAAAGCTGTTGGGCATTTGAGAAAGAGCCTCGTCTTCTGTGTTTAGTTGTGGTATAAAGTGATGCTACAAATCCTTCACTTCAGAGTGTTTGATGGAGAGGTATCTGGGATCAAACCTGTGTTTCTCTCTTCTGTCCTTGATGTCATCCTAGCCATATGTCACACCTCACCTTTCAGGCTTCCTCATGGCCCCATCTCCTCCTCTCTGTGGCTCAGGCCTGTGCACACTCTAAGGCTCTGTATCTGGTCCCTTGCGCCAAACCACCTCTTTCCCAGAAGAGCCCTGGACCCCCTGGGCCTGTGCCCACACGTAGATGGGAGACCTTTGCTGCCCTGGTTCCTGGTGTAGTAGCTACACTATGCTGTCCTGTCCCTTATTTAAAATTACATGTGTGATTAAGTGCATTTTATTATATTCTGCTAAGAAAATCCTTGCCAGCTGCTCCACTGTCTCCTTTTAAACACAGAACAAAGCCCCATGTGGCGTGTTTCACTTTTCACCTTGGCTGCTCAGAAGCTCTCTTGGGTCTGCCCTGTCCGTGCTGCTATCCCTTCTCAGTCCAGGACATGACATCTGTGAGGAGGAACCATGCGATTACTGTTGTGTCCACCCATTCTGCCCAGCTCCATCTCCTTCTGCATGTTTGCCTGCCTTAGGCACTTGGTTAATTCACCTTCCTCCACTCACACTGCCATTGTTATGCTTGAAAGGTTTTTCTAGATCAGCTAATATTCACATTTTTTAGAATCCTTTTTAAAATCTATTGCATTCTCATTTCTCAAAATTATTGTTCTGTTTCTTTTATGTGTCATGAAATCTGATGACCTGAAACCCAGTACAGAAAACTGTAGTGTTTGGTTACACCATTTTTGTCTTCTTTTTGAGAAACTCATTATTATAGTACAATGGGTATTTATTCTCCTTAATTTCATTAGAAGGTGGAGAATAGGTAGGAATAACCTATAATTTCAGTTTGAGAGATATCCTTATTACTTGCATCCTCCAACAGTTGAAGTAATTGTTTCACTAAATCTTCTTAGCAAACTCTAGTATAAATTTCCCAGGGCATATGGTGGAAAAAAATAGGATACTAACTTAAAAGTGTTAGTTGCTCAGTTGTGTCTGACTCGTTACAACCACATGGACTGTAGGCCACCAGGCTCCTCTGTCCATGGAATTCTCCAGGAAAGAATGCTGGAGTGGGTAGTCTTTCCCTCCTCCAGGGGATCTTCCTGACCCCGGGGTCAAACCCAGGTCTCCCACATTGCAGGCAGATTCTTTATTCTGTGAGCCACCAGGGAAGCCCTGAAGTTTCCAATCCAAAATAAAGATGGCTAAAGCTTAATCATTTGAAGTGAGAATATGTGTATATTTTAACAATTTGCTTTATTTTTACATTTTTAGTCCTAGATTTAAGACTGCTGCACTCCTTGTCCAGCTTTTAATTTCAGCTGATTGAGCTCACTGTCTATTTGGCTGAGAAAATAAAAGTTCTGGGTGGAGACACTGGTTCTCCCATCCCCACAAGTTGCTCCCTTTCCTGGAGCCTGGCTGCGCGTGGTCCCCTCTGGCCGTGACTCAGGACGTTCCCCAGAATCACGCCCTCTCCTTCTGCATCATCACGTTCCCGCTACAGAAACAGAAACAAGAAAATACCTCCTTGACCACAACCCACTTTTCTGTCATCTTTTATATGAAAAGTCCTCAAAAAAGTAGATCCTCCAAAACAATAAAAGTGAGGACTGAGCAGCAAAGCTCTTAGCTGAATTTCAGTACCCCTTACCCACTGCTGCCTAGGATTTGGTTCAACCTGAGTCCCTCAGCAGGTGTTTAATAGAGAAAGGACAGTAGCGCTGGGTGGTAACGTCCACTAGAGGATGTACAGACCGTTAGTGGCTGTCTAGTCACCCAGTCGTGTCTGACTCTTTGTGACCCCATGGACTGTAGCCTGACAGGCTCCTCTGTCCATGGGATTTCCCAGGCAGGAATACTGGATTGGACTGCCATTTCCTTCTCCAGGGGATCTTCCCGACCCAGGGATCGAACCCGCGTCTCTCGCATTGCCGGTGGAGTCTTACCACTGAGCCACCAGGGCAGCCCCGAGAAGTCAGGGTCAAAGGCCAGCAAACAGTACTCTCTCTTCCTCGCCCCGCTTTGCGCATCTCGCAGCACCTGGCTCCAGGCTCCGTCTGCCTTCCTTCTCTGCCCTCTTCAACACATGGGCTTCTCTCCTCATGCTCTCCCCTCGTGAGGCCTTAAACTTACCTTCTGTGAAGATCAAGGAAGGGGGAGATGGGCAAAGCAGCACCAACGTCACCTAAAAATAGGCGAAAAAGCATTTATGAGCGTGGCACATTGCCCTCCCCGTGGGTTGCACTGTCTGGGGCAAAGTTGAACGGCCTTGTCTGGGTGTGAGGGGGGCTGGAGGAGATCACTGTCTTACTGACACATTGCTGCCGGGACCAGACTCAGGGCTCATGAGCCAGAAGGGATCTGACCACAGACGTTGGCACCTGCAGTGTCTATCCTGGTGGATGATGGCCAGTGAGGAACCTCGTGAGAATGGGCGTGTATGACCACGCTCTGCGGTCTTGTGTTAGAACAAACCTTATTCACTGCTCAGATAATTTCCAGTTCACAGAGATATTTCCCATTTCTTTTTTTGTCCTCATGGAAGCAATTCTACATTTATTCTTGGCTGAGTAAAATTCTCAAGGAAGACTTGAAATAAATGAGGAGTTATTCATGCTGCTAGTTAGCAGACCAACAGTTTATTTTAGACAATCTAAGCTCTGAAATGAGAATAAAGTGTGATTATTTCACAGCATTATGGTCAGGATATACCAAAATAAGACTCAGAGGTGTTCACTGTTGTTGTCTTTATATTTATTCATTCACAAGACACACTTTAATTCAACATCTCTTGTGGGCGGTCACTACTGCAGCCGGTTGGGGATGCAGCATAAACAAGCTGGAGAAGGCAGGTGCCCTCACACCCCAACTCACTGATAAGGCAATGAACAAGTAGACTAGGGAGGTCATTTCAGGTAAAATGGTAAAAAGAAGACAAAAAAGGGTAAGATGGTCAGGGATAGTCTCTGCAGAACATTCTCTGAGCTGTGAACATTCTCTCTTGAGACCTAATTCTCCAAATATCCAAGTTACAAGTAAGATGTTCTTGGCAAATATACAATTACTTTCTGGGGAAAAGCATTAATTTTGTTGTAGGTTCCCTTTATCCTAGAGGCAATAATATGGACTAATTCATAGGTTTCTCATCCCCAACAGAGGGTTCTCTAATTCACCCTTGAGTCAGCCCATTAAACTTCATCAGACAAAATTTGCCAAGAAAAGTTAGATTCTGTTCATTTTTATTGCATGCTCTCCTTGACTTCTTCTTTGTTATATCCTTGCTGTGGTTCTTAATGAGGTAACTCTTCTCTGAGAGCCAAGGTCATGCCTCTCTTTACAGATTCTGCAGGAGAGGGTCACCACACTCATCAGGGCTCTGGAGAGATACACGCACTGATAAATATTTAAAGTAGCAATTCACACCTTGATTGAATCAAGTGCATTAAAATAGCCCTGACAAAAATACTCCTGTAGCCTTCACTGGAAGTTGCTGGAACTCTGTTCCCACAGAGCTACATCTGGGCCTGCTGGTGGGGGAACTGGCATGTGGCCTGTTTAAGGTTCCAGCCCTTGGTGCCAGTGGCCTAGAAAGTGTGTCATGAGGCATGATTTGGAGAAAAGTCTCTCTACACTCTGTGTGTCTTTCTTTTCTCATAGATTCTTTTTTGTTTTCACATAAGCATACTTCTTTTAAAAATCAGATGAATGAATAAGAAAGCTGTGGTACATATACGCAATGGAGTATTACTCAGCCATTAAAAAGAATTACCCAAAGCAATCTACAGATTCAATGCAATCCCTATCAAGCTACCAGCGGTATTTTTCACAGAACTAGAACAAATAATCTCAAGATTTGTATGGAAATACAAAAAACCTCGAATAGCCAAAGCAATTTTGAGAAAGAAGAATGGAACTGGAGGAATAAACTTACCTGACTTCAGGCTGTACTACAAAGCCACGGTCATCAAGACAGTGTGGTACTGGCACAAAGACAGAAATATAGATCAATGGAACAAAATAGAAAGCCCAGAGATAAATCTACACACCTATGGACACCTTATCTTCGACAAAGGAGGCAAGAATATACAATGGAGTAAAGACAATCTCTTTAACAAGTGGTGCTGGGAAAACTGGTCAACCACTTGTAAAAGAATGAAACTAGATCACTTTCTAACACCACACACAAAAATAAACTCAAAATGGATTAAAGATCTAAACGTAAGACCAGAAACTATAAAACTCCTAGAGGAGAACATAGGCAAAACACTCTCCGACATAAATCACAGCAGGATCCTCAATGATCCGCCTCCCAGAATACTGGAAATAAAAGCAAATATAAACAAATGGGATCTAATTAAAATTAAAAGCTTCTGCACAACAAAGGAAACTATAAGCAAGGTGAAAAGACAACCCTCTGAATGGGAGAAAATAATAGCAAATGAAGCAACTGACAAACAACTAATCTCAAAAATATACAAGCAACTTATACAGCTCAATTCCAGAAAAATAAACGACCCAATCAAAAAATGGGCCAAAGAACTAAATAGACATTTCTCCAAAGAAGACATACGGATGGCTAACAAACACATGAAAAGATGCTCAACGTCACTCATTATCAGAGAAATGCAAATCAAGACCACAATGAGATACCACTTCACACCAGTCAGAATGGCTGCGATCCAAAAGTCTGCAAGCAATAAATGCTGGAGAGGGTGTGGAGAAAAGGGAACCCTCTTACACTGTTGGTGGGAATGCAAACTAGTACAGCCACTATGGAGAACAGTGTGGAGATTCCTTAAGAAATTGCAAATAGAACTGCCTTATGACCCAGCAATCCCACTGCTGGGCATACACACCGAGGAAACCAGAATTGAAAGAGACACATGTACCCCAATGTTCATCGCAGCACTGTTTATAATAGCCAGGACATGGAAGCAACCTAGATGTCCATCAGCAGATGAATGGATAAGAAAGCTGTGGTACATATACACAATGGAGTATTACTCAGCCATTAAAAAGAATACATTTGAATCAGTTCTAATGAGGTGGATGAAACTGGAGCCGATTATACAGAGTGAAGTAAGCCAGAAAGAAAAACACCAATACAGTATACTAGCATGTATATATGGAATTTAGAAAGATGGTAATGATAACCCTGTATGCGAGACAGCAAAAGAGACACAGCTCTGTGGGAGAGGGAGAGGGTGGGATGATTTGGAAGAATGGCATTGAAACATGTATAATATCATATAAGAAATGAATCGCCAGTCCAAGTTCGATGCATGAGACAGAGTACTCAGGGCTGGTGCACTGGGATGACCCAGAGGGATGGTCTGGGGAGGGAGGTGGGAGGGGGGTTCAGGATTGGGAACATGTGTACACCCGTGGCAGGTTCATGTTGATGTATGGTAAAACCAATACAATATTGTAAAGTAATTAGCCTTCCAATTAAAATAAATAAATTTAAATTAAAAAAAATCTTTTTATTTACCTGGCTGTGGTATGCAGGATCCTGTTGTCATTGTGTGTGTGTTAGTCAGTTGTGTCCAACATTTTGTGACCCCCATTGACTGTAGCCCGCCAGTCTCCTCTGTCCACGGGATTTTCCAGGCAAGAATACTGGAGTGGGTTGCTATGCTCTCCTCATGGTGATCTTCCTGACCCAGAGATCGAATCCACGACTCCTGCATTGTAGGCAGATTCTTTACCGTCTGAGCCACCAGGGAAGCCCATTGTCATTAACTGGGTAAAAAGAATTTTTGTATCATTCATAATCTCTGGGTTTTGTTTTCATGTCGGTTCTGTTATTGTTGTCTCAATTTTACATAGCTGCAAAAGATGAAAAATATTGTTTTTTAGGATGCATCTTTGATGGTGTCTGTTGAGGGTCTTAGAAACACAGACCCACACACACACACCTTTACATACGCTACAAGTTTGCCACAACACATCCAAGGTTATCATGAAACAATTTGTTGCTTGTATGTCAAAACAAGAGGTGAGACTGTTTAAAAGTTATTGCCATCTCCCAGAACCCTAGACATGCTGCTGTAATCATGTCTAGCTTGAGTTTCCTGAACAATTTAAACATTCTAAAATGAAAGTATTTATTTAACTTGTCTCAGATATGTGTACCTTTACCAAAGTCATCATTCTACAAGATGTTTTTTTAATAGTCTCTAGTCTAGAAGATTCTTAAGCAAATATTTTTACATTTTAAAAAAGGGAGGAAAAAACAAGAAGCACTGCCTCCAGTTTCATATGCATGCATGCATGCTCAGTCACTTCAGTCGTATCCAATTTTTTGCAACCTCATGGACTGTAGCCCACCAGACTCCTCTGTCCATGGGATTCCCCAGGCAAGAATCCTGGAGTGGGTTGTCATTTCCTCCTCCAGGGGAATCTCCCTGACCCAGGGGTCTAACCCACATCTCCTGCATTGGCAGGCGGGTTCTTTACCCACTGAGTCACCTGGGAAGCCCCAGGTTAATTTAAAACAACTCAAATGACTTGTGCTCCCAAAGCCTTTGGGAAGGCGGGGGAGCCTAGACCTACATAAAGTGGCTGTTTCAGCTGCTTTCCCAGGAAACACTCCCAGGCAGTGAGTGCCTGCAAGGAATGGATGTTGTTTTTATCATTTCATGTCAGAATTCCTCCTTCTGATGTTGAAGTTTTGGTGTTTTGAAAGGAAATAAACAATATTCTTAAAATAAGTTGTCAGCATCTTGTTTCGTACAGCTGACAAGAAGGGTGACATGAGGGTGTAGCTGAAGACACTTGAAGATAACTTGTCATTTTCGGAGACCAGACAGAGCCCTCGGTGTCCTTTTCAGACAAATTTCAGACAGGCTTATTTTTGTTTTCAGATAAATCGTCAAGGGGTTAAAAAAAATGTTCAACTCTGTTTAGAGTTCATGTAGAAGCTGCATAAACCATTATTTGAAAGAAATTGCATCAGTTCTTATCTGCATGAAAACAGGACTTTTGGCACAAATTTATCACACCATTTACATTTTATTTGAATGAATTTACATAGTGAATAAAAAGAAGTAGGTGTATTTGTTAACACAGAAATATTTAAAGATGACAACATTGGGTCTAAGGATGTAAACCTCCTTTTAAGCCAGGGTCCAGGATTAGACACGTTTTTTTTTTTCTAAATGAGCAGAACACAGACTCAGGAAGACCTGATCTACGTCTGTGCCGTGAAACAGACAAAGGTGATGGCCTTAAGAGGTACTGATTATTCTTTACACAGAGAGCCAGGCACTGTAGAGTGTAAGCCCCCCACCGTGGTGCTCCAGGTAGGTCTCTGGACCTGAATTGCCAGTATCACACAGTCAAGAGTCAAAAGCAGAGAAGTACCTGCCACTCCGGGGTGAGAGGTCGGATAAAACTAAGGTGCTCATCATGGAAACTTCCAGCACCACTCAGCCTCTGTGGTTTGTCTGGGACAGTTTTGTTGACTCAAGAATTGTTGTTCAGTCGCTAAGTTGTGTCTGACTCTTTGCAGCCCCATAGACCACAGCACACCAGGCTCCCCTGTCCTTCACTATCTCTCAGACTTTGCTGAGATTCATGTCCATTGAGTCAGTGATGCTGTCTAACCATCTCATCCTCTGTTGCCCCCTTCTCCTCCTGCCCTCAATTGTTCCCAGCATCAGGGCCTTTCCCAGTGAATCGGCTCTTCACATCAGGTGATGGTGGACGTCATTTCAGATCCGTTCTCTCCTCGTCACATCTGTTCCCCTGTGTGTGGCCACACCTCGCTCACTGGTTCCATCTGGAGACTCACATCTCTTATTTCCAGGAGCTCCTGTGCGGTTTCTTCAGTTGCCGTCTTTTCTCTTTGCTCCGCTTGTTTTCCTGTCGTGATGCTCAATCTTCTCTCCTGTCTTAAGCACTTTGTCTCTTGTTCTCTTGCTTGGAGTAGTTCTTGACTTTGTCTTCCATCCCTTTGATTTTTTTTTTTTTAACTATGCTACTGCTGCTGCTAAGTCACTTCAGTTGTGTTCAACTCTCTGCGACCCCATAGACAACAACCCACCAGGCTCCCCCGTCCCTGGGATTTCCCAGGCAAGAACACTGGAGTGGGTTGCCATTTCCTTCTCCAATGCATGAAAGTGAAGAGTGAAAGTGAAGTCGCTCAGTCGTGTCCGACTCTTAGCGACCCCATGGACTGCAGCCCACCAGGCTCCTCCGCCCATGGGATTTTCTAGGTATACTATGATTTTTTTCCTCCAGTTTCTGAGAACATGTCCATCTTCTCTGATTTGTTTCTCTGTTGCATCATGTTCTTATTTGAAGGGTACATGTCTTTTCTTAACTCTCAGACAGTATCTGAGGCTGTGGTTTTCCTGCTCCCTTGCGTGTTGATTTGTCTTCCAATTAGGTCGGCCGGCTTCTTTCTCCCGTGTGAGAGAGAATTGTCACTCAAATTGTCACCATCTTTCTCCAAGTTCTTTCTTGAGGACCAGGCACCTGCAGTCCTTGCCTGCGTGCTCGGAGCCTGCCAGATGGTGGGGCTCAGGGGCAGTGGTCAGGAGGGACCTGGCCGACGCCAAGGAGTCAACATCACCACCAGGGGTCTCCCAACAGAGACTTGCTTCCAGATGTGTCCTGATGGGTATTTGTCACATCATCTCTCTGAAGACTTCTGGCTCCCAGCTTACCCATTTTTCAGCCTCGAAACTGTGTGGACCTCTCTGATCCTCTGTCATTTTTGTTCTCGTCCTTTGTCTTTATGCATTTATAGCCTTTATTCATTTATTAATTATTTTAGTATCGAGAGAAAGGATTGATTATCAAGAACAAATGATAAATTCAATTTTCCAGTCTGCCATTTTCCCCTAGCTTATTTTTAAAACTTTACTTATCCCCAAATAATAATTCCGCTAATAGCATATGACTTAATTTCTAACTCCCTTCAGTTGTTCTGCCTCATTATACCTGTACCTTCCTCTTAATCTGCATACAAAATATAAGATTTTCTACAATGAATCCTTGTTTGGTTTGGCTCTGTAAATTTTATGATAATGGCTGATTAAAGTACTGTGTTCAAAAGGATCCTCAAAGGCATGGTCTTAATTTCATATGCACAGAACTTCTGAATTTATTGTTGCCTTCAGTTAAAACTTTCATCCTGACAAGAGAGAACCTTAATGAAATGCATTCACATTTATCTGATTCTTTCGTCACTTGGACTGTCAGTTGCTTTGACTTCATGTTACCACATAGTGAAACTGAGCTGGGTAAAAATTTAAAAATAAACTTGCGGATGTATTTTTACTTGAGTAAGTAAAAGGAAAAGGAGTATCCGACTTTAGATAACACTTTTAATTCTCAAAATGACATGATTAATGACCCAATTTAGTAAAAGCACTGATAATGTAAGAAGGATCAGCCCTGGGTCTTAAAAATCACTTCTATCCATTATTATAAAATTCTCAAAGGTTAATATATATGTCTGATCTTACTGAACTGGGAAATAATTATATGAGAATTCTATGGGTTTTTTTTTTTTCTGTCTTTAAGGAAGAAGACTGCATATGAAATACTTAGCTTTATAGTAATTAGAGTGTTGATTTTCCAAAGATGCTATATTATTTGACATNAAAGGTTAATATATATGTCTGATCTTACTGAACTGGGAAATAATTATATGAGAATTCTATGGTTTTTTTTTTTTTCTGTCTTTAAGGAAGAAGACTGCATATGAAATACTTAGCTTTATAGTAATTAGAGTGTTGATTTTCCAAAGATGCTATATTATTTGACATTTTAAAGATTTTATGAAGTATAAAATTCCAAACTACCTGAATTAAAAATATTACAGAAACTGTATCTTTACTGTTTTATTTTTAAGGATTTTATTAAGTGCAAAAACATACAGGCACACACACACTCAGTCACAGACACTTACCACTGCAGTTGTTATCCATAATTTGTTACAGAAAATAAGAATATAAGCTATCTGAATGCTTCTCTCCACCTTGGTACATAGAACTGTTAACTCCCCTTGTAGAGCATGAACCATCAGTAAGAAACTTATAAGTCAGAAATCTAAAATAAAGCCTTTAGTTATGAAAATACTAAGCCAGGTATGGTGGGTTTTAATTATCCCTTTGTCTCAATTATTCCCATTTTGATGAAATAATAAATACAGCATCATATTCCAGTTCCTGTTATTACAGATCTGTGCCCACACATGTCAGATTTAATATTCATTTGCCTGCCTTTATGTGGGGCCAGATGGAGAGGTATATTGGCTATTTATAAGAACTAGCTAGCTGTTATTACTGAATTTTCCAAATTACTTCAACAATAATAGTGGGTGTGTTGAGGGTGGTTTAGGATTGCATTAGAAATGCCAGAACAGAAATCCAAAATAAATAACATGGTACCATGTATCTACAAATGATGGGACCGAAGACTCAGTTAGACACATAGCATTGACCTCAGTTATCGTAATAGACTCTCCAAAAGGTGCAGGTGTGAAGGAGAACAAATAGCTCTGCAGGTAACAAATGGACTTGGATCTTGGGGGCCTTTTATAGAACGCTGTGAGCATCAATTATGTAGTAAATGCCAAAATTAATTTCAGAGGATACAGCAATCCCAGTCCTGGTTAAATGCCCAACAGAAACGTGGGTATAAATTCACTGAAAGTCACGTGCCAGAATGTGTGTAGCAGCACACTGATAGCAGCTCAAGCCTGAATCTCCCCAAATGCCCATCAGTTGCCAGTGATGCTCTGCACCTTGTCTACACAGTGGAGCCCCGTGGGAAGGAGAAGGAGCAGACTAACCATGCAGCAACATGGATGTGACTCGTGGACCAGTGGGAACCGAGACTTCTGAGCAAACACCAAGGGCAAACCTCCTTTAATCAAAGGGGCAGAAGCAGACTAAATGGACCGCTCCAGAAACCTCCACACTGCGTCCCTGGGAGATGCTCTATTTCCTCACCTGCTGCTCCTGGCCAGCGTGTGTTCAGTCTGTGAAACCAGCTAATAGTCTGGGTGTTCTATGATAAAGTCCACCATGAATAGAAAAAAGTTCAGAAAACAATTGCTTCAAAAGTCTCAGAGGTAGCCCTCCTGGCTGACATCTCTCCCATGTTTCTACAAGCCTGACCCTCTGTGTTTGGTGGACCTCGCAAGAGTGTGACATGAAACCAGTCTAGAGAACTCTCCATGGAAATCTGATGTTTCCAGGAGCAACAGCTGCAGGCCAGCCCCCAGGCTCGGGGCCCAACTCCAGGATCAGTTGGCCAGTCCCTCAGGCGGCCCTCATTGACATCCAGGTGCAGCTAGCCGGTTTTTCAGTTCTCACTGGAGTTTCAGAGTTCGCAGGACTCATCTTAGGTTTTAATCTGCTTTGCATGGCTCGCTCACAGAGAAAAGTGAATGAACAAGCAGAGCAATATGTGGAAATTTCCCCGAGTTGGGAATTAGGAGACTCGCTTTTCTGCCCTGTATGCTGCATTCATTTCCCAGCCATTGGCTTTTTCTTGAATCTTTTCACTTACCTTTGGTTCGAGGGGAGAAACAACTTCTCCTGTGAGACAACAGGTCTGGCAGAGAGACAAATTGGGAGAGTGAACACTCACCTTGAGTTCCTTCCAGTAGGATTTATATTTCATGAAAAGCCACAGTTTTATCCTGGAATTAAGCCTCACGAGCATCTACCTCCCACACACGTGAAAGAGGCATGGAGTCTGCTGTGAGACGGAAGTTGGCCTGGCTTCCAGGCTTTTCACACCACAGGGGATGCTGGGATCTTAGGAAGAATGAAATAGCAGGACCACTCACCTGAGCCTCTCTCGAAGTGACCCATGCACACTGACACTCCCTCTCTCATCCCCACCGCCTGGGCCTTTGTCTGAGGATTCTCTGCTGGTGATTCACCAGCACCAAAACATGTTTTGAAAGAGAACAAAGAGGCAGGCTTTGTGAAGCGGCAGCGTGTCACATCCAAGCACAGAAGCGTCCGCTGCCCTTGGCTGGCCCCCTCCTGCTCCCACACCCTCCAGAGACCTGGCCCTCAAGGGAAGGAGATGAATGTATGGTGTTAACTAAGCAGCGTGAGAAAGTGTGTATGGGGAGCCACGTAGGGGTGGTCCTGTGAGGGTCTCCAGCCGATCTAAGAATGTCAAGAAAAGTTTCCCCGAAAGATACCTTCCTGGGTCCTGAAGGATGAGTAAGCATCAACCAAGCAAACGATGGAAGAAGGGATATTCTAGCTGAGACACAGAACATGCATGTGGGTGTGCACGTGTGTGGGTGTGTGATTGCATGTAATTTTAACCTTGCATACCTCGAGCCTGGACTTGGGTGGTGATGATGGGGGATGAAGGGGACACATGAGGCTAAAGAGTGGCTGGAGCCGATTCCGTGGTCCTAAACCTTCCAGCCTGTCCTGGCTGCGGGCCTTCTCAGCCTCGCAGGTAAGAGGTTGCGAATTTGGATGTTTCATCTTGCCTTCATGTCTGAGCCGGTTCAGCCAGGCTGGGTCTGTCCCCCAGTTGCCAGGCTGACTGTGTCTGTCACTAACACGTCTGATAGAGTGAGAGAAAGGGCTGGCTCTTCCTTCTCCTGTTACTAGGACAGAATATTAGACCTTCTCTCTGAGTTCATCCTTCAGCTGGTCCAGGATGTGGCATCAAGAACATATCTTTTCTAACAGTTGTAACTGTGGTTTTGTTGCTGATAATCCACCGAGAAATTTTTGAATGATGTGTCAACANGTTACTAGGACAGAATATTAGACCTTCTCTCTGAGTTCATCCTTCAGCTGGTCCAGGATGTGGCATCAAGAACATATCTTTTCTAACAGTTGTAACTGTGGTTTTGTTGCTGATAATCCACCGAGAAATTTTTGAATGATGTGTCAACACTGGGTTTCTGTTGTGTGCCAAGATTTTTGACATATGACGCTGAATTTAATTATCACAACACATTTTACAAGAGACCTGATCTCCATCTCAGAGCTGAGGAAACCATGGTTTGGAGGGTTGGCCGTCTCCCTGGTTATGGGTGAGGCTGTTTCATGGGCTCTCTGCGCTCCTCCCTCCCTGCTTCTCCACCACGAGGAATCCACTGCCCTGGCCTGAGCACCTCCCAGAGGCCCCACCTCCTTCTCCATCACATTAGATGCCAGGATTTCAACATATAAACTGGGGTGGAGGGTGATGCAAACATTCAGACCACGGCATGGATGAATTGTTTATTCCAGAAACGTTATTGAAATACTGCTGTGCTCGGGTAATATGGTGAGAGCTGCGAGAGGTGATAAAGGATATCTAAGACTCTCAATGACCTTGTTGTCTAATAAGGTTGAAAATACAGGAAACATATGAATGCAGGTGATTTAATGCAAAGCAGAGAATGATGAGCATCTCAAAAGAAGCACAGATGAGTGCTTAGGGTTTCAGGGGAGGGAGAGATTAATTTGTGGTGCAGTTGACACAGGAAGCTTTCCAGAGGAAGTGATGTTCATGCTGTAAAGTGAGAGAACTCAGCCAAGTGAACCTGTTGGGGAGGAGAGGAGGTAGGAGGAGAGGTGGGGTGAGGGAGAGATGGTTTCTTGGTCGAGGGACCCCTCAAGTTCCCTCAGCGAGGCCAGATCCAAACATAAGCATCACCTCTCTCCCCTGCTTTATCGTCGTTGGAAATGGGTATTTATCTTGTGTGTGTGTGTGGTGTGCACCGTTCATAGCACCTCCAATGCCTGGAACAGTTTTTGGCATCTGGTAGGGCCTCAGTTAGTATCTGGGGGAGGAAGAAGGAGAGAAGAAAGGGGGAAGGGATCTGAACTTGAATTTGGTCCTCATCTCCAAGTAGGCAGACGGTGGCTCTTACAGAGCTGATGAAAATGTGAGCAGATGGTGCCTGCTATACTTAGCGTAAGTGTACACTGGAGCATTTTAAAAACACCTTGCTTCCTATTTACTATTATCTGGATGTTAAATATCCAGTTTTGGGAAACAGTAATTATAATGTCGAACTCAAGTCATCTCCGAGTTGCCTGTGATTGGTAGGACAGAAAAGGAAAACTGCCCAGGAGTGGCACACAGGAATGCAGTGGTTTTGTGCTCTTAAAACAGGTGAATCAGTGGGTATCTTTAAGAAGTCCTTTTGCATTCCTCTTGTTTGTGTTTACCAAATAAGGACACACAGTCATCAGAGGACTCGGAGGAGCCTATGAGAATCACTGTCATAGGCTCACTTGTGATTCCTCCACTGTTCTGGAAGTGAGTTCAGTTCAGTTCAGTCGCTCAGTCGTGTCTGACTCTTTGAGACCCCATGAATTGCAGCACGCCAGGCTTCCCTGTTCATCACCAACTCCCGGAGTTCACTCAGACTCATGTCCATCGAGTCCGTGATGCTATCCAGCCATCTCATCCTCGGTCGTCCCCTTCTCCTCCCGCCCCCAATCCCTCCCAGCATCAAAGTCTTTTCCAATGAGTCAACTCTTCGCATGAGGTGGCCAAAGTACTGGAGTTTCAGCTTTAGCATCATTCCTTCCAAAGAAATCCCAGGGCTGATCTCCTTCAGAATGGACTGGTTGGATCTCCTTGCAGTCCAAGGGACTCTCAAGAGCCTTCTCCAACAC
>SJYX01011035.1:291019-304575 GCA_006410675.1 Oreotragus oreotragus | reverse complement strand
CCACCCCAGTACTCTTGCCTGGAAAATCCAATGGACGGAGGAGCCTGGTGGGCTGCAGTCCATGGGGTCGCTAACAGTCGGACAGACTGAGCGACTTCACTTTCACTTTTCTCTTTCATGCATTGGAGAAGGAAATGGCAACCCACTCCAGTATTCTTGCCTGGAGAATCCCAGGGATGGGGGAGCCTGGTGGGCTGCCGTCTATGGGGTCACACAGAGTCGGACACGACTGAAGTGACTTAGCAGCAGCAGCAGCTGTGATTTATGTTGGAGAGTGTTTTGCCTATGTTCTCCTCTAGGAGTTTTATAGTTTCTGGTCTTACGTTTAGATCTTTAATCCATTTTGAGTTTATTTTTGTGTGTGGTGTGCCACCTCTTCTTAATATCTTCCGCTTCTGTTAGGAAGTGAAGTGTTCCCTAAATACAAGTTGTTACTCCTTGGTCTTCATTTACTTTTTTTTTTTTTTTTACACATTCCTCCAATTATACCTGTGTCATAGCTTTATTGTAAATGCAACCAAGCTCTATCGGTGTTTGTGGTTACACAATAATAACTTTTTTTTTTAACCTATTTTGAACTAGCTTTCTTTTTTGAGCCTTTGTTCTATCACAGTTTCTAAAAACAAAGGAAGCAATGCCCATATCAGTGTATGAATGTGTTAGCCTTTAATTTTAATCAGATAAAATTCAGACATGTACAAAACATGAGAGAATAGTTTTTGTTCCACCGAAGATTCCTGTCCATCTTCGTTGTTTTGTTATCAGTATATCCAGTTCTATAAAATATTTTCTCATAATTTTATCTTTCCTGAAATTGCTTTTTGGGAACTATCGAGTGAAAGATGCAATATACAAACAAATTGAATTAAGCATGAAAGACAGATGATTCAGGTTCTGTTCTTCTGGTGTGCTGGGGAGTTAACCAGGCACAGTTCATTAACACTAATGGAAAAATTCATCATTTACCATGAGCTTCTCTAGACATCATAGGGCAATTTCTCCCCCTAATTTGCTTTATAATTTGATTACTTCTAAATGTACTAGGATTCGAAAAGGAGGTATTTTATCAATCATGCATCTTAAAGATTACTTCTCATTAATTTAAATATGAATTCCTCTGAGAAGAGACTTCCTCTCCCCAAATCAATTATTTTTTATAAATATGTCCATGATTTCCTAGGCTGTATAGTCTTCTTTCGGGGAAGGCAATGGCACCCCACCCCANTTTGATTACTTCTAAATGTACTAAGATTCGAAAAGGAGGTATTTTATCAATCATGCATCTTAAAGATTACTTCTCATTAATTTAAATATGAATTCCTCTGAGAAGAGACTTCCTCTCCCCAAATCAATTATTTTTTATAAATATGTCCATGATTTCCTAGGCTCTATAGTCTTCTTTCGGGGAAGGCAATGGCACCCCACCCCAGTACTCTTGCCTGGAAAATCCAATGGACGGAGTAGCCTGGCGGGCTGCAGTCCATGGGGTCGCTAACAGTCGGACAGACTGAGTGACTTCACTTTCACTTTTCTCTTTCATGCATTGGAGTAGGAAATGGCATATGGGGTCACACAGAGTCAGACACGACTGAAGTGACTTAGCAGCAGCAGCAGCATAGTCTTCTTTATGTTTCCAGATAATAAAAACATATACTTGCCATAGTTTAACTGTAACTTACATTCTCTTTGTGTTTTAAGTATGGCTCAAGATTCAGAAAAAAAATTAATTGTTTTTCTTCATTTGACTCAGAAATCTCTATAGAGTAGATATTTGGGACTTCCCTGGTGGTTCAGTGATTAAGAATCTGCCTGCCAATGCAGGGGATACGGGTTTGATCCCTGCCCTGGGAAGATCCCACATGCTGTAGGGCAGCCAAGCCCACATGCCACAACTAAAGCGTAGCCCCTGCTTGCCAGAGAAAGCAAAGCAGCGACAAAGATACGTGTATGTGCGTAGAAATGGACGCGCAAATGTGCTGATGTCACAGTTCGGAGATAATGTTTATTTGCTCTATCGCCAAAAGATTAAATTTGAAACCATAGGGGTCTCAAGCCTAATTAGATTAGAGATTTCCCTCCAGAAGCAGAGACACTCCCAGCCTGCAAAGGACTTCGTAAATACTGAGCAATCCTACTTCACCACTTTCAAATCTTCTCTTTGGACTTAAAGTAAAAATTCACATTAGGACACAACTTAGCTCTGCAGCGCAGTGCCTAAGAGGGTCACCTTCCATCCTAGTAAGAATGCAAACTGGTTCTGGATACGGAGTCCATTAGTGATGGTGCCCGTGGGTACCAGGAAGGCTCACTGGCCTCGGCTTGTCTTTTCTTTTGCATGCTAGGTCGCTTCAGTTGTGTCTGACTCTGTGACCCTGTGGACTGTAGCCCACTAGGCTCCTCTCTCCATGGGAGTCTTCAGGCAAAAACGGGAGTGGGTTGCCATCCCCTCCTCCGGGGGATCTTCCTGACCCAGGGACTGAACCCACATCTCTTGCTTCTCCTTCACTGGCAGGTGGATTCTTTACCCCTAGGGCCACCTTTCTTATCTTTGCTTCAGTGGGAAAAGAAAATGTTAGAAAGAGGCAACAGTAAAGTATATGAAAAAGGAATGAAAATCTCTGCCATTTCTAAAGAAAATGAGAAAGTGGGGAGAATGGAGACTGTTGGAGACCCTCTTGGGTTGAAGTCTGACTGGTCCAGGTGTCTTCTGGGCACACGGTGGCTTCTGGGAGCCGTGAGGTCAGTGAGAGTATAGGCCATGCTTGTGTGTGTTTGCACTTGTGCATTTGTTAGCCAGGGAATCCATGATGTTTAGTAGATTCTTAAAAAGGATTTCGACTCCAAAGAGGCTCTGGAATAATATTTGCTAATCCTTCAGGATTGATTAGGTGGCACAGTGGCACCGTGGTAAAGAATTTGCCCGCCAACGCAGGAGCCACAGGAGACATGGATTTGATCCCTGGGTGGGGACGATCCCCTGGAGAAGGAAATGGCAACCCACTCCAGTATTCTTGCCTGGAGAATTTCATGGACAGAGGAGCCTGGCAGGCTACAGTCCACGGGGTCACAGAGAGTGGGGCACGACTGAGCATGCATGCACAGCATCAATCAGAAAGGACCTGCAGAGGAGAGAGAGCCTCAGAGAAAGAGGCTGGCAGGAGGCGGCTTCCCGAGACAGAGATACAAGACCCTGGACAGCCACTGTGGCCATGACCACACTCCTCTATGGTGCATAGACACACTCACATCAGTGACGCTGGCACACGTGATGTGCACAATAAAACCAGAAGGCAACGGGGGAAATGTTGATGGTTTGCTGTGGGAAACCATCTACTAACATTCTATACGAGAAAGTTTATAATTTATAAATTATATATAGGTTTCCTAAAAACAGAAACTTCAGTGTATAGCTTACAAGCTAAAATGAAGACAAGTAAAATCTTGTTCAGGCCCTAAGGTAGTAAAATTTCTCATAGTTGTCACGGTCTGAATATATAAGTAAACCTTGCATGGGGCAGAAATTGAAGTCTGTAAAGAATCAACACATTTAAGATTTCACTGTCGAACTGGTTAAATTTAATGAGACAACAGACAACATTTTAAAAATCCAACGAAGTGAACATTGAGAACCCTGAAACTTCCAAAGAACATCCACCTCGAGGGTAAAGTCATGGGTTGATTTCATCTTTCCATCTTTCCCGTCAAGTGCTGCTTTAAAAAGTGGCCCATCACTGATCTAGATAGAAATGGAGCCTTTTAACGGAGAGAAGCTGATGTATGATACCACTGAGAAGAGTGTGTGGTTTAGACTAAAAAGAAACCCTGAGTTACCTCCACTAGTTTCCTTCCTCCAGAACATCTCTGCCTTCAACTATCCCCAAACNGGCCCATCACTGATCTAGATAGAAATGGAGCCTTTTAACGGAGAGAAGCTGATGTATGATACCACTGAGAAGAGTGTGTGGTTTAGACTAAAAAGAAACCCTGAGTTACCTCCACTAGTTTCCTTCCTCCAGAACATCTCTGCCTTCAACTATCCCCAAACGCACACATCTGCACAGACCCACGGTCCCTTGAAAGCTTCAGCGTGCCAAACACAGGAGGCACCAGGCAGGAGTGGAGGTGCTTCCCCAGAAAGCTCAGCTCCGGGAGGGAAGGGAAGCAAGCAGCCAGCACAGCCTTGCTCTCGCCCACCTCTGCAAATGGCCCACCTGCCCTGAAACCTGATTCTGCTTCACTCAGTTTTCAGGATGGGGTCATTGTCAATCAGTGCCTCTAGCTCTAGATCAGGTCCTGTAGAGTCACACGGAGAGCGGAGAGTGCTGGATGGGCCTGAATAATCTATGCTGTTGCAAATTGGTCCTAGTTTCAGCTTTCTCGGATTGCACAGCTAATGCAAGCAGAGAGCTTAAAATGTCAGCTTATCTAGGCAGATTTGCCAACAAACACACAACTGGAACATTTCTATTGAAACTATTTTTGTACGGGCAAGTTTCTAAAAGATGGTAATTAGCAAAATTAAAGACAAAAGAAAACTTTTTCTGCCTTTTCAAATACTGTCTACCTGCAGCACCAAGCTGGAGCCCCATCTCCTGCCTGGCGCCTCCTCCACCCCCATGCCACCCCAGCCACATCACTCTTGTCTAAAGGATGCTCTTCTGTGTGAAATTGCACAGCCTCCCATTACCTAGAGGCTCTTAGGAAATCCGTCCTCACTGCTGCAGCTGGAGACCAGGAATCACTAGGCTCCTGGGGTGCCTGGCTTAGTGGGGGTAACGTGGAAAGCTGAGACCCTCGCTTAGAGCCAGAGAGACCCGATGTCCTGGCATGTGGTGGAATTCACACTCTGAGCGGCCGTCTGTCTGTGCTCATCTGCAGAAAGAGACCATGGGGTCCCTCAGTCCTGCTGTTTAAAACACTGGAAACAGGGAACATGATCTTAGCCCCACCTGTGGCATCTCGTCACACTCAGAGGGTTATGCTTCAGGATTTGGCGCCCAGATTGAAGCCTCTGAGCCCCACAGCCTGGTTTTCCACAGTCTGCCTCAGAACCAGCTTCCTTCTGCTGCTGTTGCTGCTGCTGTGGTCCAGACCCTTGGCCTGCCTGCCATCAGCTCCCCCCACACCATCCCGTCCCTCAGCCTGCTCCTCTTTTGGCCAGAGCTGCCAGTACGACCTTCCCGANCGCCCAGATTGAAGCCTCTGAGCCCCACAGCCTGGTTTTCCACAGTCTGCCTCAGAACCAGCTTCCTTCTGCTGCTGTTGCTGCTGCTGTGGTCCAGACCCTTGGCCTGCCTGCCATCAGCTCCCCCCACACCATCCCGTCCCTCAGCCTGCTCCTCTTTTGGCCAGAGCTGCCAGTACGACCTTCCCGACCTTTAACCTTTCTTTCCCAATTCAAGAACCTCCAGAATCTCTGGGAAGTTGAGGCTCTTGGGCCCCCGCACGGTGAGAAAGGGTCTCCGCCCTGTTTCCTGGCCTGGTGGTCTTCTCCCAGGATCTTTCATCTCTCTGTCTCCACGCCTGGGACTGATGAGGCCAGACCTATTTCAAGAACCTGCCCCCTGTGCCCCCGCTCAGTTCTAGATTAATTAACAGCAACGGCAACAACAAAAACAATTTTATGAAAACATTCCCTTCCCAGAGTGTGTTTATTTAATGAAATAATACACATAATGTAATATACACTTATAGTACCTGATACATAGTATATGCTTAAGAAGTATGTATTCCTGTTGTTATGGTTATATCATCATTAAATACATACTATGAGTAGTAACAATAAACTCACAATATAATATCCACAGCTTTTGCCTTTTAAAGACTTTTTAAAATGGGGACCATTTTTAAAGTCTTTATTGCATTTGTTACAACATTGCTTCTGTTGTTTATGTTCAGGTCTTTTTTGGCCTCAGGGCATGTGAGATCTTAGCTCCCCAACCAGAAAACGAACCTGCACTCCCTGCATTGGAAGGCAAAGTCTTAACCATTGGAAGGCAAAGTCTTAACCACTGGACTGCCAGGGAGGTCCCTGCTTTTGCCTTTTAGATTTTTAATTCATTTCTTTTTGGACCCTCAGATCCAAGACCCTTGAGGTAGGCTCTGTGCAGTTGTCCAGGGTCCCTAATGCCTAACACAGTGCTGTGCATACAGTTGTTGCTGTTCAGTTGCTAAATCGTGTTCAACTCTTTGCAACCACATGGACTGCACACAGAACGCCAGACTTCCCTTGACCCTCACCATCTTTCGGAGTCTGCTCAAATTCATGTCCATTGAGTAGGTGATGTCACCCATCTCGTCCTCTGTCACCCCCTTTTCCTCCTGTCCTCACTCTTTCCCAGCATACAGTGGCATACAGTAAATGTTTGTGGATGGAATCTTGGCAGCGTTTCTGCCCTCCCCCCGGCTCCTGGCCTCCAGTCACACAGGGTCTGCTTGGACACTTGCGTGGCCAAGTTAGGTGGAATCTTGTATTTGGCTGTGTAGAAGAAACATTAGTTTGTGTGTATGTGGGTGTGAATATTTAAATTCTCATTTAAAACATGTTAGGATGGAATGCAAAATCTTTTTTCTGGCAGAAAGTCAAGCCTGTCTCTTCTCTATTTTCTCCTCCTTTCTCACGGTTTTTATAAATTACAGCTTGTCCCAATAAAAAATTATCCAGATGGCCAGTTCCTCACATCACGTTTTATTCCATGCAGAGAACCTGTCTTTGTTTCTAAAGAATTCCTTATTCACCACATGTTCTATTCTTGAAACAACTCGGTAAATTTCGGAATGAAATTGAAAAAAAAAACAAAACACTGAATGGCTTAAATTCTCTCAAAGTATTCTGATTTTCCTACCTTTCTCTCGGTATAATCAACAATGCCAGAGACATTACATAAATACATTAACATCATAAATATCCATTTGGCATGCACCCACTATGTGCAGGGTGATAATGTCAAGTATTCCACCACTTTTATTTATACATGATGTATTCAGAGAAAAGTCTAATCCCAGAGGGAGTTTGGCATAGAACTTAAAAGCCTAGATCCTAGCATGAGTCTGCCTAGGTCTCAAACCCGACTCCAGCGTCCTACCTGTGTGGCCTTGTGTGACTTACTTTGCCTCTCTGTACCTCAATTACTTCATCTATAAAATGCAGATAATANATGATGTATTCAGAGAAAAGTCTAATCCCAGAGGGAGTTTGGCATAGAACTTAAAAGCCTAGATCCTAGCATGAGTCTGCCTGGGTCTCAAACCCGACTCCAGCGTCCTACCTGTGTGGCCTTGTGTGACTTACTTTGCCTCTCTGTACCTCAATTACTTCATCTATAAAATGCAGATAATAATAGAACCTATCTTGAAGGATGTTGTGAGAATTCAGAAACCTAACATATAAAGAGAGCTTAAGTCAGGGCATAATGCAGAGTAAAAACTATAGAACTATGATCTGTTTTAGATATTATGAATATTAGATGAATCAAGTTTTGTTTAGATATCATCTTCTGTTTAAATTTTTGAATGATTTTACTGCCTAAATTTAGTAGAAATAAAAAAATTATTTTATATATTATAGATTAGTCTGGTCATCTTATATAAACTATTTTGCATGTTGATTCTCAGTAACAAATAGTTAAAACAAATTACTTGAACAGTATATCAAGATAGCTTATGGTAGAAAAAGTAGTGTTGAGTCATATTTTCTTGAAAGAAGTAAGTGTTCATTTTTATCCACAATTACATGGGTACCCTTAATCTTTAGGCTTCCCAGGTGGCACTAGGGGTAAAGAACCCACCTGCCAATGCAGAAGACGCAAGAGGCTCAGGTTCAATCCCTGGGTCGGGAAGATCCCCTGGAGGAGGGCGTAGGAACCCACTCCAGTATTCTTGCCTGGAGAATCCCATGGATACAGTCCTTAGGGTTGCCACAAGTACACAACTAAAGCAACTTAGCACACAGGCATGCCCTAATCTTTAATATCTCAGTGTGGTTTATTTAAACTTAAAAAAATATATATATATATATATAATCCTCCCTTCCAGATTTTAATAAGATTACTAGTGTTAATTATTGCTAATTGGGATGATACTGTTTTGTGCACACTAAATTGCAGTACAAGTTTGCCTTTGGTATGTTAACTGTTTTAGGGGGAAGAGAACTGGCAATCAACTTCAGGAATTTGAGGAAAACCTAATATTGAGACCTTAGATTGCTGCTCTATATATGTATCAGTTGTACTTGCTCACAACTCTCATAGAAGTAATAAAATCAGTAACACTTTTAAGTCCTAGTTAGCTTTTGTAAGTTTCCATAGAAAATATTACAGGAATTCTACAATTATAGCAACCTGCCTTTTGGTGCTTATCACGCCTTTTATTAACATTGGCCAAAAGGTCAATGTTACCTTCAAAATAAAAATTGTCCATTTAACATACTATTCACATTTAAGTTGTCCACATGTTAAAGTTGGATGGCAGTGAGGCAAAGGTTTGTCTTCCCCCACTGTTTCCTGGCACACTCCCTGTTCTTCAAGTCTCTGTCCCCATCCTCTGAGGAGGCAGCATCCAGGGCTTCCTTGCTGCCTTTGCTGCAGGAGGCAAGCCCCTCAGATGGTCTGTTCCATGAACATTTCCACATACTTGGCCTCCACTCACTCCAATTAAATTCTTATCTTTTGAAGACAACCCAGGAGACTTTAGCATCTAACGTCCTGGCTTAGATATATTGTCTTGTCTAGGTCTGAGAAAGAAAGACTATAATTGGCTAGTAAAATTATTGAGACTAAGCTAGATGATGCGGTGAGCCTCCTGGAGATTGCATTAGGGAAGAACTCTTCACAGTCCCACTGCAGCCTAAGTCCTGGGCTGTGTGAGGACATGTTCCCAGACCAGGCTCCTCCTGGGAGCTACTGGCCTTTCTTGGATGACTTCACTCTTCTGGATCAGCAAGAAGGTTGTCAGCGACCTGAAACCGCTGACAACCTGAAATACCACTGACCTCTGGGTTTTACTTATGTTTTGAAGTACAGCACCCAAGGGGCTGTTTCATCTTTCCCAGTTTGCTTGAATGTGTAAAGCCTCCAACGTCATGTCATGGAGAGAAGATGCTAATAGATACCTGAGCAGGGAAGGAATTCAGAGCAGGGGCCAAGGCACTCAGGCTGGAAGGACTCTTGGTGCCCAAGGTCCCTCTAGCCACCCCAGGGCTGTCAGTACCCAGTGCTTGGGAAGCTTCCAATTAGGTGTGTGGTGACAGCTTAGTTACACTCTCCTGGTCCAGACTGTCCGTCCCCCAGGGTTTGACAGAGCATGGCCCATTATTTTTATCAGGCACAAGGGAATCATAGATAAGCAGGGACCACATCAGCTGCTTGGGTCTGAGAAGATGAAAACGTGGTGAGTACAAGATGATAATAGGGTTGGATGAGTAGAGCCTGGAGCCCAGGGGTTTGGAAATCAGCAGCTCTTGTCTCGACTCTTGGAATTGGAGCCAAGCGGGAGGCATCAGAAATGAAAGTGAGGAATCCCAGGAAGTGGGCAAAGCACAGTAAGAGAGAATAATTCAGGGGTGTAGGCACATGGCGGAGAAGGCAATGGCAACCCACTCCAGTACTCTTGCCTGGAAAATCCCATGGACGGAGGAGCCTGGTAGGCTACAGTCCATGGGGTTGCGAAGAGTTGGACACGACTGAGCGACTTCACTTTCACTTTTCACTTTCACGCATTGGAGAAGGAAATGGCAACCCACTCCAGTGTTCTTGCCTGGAGAATCCCAGGGACGGGGGAGCCTGGTGGGCTGCCGTCTATGAGGTCGCACAGAGTCGGACACGACTGAAGCGACTTAGCAGCAGCAGTAGCAGTAGGCACATGGAGGCCTGGTCAGCTGGGGAGGCAGACCTGCCTTCCAGGGGTGGAGTTAGGAGGCACAGGGCTTGTCATGGGAGGGGGCCCAGCAAGAACCAAATAGGAACGTAGGGCTTCCCCGAGGAGGACCCCTGTGTTCTTGGCATGACAGTAGGTAAGACTCTTACCTTTTAAATTTTGTTTTTACTTTCTGGCCATGCTGTGCAGCATGCAGGACCTTAGTGCCCTGACCAGGGTCGAACCCACGCCCCCTGCATTGGAAAGCTCGGGTCTTAACCACAGGGCTACCAGGAAAAGTCTCCCTAGACCAGGCTTTTAGAAACAAAGTGTGTGTGTGTTAGTCACTCAGTTATATCTGACTCTTTGTGACCCTATGGGCTATAGCCCACCAGGCTCCTCTGTCCATGGGGATTCTCCAGGCAAGAATACTAGAGTGGATTCCCATGCCCTCCTCCAGGGGATCTTCCCGACCCAGGGATCAAACTCAGGTCTCCCACATTGAGGGCAGATTCTTTCCCATCTGAGCCACCAGGGAAGCCCAAGAGTCCTGGAGTGGCTTGCCATGCCCTCCGCCAGGGGATCTTCCCAACCCAGGGATAGAGACGGATCTTAAGGAGAGAATATATGCCAATACAGTTTTCTTTTCTTTTTCTATTTCTCCTCAGATGAAATAGAAATTATACTTGCTTCTCAATTATACTTACATATTCTGAAAAGCAAAACTAGTATTTTTAAAGGCGGTCATTTTTCTGTTTCTATTTATGACGAAGTCTACTAGGATCTCAGATCTGGTCGAAAAATCTTCTTAAAAAAATTGTTTTTATCTGTTTGTTTTTGGCTGTGTCAGGCCTTGGTTGCAGCACCACAAGCCTCTCTAGTTGTGGTTCTGGGGCTCAGTTGCTCTGTGGCGTGTGGATCTTAGTCCCGCCAAGCCCCAGCCCAGGGATCGAACCTGCGACCCCTGTGTTGGAAGGCAAACTCTCAACCACTGGATCACCAAGGACATCCCCCAAAACCTCTTTTAAACTTTCCAGCTGTCTAAAAGTTTTTATTTGTTTAGCATTTGCCCTCTAGTCACCTATCTTGCTGATGGACCCGACATATTTTATAAACTATTCAGCTGAACTGTATGAAATTCCTGGTATTCAGCTGTGTCTGACTTTTAAAAGCTATGTAGTTTCTGCAGTCTCTTCGTCCTTTTCCTGGAAGCAGCACACATATGTTGAGTTAAGGAGAGCTGTGGTTCCCAGTCAGAAGAACCCCACCTCCCATGGAGTTCCCGCTCAGTCCAACCATCCCACCGCGTTTTCTTGCTTCCTTCACTCTGTCCACAATGAGCTGAAATTTGAACCTGCCACCTTCCTGTCCATCAGAAGCTACCATTTTCCTTTGACCAACAGAAACTTAAGGCATAGAAATTTCAGCTTATATGTCAGCAATTTGCTGAAGAGACTATGTCTTCAGAACCTTACCCCCCTCCCCAATATTTGGCCATATCAGTAGTAAGTTTTAAATGGTTTTCATCACAGCTAGGACAACCACTTCAATCAACTTTCTTCTATGTGTATGGTTTTATGAAGAGTCGTGTATGTTCTTAAACACACACATATTCACACATATCCCCTGGAGGAGGACGTGGCCACCCACCCCAGTATTCTTGCCTGGAGAATCCTATGGACAGAGGCGCCTGGCAGGCTACCATCCATAGGGCTGCATAGATTCAGACACGACTGAAGTGACTTAGGACACATACGCACACATAAGGGTGTGCGTGTGCAAAAAAGTTCATGATTGGGATACCATCTCTGTAACATAAATATTTCTCTGCACTGAATGCAAGTAAGCACAGAGCTGCAATCCAGAAATGCATTCCCAGCAGAGCCGAGGTTGAATGGGAGGCTGACAACGCTACTGAAAGCCCATCATCCCCGCTCCTTACGAACTTCCGTTTCTCTCCCACTGTTACCTTCTTTCAGGTTCTTCACCAGCATCTTCTGCAAAATGTGCTCTTGTCATTTAATTTATTCTTTTGAACTTCACACTTTATTCTGATCTGTATAATAGGGAGATACTCTGTCATATGCCTTGCCTCTCAGAACTGAGAAATACCCCATTCTGGTGATGCTCGAGGCGCTGCATTGGTGCTAATAATTAAGTGATTTGTTTCAAGGTTTCCCAAGAAGATGCCAAGTCACATTGGGAAAATTGCTTATCTTGTGTGAACCTGTTTTCTTACCTATGAAAAACATATCAATACTATCTTTAGTTTTTGCATGCCTTAGTACCTGTGAGACAAAGAAGAGCTAGAATGGAATTAAGAAATAAGTGAATGATTAAATGACTAAAAGCACTGATTAATGAGTAAAGATTGAGGAAAACGGAATTTCTCTTAACTGAGCAAGAGGGCGAATAAGCCTGGGCGGATAAGGAAGATGGCATGAGTGCTGTGCAGCACAAGTCACACAGGGGTCATGATATGAAATCAAGAAAATTCATGGCCATAATGATCACTAAACCATCTCAAGTTGGGAGTATGTGTTGATGGATGGTTAGCAAAGCTTCTGAGTGATAGTATTTTAGTGAAAACTCAACTGTGCGTGAAATAAACATTTTCCATCTCCCTTAGGTTAGCCTAATGCCTTTCAACTCTCATCTGCAGAAAATTCTTTCCAACAATCTCCCTTAAATCTCGTAAGTTGGAGCCTAAACCAATCGGTCCTGCTGGAAGCAGCTTTATCACCACTTCATTCCTCACACAGGACCCAGCACAGACTGATTTATTTTCCCCTAGACATGGTGGGCTGGGTACCACTGCCTTCTCCGGGAATAGTGCCTCTGCTCCTCTGCACAAGATTTATGTTCCCTTTCTGACAGTGCTGAAAGCGCCATCCCACTTCGGCCCACATGGTTGGTGCTAATAATTAAGTGATTGATTTGGGGGGTTTCCCAAGAAGGTGCCAAGTCACATTGGGAAAATTGCTTATCTTGTGTGAGCCTGTTTTCTTACCAATGAAAACTATATTAAAGATATCTTTGGGTATTTATTGAACCGAGGTCTCCTGCATTGCAGGCAGATTCTTTACTGTCTGAGCTACCAGGGATTCCCTTGGGTATTTAGTGCTAAATACTAGAGATAATGTATGTAAAACACCTTGTATTGCAGTGGGCCTATGTAGGGACTCAGTAGGGGTGGCTCTTGTTCTTATTTTAAATTGTATTTTTTGGAACATATCCCAGCTTCTTCGCTAGAACTGTATTCTCTCAAGTGCCTAGCATGCAGCACATGCTAAGTTAGTGGGTTGTTGGATCAATAACTGGATAAACAAATTAACAGATCAAAGCCAATTAATATGAACTACAGAACATGTGTGCATGGAGTGCTGCTGTCTGGCAAAGTACAGGTTTACCCTGTTATGTCGGGCAAGGCTAGTGTTATCAGAGTCACCCCACTCCTAATTCCAGAAGGCCCATTCCAGATCCAGGTTGGTACTGAAGCCCTCTGAGGTTAGACTTCATATAGGTGCTCCCTAGAAAACTCACTCTATTGTAAAATAGAGGGAAACCTCATTGCTCCTGAAAGAGTCAATTCCTAGGCAGGTTAATAAGAAGTCCAGGGTCCCCAAGGAGGAGAAAGGGGTCTGGGGCTCTTGAGGAAGAGAGAGGGGTCTGGAATTCTTAAGGAGGAGAAAACCTTTCCATGA
>SJYX01011035.1:152651-286674 GCA_006410675.1 Oreotragus oreotragus | reverse complement strand
TGGTGCTTTCTAAGGCCCACTTGACTTCACATTCCAAGATGTCTGGCTCTAGATTAGTGATCACATCCTCATGATTATCTGGGTCGTGAAGATCTTTTTTGTACAGTTCTTCTGTGTATTCTTGCCACCTCTTCTTAATATCTTCTGCTTCTGTTAGGTCCAGACCATTTCTGTCCTTTATCGAGCCCATCTTTGCATGAAAAGTTCCCTTGGTATCTCTAATTTTCTTGAAGAGATCTCTAGTCTTTCCCATTCTGTTCTTTTCCTCTATTTCTCTGCATGTATATATATTTGTGTGTGTTGTGTGTGTGCCTGTATGTGTGTGTCTCTGTGTGTGTCTATCTGTATATCTGTGTGTGTGTGTTTCTGCCTATGTCTGTGTGTGTGAGATTCCTCATGGTCACAGCATCCCAGAGGAGCCGGATCTGATTTTCCCATTGCCCTGGGGAAACTGGAGCTTGGGTGTGAACCAGGTCCCTGAGGGGTGCCATCACGCCTGGTCATCCTCTGATGGCGCCTCCCTTGTTCAGAAACAGGTTGGAGCCTCTGGAGGCAGAACCGCGCAGGCAGAGCCCTGGAGACAGCAGTCACCCATGGAAGGGACTGGACCATTGGTCCCGGCAGATCTTTGACCCGAACCTGCTGTCGGGCTCCAACCACATCTGGAGTTCAGGATTCAGCCGCAACCTGGTCTCTCTTACCCACAATCGGCCCTTCACATTCAAACACAAAACTTCCTAGCCAGTCTCAGGAGGATGAAGCAGACAACTAGATACAGAATTTCTGGATAAACAAATGATTTTTTAAAAGCTTAATATTCTCTTGCTGGTAAATATGTTTGATTACCCCACAGTATTCTGTGATGCAGGCAGTCCCATCAGGGCATGGATTTTCAAGGATACAGACTGAGTCAGCTGTTTATATGGCATTTTTACCGTATGTGCATCTTTATGACAGCCTTCTGTTTCTAAGCTTCTTAAACTGTGAAAACTGTATTGCTGATGACTACGCCTGTGATGTCTGCTGACCAGTGTCTGAGGCCTGCACAGAGGGCAATATGGGAAGAAACTTAACATAGTGTGTTCCGTGAAAGGAAAGCGTCTCTATCCAGTGTTTCAGTTTTGGATGTGTGTCTGTTCCCATGACAGTTCAGCCCTGATGCGTCACCGTAAACTGACGCCTGTGCTCTCATTTTTATATAAACCAGTGCTTTCGGCACTTGAAAAAGGAGGCAACACTTCAGGATCATCTGCGAGAACAAACATAGGCAAAAAAGTGGAATCAGGCTCTGCACATTCAATATCGAAAAATCTTTATAGCTTGAACCTCAGTGGAAGACTCCAGAAAGTGAAAAACCAGTTCAGGTAAGGAAGTCTTAAAAATGTGAAACAGAGAGTAAAGCATGTAGAAGAGAAAAGAACAAACTTGTTGGTGATAATAATTCCTTATGTTTCTTCAAAATCTTTTTTTTTTAATTTCTGGATAATGTTATGTTCACTAGCTCATAGAATTCATCTAAGCCTTGACACTTCATTTTTTAAAATATTTTTACTTACTTCATCCTCAGTAATGTGAGTTGACCTCTAAGTGGAGGTATTATATGGAAGTCACAAAAACCAAATCTCACTTGTAAAATTCTGTAAGACTCCCTGCATCTTTGGAGATGTCTCACAGGTGGCATCTCTCTGGGCACATGGCCCGGTATCCACATCCTCTCATCCCACCAGCAAACTCACCTGGTACTTGTCATCTTTAATCCAAACATCCCTCAGACATTGTTTCCTTACTCTGAATAGTTTCCATTTTCATTCAATGGCACATCATCCTTTTGTTCCTAAATGTAAACTTATGACTATCGGTCCTCAGTTTTTATTTGTTGCTGTGGTTCAGTCATGTTTGACTCTTTGCAACCCCAAGGACTGCAGCCTGCCAGGCTTCCCTGTCCTTCACCATCTCCTGGAGCTCGCTCAAACTCATGTCCATTGAGTCAGTGATGCCATCCAACCGTCTCATCCTCTGTTGCCCTCTTCTCCTGCCTTCAATCTTTCCCAGAATCAGGGTCTTTTCCAGTGAGTTGGCTCTTTGCATCAAGTGGCCAAAGTATTGGAGCTTTAGCTTCAGCATTGATCCTTCCAATGAATATTGAGTACAGATTTCCTTTAGGAGCGACTGGTTTGATCCCCTTTCTGTCCAAGGTATTCTCAAGAGTCTTCTCCAGCACCACAGTTTGAAAGCATCAATTCTTCGATGCTCAGCCTTTTTTATGGTCCACCTTTCACATCTGTCCATGACTACTGGATTATTTACATATAATTTTCTAAGAAGCTGCAGATGCAACTGTATTTGCACTTTTTTTAAACCTAAACAAGTAAATAATCTAAATGACATTTAAGAATAAAAGCTTCATTCCCATGCTGGGGATTATAAACACAGAAGATCTAATAAAAAGTGAATGACTGACGACCAGAGATGGAGCCATGAAAGGCTTGAGAGAGGTGAGAAGTGGGCGTCTTCAGACCCCACTGTGGGCAGAGGGCACTGGCGTTGAAGGACAGTAGGCCCCCCCAAGGTGAGCTTTGGGGGAGCTGCAAGGGGAGGGGCTGCTGGTTCTCCCGACCCTCCACCCCCAGCCCTGTGCTTCCCACTCAGCATGTGGGACCGGAAGGTGTGCACACCTCTACACAGAGGCTGACTCAGCAGGGATACTCTTGTACTCACGAGACCTGATCATTGGGAGAGTTTGCCTCATGCTGTGCTGTGCTGTGCTTAGTCGCTCAGTCCTGTCCGACTCTTTGCGATTCCAGGGACTGCAGCCTGCCAGGCTCCTCTGTCCATGGGATTCTCCAGGCAAGAATACTGGAGTGGGTTGTCATGCCCTCCTCCAGAGGATCTTCCCAAAGTTCAGCTCAAAGGACATGCTTTTCAGGTGGATTTTACATCTCGGACTGTGCATTTTGTTCCTTTTATAGAGCATTCAGGTGATGCTGCACTTTTGTTCACGTAGCTGATTTAAAGTGTGGTGGCTTAAAAAAAAATCACACGTGATGCTATTCTGTGAAATCCTCTTTTGTAAACACAGGGAACTGTGTTAGCAGCTGGGTGGGGGAGGGGAGACCCATGGTGAAAGTCTAGAATTCTTAAGCCGTACTTTTTCTTTCACATCCTGAGACCAAAATCATGCTTGTGCCCCAATCCTCGTCCTCTTTCTCTACACTGATCATCATAACACTGTTTGCATCAATGGTCTTGGCAGTAATGTCTGCTTGGACCTGCTCCCCACTGCCCCCCCACCCCCCAATCTCCCTGATCTCCTGTTCATGGTCCAGAATTCCAGCTGGAGGGAAAAAAGAGAACAAGGAAATCAACAAGGAAGAGTATGTCTGCTAATGATGAGCAGATACGATTTATTTTAACTCTTCACAGTTTACTTGTGATAATCTCCTGAGGCTGCCTGTACTCTAACCCAGGTCTTTGCTCTTAAAATAATAAGATACCACGTAGAGGTGGAGGAAAATGTTCAGATCCCATCTGGCCTCTTCTACATGCTGAGGGAAAATAATTTTTACTTGGCTCATGTCCAAGGATAGGCACGGGCCTTAAATTAGCAGGCGAAAGTGTCTTAGTTGCTCAGTCATGTCAGACTTTTTGCGACTGTAGCCCACCAGTCTCCTCTATCCATGGGATTCTCCAAGCAATAATGCTGGAGTGGGTTGCCATTTTCTCCTCCCCGGGGATCTTCCCAACCCAGAGATCAAACCCGGGTCTTCTGCGTTGCAGGTGGATTCTTTGCTATCTGAGCCACCAAAGAAGGCACGGGGTTAAATTAGCAAAGATCAGAGTTTTCATTTCCTCTGGCCTCCAGGGCATCCACCATCACTGAGCTCCGGACAGGCCTGCTCTGACTTCTTATACTGGCAATGCTGTGACCTTAGAATCTCCAGACTGCTTACAGTTCCAGGGAAAAATATAAAATTAACTCTTGACTTTCTTCCAAAATCAATTAGATGCTGCCCAGCAATTGAGGAAGTTTTGTCTTTTCCTTAACGGCACTCCAGTTTTGTGTTTATTTTTAAAAAGCATGCTTGTTCTGATGTTAATCTTTGGAGAGGGAACTATAATTAGTAAATTCTAAGTCTCCATGATTTAGTAGTGGAAACAGTCTATTTATGTTCACATTTTCTTAGTGGAGGGTCATGTTATGGATCCGAGTGTATTATCTACTACTTAACGTTTATAAGATTCATCTTCACAGTCTCAGTTTGCATGTTAGTACAACCTTGAAGAGTCAGATTCACAATAAAATGCCACTACTGAAAAACTATATACTATTAGATATAGTCCCTTTTTTGGTGCTAATAGAGTCAGTAATGGGCTTCCCTGGTGGCTCAATAATAAAGAATCCGCCTGCAACGCAGGAGACGAGGATTCGATCCCTGGATTGGAAAGATCCCCTGGAGAAAGAAATGGCTACCCACTCTGGTATTCTTGTCTGGGAAATCCCATGGACAGAGGAGCCTGACAGGCTATAGTTTATGGGGTTTCGAGAGAGGGACACGACTGAGTAACTAAAGCCTCACCACCAGAGTGAGTAGTAGTATATTCATGGTGCATTAAATGCAGGCAAATGACCTTACCCTTGAGTATCTTGCATCCAGGAATGAACTCTAGGGTGAAAAATGACTTTAATATATTACCTTGAAAGTTTCTCATCGTCTTGTCATTTAGGCAAAATGGACGTTATTGTCATTAGAGTGTTGTCACTTAACTGATGAGGAAGTCAAAGGTCTTCCTAGTAGCTAATCCAAGACCTGGGTCTTCTGGTTAAGTCCAGCATATTCTTAGTTCTGTAACCTCAGAGCACCAGATTTATCGACAATAATGCTAATTGCACACACTCAGCTCCTACTGCAAAGCCCTGTGAGAGACAGTTTATATACACGGTCTAGTGAATTTTATTTCATCCTCACAGCAACTCTATGCGTGGTAAATATTCTGACTCTGATTTTATGATGTCGGTACCTGAAGGTTCAGAGTGGTTAGGCAAAGTGTGCAGGGCCACACTGTGGCAGAAGGGGTGGGCTCTGAATCCAGAGCACCTGGCCCTGAATTCTATGTGCCTTTCAAAGCATCAGGCTGGCACCAACACAGCAGCTGGAGGCTCTGAACCTGCCTGGCTGGGTTCAGATTTAGACATTCTCCTGCTGTTCAGGATTCTCAGGGTAATCTTGACAGGAATCTGTTTCTTACTTGGTGAAAATAAAACTACCGAGGGGGAGGGATCTTAACCGTATCCTCCCCCAACTGTTTATTCTTATTTATACTGTAGAATGCAAAACTTGCCCCTTGAACACGTTTCTTTGTAATTGGTACTAAAGGCTTCTATCTGCAACAAGGGAATAAGGTTATACTCACTAGACAGTTTCCTCATAAAGGAAATTGCTAGAAACACAGCTCCCCTCCCCTACTTTATACAATCTATTCGCTGGCTTCCCCAGGCCAGCATAGGACTTTTTTCCAGGCCCGTCTTGTCCACCTCAGTATTTTCTAATAGCATCTTCTGCCTCCCAGAGCAGTGTTTAACATACTCTAATTCACACAATCGGCAGAACCATTAGTTATAATAGCTGTCATATTCAATCACTGCTATTAGGAAAATCTAACAAAACGCCTTATAAAGCTCACTTTGTTTTTCCTAATGCCTGCCATATTATAAATTTTGCACACTTCCCAAAGGCCTATATTGACGATGAAAGTGGCTGGGAAAAAATTATGGTAATCAGACAAAAACGGCAGGCAGTAAGGTGGTTCCTTAATGATCCTAATAATAAACTCCTCTGCTCTGAGCTAACTAGTTGGTATTCAAGACTCAAATTACCTTCTACAAGGTCCATTCTCAGAATTAAAGCAGTGTTAGCTGGTTGTTTCCTGTATGAACCTTCCAAGACCTTCCAGAGGTTTTCGTTAAGTCTGTCAGCCTCTTCTCTTGCTCCTTCCCACATGACTTTTGTGCTTCAGAAGGTGAAATCTCCCAAGTGCCCCACATTTCCTGTCTCTGGGCAGGGAGATTCTTATTTCTGTGCTGGTTCCTTTGTTCCATCCTTCCTGCCTTCTTCGCTCCTGTCGCATCTTCTCCCTTCATCAAGGTTCCTTTTGGTCTTGAAACTTTCCGCAGCAGTTCAGCCCATAAGAGCTTCCAGACCTTAGAGATGGTGTTTTACACATCTGTGTATGTCTAATGTCTAGCTCAGTGCCTGACACTAGCCTTCCAGATTTCCATGCTATATTGTTCTTTACAGCATCGGACTTTACTTTCACCCCGAGACACATCCACAACTGAGTGTCATTTCTGCTTTGGCCCAGCTGCTTCATTCTTTCTGGAGCGATTTGTAATTGCCCTCTGATCTTCTCCAGGAGCATACAGGACACCTTCTGACCAGGGGGCTCATCTTCCGGGGTCATATAGTTTTGCCTTTTCATACTATTTAGGGGGTTCTCTAGGCAAGAACTGTACAGAAAAGATCTTTCCGACCCAGATAATCATGAGGATGTGATCACTAATCTAGAGCCAGACATCTTGGAATGTGAACTCAAGTGGGCCTTAGAAAGCATCACTAAGAACAAAGCTAGTGGAGGTGATGGAATTCCAGTGGAGCAGTTTCAAATCCTGAAAGATGATGCTGTGAAAGTGCTGCACTCAATATGCCAGCAAATTTGGAAAACTCAGCAGTGGCCACAGGACTGGAAAAGGTCAGTTTTCATTCCAATTCCAAAGAAAGGCAATGCCAAAGAATGCTCAAACTACCGCACAATTGCACTCATCTCACACGCTAGTAAAGTAATGCTCAAAATTCTCCAAGCCAGGCTTCAGCAATATGTGAACCGTGAACTCCCTGATGTTCAAGCTGGTTTTAGAAAAGGCAGAGGAACCAGAGATCAAATTGCCAACATCCGCTGGATCATGGAAAAAGCAAGAGAGTTCCAGAAAAACATCTATTTCTGCTTTATTGACTATGCCAAAGCCTTTGACTGTGTGGATCACAATAAACTGTGGAAAATTCTGAAAGAGATGGGAATACCAGACCACCTAACCTGCCTCTTGAGAAATCTGTATGCAGGTCAGGAAGCAACAGTTAGAACTGGACATGGAACAACAGACTGGTTCCAAATAGGAAAAGGAGTACGTCAAGGCTGTATATTGTCTCCCTGCTTATTTAACTTATATGCAGAGTACATCATGAGAAACGCTGGACTGGAAGAAACACAAGCTGGAATCAAGATTGCCGGGAGAAATATCAATAACCTCAGATATGCAGATGACACCACCCTTATGGCAGAAAGTGAAGAGGAGCTAAAAAGCCTCTTGATGAAAGTGAAAGAGGAGAGTGAAAAAGTTGGCTTAAAGCTCAACATTCAGAAAACGAAGATCATGGCATCTGGTCCCATCACTTCATGGGAAATAGATGGGGAAACAGTGGAAACAGTGTCAGACTTTATTTTTTTGGGCTCCAAAATCACTGCAGATGGTGACTGCAGCCATGAAATTAAAAGACGCTTACTCCTTGGAAGAAAAGTTATGACCAACCTGGATAGTATATTCAAAAGCAGAGACATTACTTTGCCGACTAAGGTCCGTCTAGTCAAGGCTATGGTTTTTCCTGTGGTCATGTATGGATGTGAGAGTTGGACTGTGAAGAAGGCTGAGCGCTGAAGAATTGATGCTTTTGAACTGTGGTGTTGGAGAAGACTCTTGAGAGTCCCTTGGACTGCAAGGAGATCCAACCAGTCCATCCTAAAGGAGATCAGTCCTGGGTGTTCATTGGAAGGACTGATGTTGAAGCTGAAACTCCAATACTTTGGCCACCTGATGCGAAGAGCTGACTCATTTGAAAAGACCCTGATGCTGGGAAAGATTGAGGGCAGGAGGAGAAGGGAATGACAGAGGATGTGATGGTTGGATGGCATCACTGGCTCAATGGACATGAGTGTGAGTAAACTCAGGGAGTTGGTGATGGACAGGGAGGCCTGGTGTGCTGCGATTCATGGGGTCGCAAAGAGTCGGACACGACTGAGTGACTGAACTGAACTGAACTAGGCAAGAATACTGGAGTGGGTTGCCATTCTCTCCTCCAGTGGACCACGTTTTGTCATAACTCTACTCTATGACCTGTCTGTCTTTGGTGCCCCTGCACCACTCAGCACCCTGGGCAGTTTTCTTACCCCGAGATGAAAGTTTAACAGGGACAAGGAGTTTAGTCTGTTTTGTCCACTGCTGTATCACTGAAGTTTGGAGCAGTGCCTTTCTAAGGGTTTGTTCAATAGATAAATGAGGAGTAAATGAACGGCTATGATGTGGATGCTGAATACAGCAAGGTTAGTATCATTCAAGTATTCATATGCCAGAATACTGCCAACCCTGCAGGGAGAATATTTTCAGGAGCGAAGATAGAGGAAGGAAAGCAAAGTTAAACATAACAGAAGAGAGACTCCTGGGTCGTAATGAGTGACAGGGAATGAGAGGGGGCCCTCTGGTTTCAGCAGTGACCACCTTAGGTTCCTGGAGACGGTGAGCCGATCAAGGTGATCAAGAAGCACTAAACGGTTCTGTTGAATATTTTGCAAGCTAAAACTGAGCTGAGTCTGTCAAGATCAGCCCAGGGGTGTGGACAGAAGCCGACGCGATGAAAGGACCCAGATACTGAATTCCGTTTTCCTCAGCTCCCCTGGCACCTTCATTACAGTCTTGTGTGTTTCCAAACCAAATTTACAGTCTTGCTAAAATGTGATAATATAACCAATGCATGCCTTCAAAAGATCTTTAAAAATATTTTTCTGTGCTTATTTTCATGAGGCATTTTATGATCTATTGTGGATCTCTGGATTTCTGGAATCTTGCCTTGGCTCAGGCCCTTAGCAATTAAATGCTGAGAACAGTCTGTGCTCCAATGTCCATGGTTTATTCCATCAAGGAAATATTGGTGTTCTTGCACCCCAGAAAAACACAACTTTGTTGCCTAAGCACCAGCAGGCTTTTTTTTTCTCATCTACATACTTCATTTGGCTTTAAAATAATTGTTATTCAGTCACCCAGTTGAGTCTGACTCTTTGTGACCCCATGGACTGCAGCACGCCAGGCTTCCCTGTCCTTCACATCTCCCAGCTCAAACTCGTGTCCATTAAGTCGGTGATGCCATCCAAACATCTCATCCTCTGTCATCCCTTTCTCTCCTGCCCTCAATCTTTCCCAGCATCAGGGTCTTTTCCAGTGAGTCAGCCCTTCGAGTCAGGTGGCCAAAGTATTGAAGCTTCGGCATCAGTCCTTCCAATGAATATTCAGGGTTGATTTCCTTTGGAATCAACTGGTTTAGTTTCCTTGCTGTCCAAGGGACTCTCAAGAGTCTTCTCCAGTACCACCGTTTGAAAGCATCAGTTCTTTGGCACTCAGTCTTCTTTAAGGCCCAACTCTTGAAGTATTCGTTGTTGGCCCATGACTGGCCTGACGTTGCCGCTGACCACATGCAGTGGGTGCTCCCAAGGCTGGCGCTGCGGTGGCTACTTCCGTTCTTGTTGCTCACTCACCCAGTCATGTCCAGCTCTTTCCGACCCCCTGGACTGCAGCCTGCCAGGCCTCCCTGTCCCTCACCATCTCCGGAGTTTGCCCAAGTTCACATTCATTGCTTCGGTGAGGCCGTCCAGCCATCTCATCCTCTGATACCCTCTTCTCCTTCTGCCTTCGATCTTTCCCAGCATCAGGCACTTTTCCAATGAGTCTTCTGTTCTCATCAGGTGACCAGAATACTGGAGCTTCAGCTTCAGTCCTTCCAGTGACTATTCAGGATTGATCTCCCTTAAGATTGACTGGTTTGATCTCCTTGCTGTCCAAGAGTCTTTCAGGACTNCAGCATCAGGCACTTTTCCAATGAGTCTTCTGTTCTCATCAGGTGACCAGAATACTGGAGCTTCAGCTTCAGTCCTTCCAGTGACTATTCAGGATTGATCTCCCTTAAGATTGACTGGTTTGATCTCCTTGCTGTCCAAGAGTCTTTCAGGACTCTTGTCCAGCACCACAGTTCGAAGGCATCAATTCTTTGGCATTCTGCTTTCTTTACAGTCCAGCTCTCACAACCGTATGTGACCACTGGGAAGAGTCACCACAGCCTTGACTACACAGACCTTTGTTGGCAGAGTAATGTCTCTGCTTTCAACACACTGTCTGTTTGTCATCGCTTCCTGCCAAGAAGCAATCATCTTCTGATTTCATGGCTGCAGTCACTGTCTGCAGTGATTTTAGAGCCCACGAAGAGGAAATCTGTCACTACTTTCACTCTTTCCCTTTCATTTGCCAGGCAGTAATGGGGCCACGGCTACTTCCATTGCCATCACGATAAAGGCCGCATGCTCAGAGCAGCGTGCCAGGCTCCCCCAGCTCGGCTCCAGCCGCAGCCGCACCTCTGGTCCTGCCTTTCTTCACACAGGCAGATGCTTCCCCCAGATCAGTTGACCTGCTTATTCATGTCCCCAAACGCTCTCTCCTGCATTTCACTTTCCTCCTGCCCTCATTCCCTAGATCTCTGTGGTCCCATCCGTCACTCACCTCCCATTTCTTTCAGAACAGACCCAGCTGCATCCTCTGCCTCCTCTCCAGCCACACAGATCTGGGCCCTCTCTCTGGTCCTCGCAAGCACTACTATACACCCAGGTCTCTCCTATCCCTGTGCTGTCTCCAGCTCCGGGCCATCTGTAGATGCTCACAGACCCTCCTGCCCTCCGTTCCTGGAAGGCAATGTGTAGGGGAGAAGAAAGCTGGCTTTGGAGTTTGTTGACTTTGCCTCCAGACTCACTCACCCTCCATCATCAGCTCACTGTGCCCTTAAGATGAGCAAGTGGTTTAACATCTCTGAGCCTCAGTTACTTGACTCATAACAAGCATCCTTGTAGAATTTTTGTGGGAATGAAATGCAGTTAAGTGAAATGAAGAGTCTGGGAGTCCTTAGGCAGCACCTACCTCACTCTGGAGATGTAACTGAATCTCAGTAGTTTACAGAGTTTGACTTGGTGTATCTCCCTGATGATGTAATGATTTTGAAAACAACAATTATTCCTAAATAGATCTGTGATTAATTGCACTGCTTTGTATTTTTTGAAAAGCCACTTAGTAAACTTATTTGATTTATTTTTAAATTGCCTTTTAAAATCCTCATCAAAGTTATATAAGGCATACTGGCTTCTATTTTTTTTTTTTTTTCTAATTTTGTAGAATAGAACCTTGATTTCATGGTATTGTAGAGGGAAACTTTCAGATAGTTGGAAAATCAACTCACCTTTATAAAACTTGTAAAGTTTGAGGGAAAATACCCAACTATTTGCCAAAAAGATGTAAGCAGAGCTAAAAATAGTTCTTTTTTTCCATCTTATTCTTTGCAAAATGACTCTAATGAACACAAGTGCTTCTGGCATCCTGTGTGGACCAACTTTCTCTCCTAGAGGCTCCCTACTTAGGGCCAAGTCCTCTTTCTACCATTCATGTTCTTTCTTATAAGAATGTAGATAAATCCTGATATATATATATATGGAATTAATAAAAATATTCCACATAGTTTTCTGCATGACCAAAGATGCGTAAGAGTTTATAGACTATGTTATAATATGTTGTTTCACTGATTGTTCTGAATGAACCCTGTAAGGCAAGTACTCTCCGGGTTTGGCAGGTCAGGAAGCTGAGGCCTCTAGACTTTTAACTATTCACTCTGGGCCTCCTAGCCAGGGAACAGGGTGAAGACATGGACCCAGGCTTCGGGTGGACTGATACCGCTCTGCATCACAGCAGAGTAACTACCTGGGCCTAGCATGCACTGCAGTGGCTGTGTACAGGTCCTCCTTTTAAGACCCAAAGGTGGGATTTCAAGAGCAATTCTTTCTCAGCTAATTGCTTTTTTGATTAAAAAAAAAAAAGTCTTCATGGTTAAAAAGTATCTGATTAATAGAATGCATTTTTACATGACATAAATGTTTTTGGAGGGCTTTCCTGGTGGCCCAGACAGCAAAGAATCTGCCTGCAATGCAGGAGACCCAGGTTGGATCCCTGGGTTGGGAAGAATCCCCTGGAGAAGGAAATGACAACCCATCTAGTATTCTTGCCTAGAGAATTCCATGGACAGAGGAGCCTTGTGGACTACAGTCGAAGGGTCTCAAAGAGTCAGATATGACTGAGAGACTAACACAAACACACACCCACACGCATACACACACACACATGTTTTTAGAACATGTAGATAAGATTGCCTCAAATTATGTACCAGTTGGGCTTCCCTGATGGCTCAGCAGTAAAGAATTCTGAGATGTGGGCTTGATCCCTGGGTCAGGAAGATCCCCTGGGCAAGGAAATGTCAACCCACTCTGGTATTTTTGCCTGGGAAATCCCATGGACAGAGGAGGCTGGCGGGCTATAGTCCATGGGGCCTCAAAAGAGTCAGACACGACTAAGTAAGTGACTTGGGCTTCCCTGATGGCTCAGCAGTAAAGAATTCTGAGATGTGGGCTTGATCCCTGGGTCAGGAAGATCCCCTGGGCAAGGAAATGTCAACCCACTCTGGTATTTTTGCCTGGGAAATCCCATGGACAGAGGAGGCTGGCGGGCTATAGTCCATGGGGCCTCAAAAGAGTCAGACACGACTAAGTAAGTGACTAAGTGATAATTATGTACCAGTCACTTAGGTTTATGTGTAAGATTTAATAACTGAATCCATTTCCTCATCCAAAACAGACACTGAAATAGTACTAGCATATCCACCTGAAAGACTTCTCAGTGAGAATAAGATGAGAGCAAGGTTATCTAAGTGCAACCAGAAAATACACCTGCAAAGCAAGGTAGTCTACTGTCATTAAAATCTTAAATATTACAGATCAGTTAATCCATCTTCCCAAGTTCTGACCACCTACAATTAATTACTAAGTAATTAGTAACACTGGCAAAGTTTTATTTTAGAAACTTCCACATTCATTACAAACTCTGAGCCTCAAGTTTTAATGAAGTTCCATGATGAAAGAGTTGCAGAATTAATCCTCACTGTATCCTGGAGCATCTTAAAAGTTAATTAATTCTCTGACATTCAACGGTGTAACTAAATTACTTTGTACAGTTGTTTGAGCACAATGTCTATAATCTTCTGATTAAAATAAGCACAGAAATCATCAGGAGCAATTATTATTTACCACCTACCACACCATCACCTACGATCCCTAGCTCTTCCTCAAAATCTAAAGATTATTCTCCAGAGACTTTTAGAAACTTTTGGCTACAATAGAACCAGAGGCTGGGGGCTTTCGAGTTTCAAGTTTCAAAGTTAAGAGTTTCTGAACAAAGGTATATTTTTAAATCTTAAACTGGAGAAGACTTCTAACAAGGCTCCATGCTCCAGAATACCTGCTATTTCACCATTGTTTACCTGTGATTTCTATTTAAATTTGTGCTGCTGTCAAGATTTATTCCTGCCTCACAGGATAATGAATCCCAGTTTTATTTTAATTTTTTGTTCTTTGCCCAGACTTGTACGGCAGACAAAGTGCTTGAAAATCAAAGGAAAAGAAGATATTGACTTGGTTATACTCCCTAGAGGTCAAACCAAAAGCACCAGCGAAAACACAGACTCTGATTTTTGTTGGGAAGGATGCCTCGTTTGTCTGTTCGGTTGGTGTTATTGCTCCAGAAAGGAGTGTTGGGTAAAGACGCTTCCAGAGGCCAAGAGACCTGTGCTTCTGGCCTGTGCGCTTATCCTAACCCTGCTTCACTACTCTGACCTTCATCTTCTGGTTTTTAAAGCGAAAGACCCCGTCATCTGCCTCTGTGGTCCCCTCTGATGACAGGACAGACCTAAAGCTATAGGAACACCCACTCAGTGGTGGAGTCCCTCTCTGCCATCCCCACAGGGCGTGGGGGAAACTGGAAATGTCTCCTTGTACTCTTATAAATTGGGGGATTGGGAAATGTACTTCGTTAGCAAGATGGGCAAGAAGGTTGAACAAACTTAAGCATTAAAAGCTGAGGGATTACTGAAAGTGAAAATGTCAGTCACTCGGTTGTGTCCAGCTCTTTGTGGCCCCATGGACTATGGCCTGGCAGGCTCCTCTGACCATGGGATTTCCCAGGCAAGAATACTGGAGGGGGTTGCCATGCCCTCCTCTAAGGGATCTTCCCGACCCAGGAATCAAACCTGCATCTTCTACACTGCAGGCAGATTCTTTACATCTGTGCCAAGAGGGATTATTAGAGTGTAAGAAAAAAGAAATGCATATTTTTACTGATTGGGTTTCTTTGCAATTAAGGCTCAATAGAGACAGATGCCCTCTGTCATTTTGAGGTTATATAGTAGCAAGCTAAGGAATAAATTTCCCCTTGGGTGTGTTAATTTGGTGTAATAATTTCTATTTGGTTGGATGAAAATATTGGTCATTTGTAATTAGTATGTCTTCAGCCGCAGTAGTTCTATGTCTGTATCTTTCAGAATGTGATAGGCGATATGCTTATCTTCTAGAGGAAAAGAAAATTAGTGAGTTTTCTCCTCATTTAACTAAAAGTTCAACAAATTAACATAGTTTGGTTGCACTGTACTTCCCCTCCAAAACAACTACCTGTTCAACTTTTCTTAAAAGAAAACTAGGTGCTTTGCAGTCCTTGATCAAAAGGGCTGTGACTTTTTTTTTTTTAAGTGAAGTGTAGTTGACGTACAATATTGTATAAGCTACAGGTGTTCAATATAGTGGTTCCCAATTTTTAAAGATTTACTCCATTTATGGTTATTATAAAATATTGGCCATATTCCCTGTCTTGTACAACATATCCTTGTAGCTTATTTTATATATAATAGTTTGTACCTCTTATGCCCCTCCCTCTTCCCCTTGTGTGTATACAGCATATGTTCTTAATCCATTCATCTCTTGATGGGCATTTAACTTGCCTCCATATCTTGGCAAATTGTAAATAATGCTGCAGTGAACACTGGGGTGCATCTATCTTTTTTCATTTCTTTTTTTTCTGAAGTATATCACAGAGTGGAATTGCTAGATCGTATGGTAGTTCTGTTCTTAAGTTGTTGAGAATGTTGCATATTGTTGGAGAAGGAAATGGCACCCTACGCCAGTATTCTTGCCTGGGAAATCCCTTGGACAGAGGAGCATGTCCAGCTACAGTCCACAGGGTGGCAAAGAGTAGGGAGAGACTAAGCACGCACTCTCCATACTGTTTCCACAGTGGCTGCGTTGTTGACATTCCCACCAACAGTGTAGGAGGGTCCAAAGGGGCTGTGACTTCTATGGGCTGATTTCAGGCAGAGCCCAAGCTCTGCTTGTAGCTGGGAGAACTCTGGATTTCATCGCATCCACAAAGTGGGGGGGAACCTTTTTCTCAGAAAATGGAGGGAGTTAAGCTGCTCTGTTTTGTTTGTGCATCTATATGTGTTTCCCTTGCCTGAAGAATTTCCATGTGATATAACTAGGTAGAGACATTACTTTAAGTCAAATATCTCCTCATTTCCAATGAATATTGAGGATTGATTTCCTTTAGGATTGACTGGTTTGATCTCCTTACAGTCTGAGGGAGTCTCAAGAGTCTTCTCCAGCACCACAATTTGAAAGCATCAGTTCTTTGGCCCTCAGCCGAAGTGTGGTAATCACAGTCAACTCGAGCAGGATGTTCTAAGTAAAAGGAAACTGGTGACCTAGTAAGAGGACATAATGAATATTCTCAATATTAGTCCAGAACAATTTCAGCAGGCATCTTGCATCAACAGTACTGTAAAGACAACACAAACGGAGTCCTGCTTCTTATGATAAGCAGGTCCTCTGACTGTCAAACCCTCCTGCTGGCTCTCTGCTGCTTTCTGCAGGTGTCAGTCAAAATGTTAATAAGATCTTACAAGATGGAATGAAATGGAACTCACGTTTCCCATTAACAAGGAGAGTTATTAGCTTTGTGCGTGCATGCTAAGTCGCTTCAGTCGTGTCCGACTCTTTGCGACCCTGTGGTCTATTGCCCACCGGGCTCCTCTGATCATGAGATTTCCCAGGCAAGAATACTGGAGTGGGTTGCCATGCCCTCCTCCAGGGGATCTTCCAGAGCTAGGGATCAAACCTGTGTCTCTTATGTCTCTTACACTGGCACGTGGGTTCTTTACCACTGGTGCCTTACTTTGCATAAAATGACAAATAGCAGCCCTGTATCCCAGAGTCAGAGAGGGGCTGAGATTCAGAGGATTGAGCTGGAGATTTGGAGTTGCTGAGATTCCAGTAACTAGTTCCTTTCCCTGCCAGATGCTCCGAGACACCTACACTCACAGGCCCGCCAGAAGCCGTCTTGGTGGGGCCAGTAAGGCTCAGAGCAGGAGGAAAATTCTTGGATCTGAGAGTGGGGTCTTGTCGCCTCTAGCCTCCTTCTAAGGATATCGTGAGCTTTTTTTCTTTTCTCTTAGCTTGGTTTTTAGTATATTGTATATTATCATTCATAAAATTCCCTTCATCCTTCTTTTCAGAGCAAACTCTTTTCCTATCGAGTTCCAGAAACACGTGAAAATGAGAAGCCAGTTTTCTTGCTGAAATCAAGTCATAGTTTATAGTTTATGGATTTTAAAGAACTATAAGCCTTATGGACAAAATATCTTGAATATTCAAATGTGGAGAAAGTTATAGTGCACGGGTGGAAAAGTCTAGTAAAAATAAATCTGCTTTAATAAGGAGATACTTATTTTTAGTTTTGAGGCTTGAGGGGCTGACAGTTCTGGAAACTCAATTCCACAGCACCATGTCTGGTGCGGTGTGGGCAGCCACGCCGTGAGCTTCCTCAGAGAACTCCAGAAATAACCCTCTGGGACTGGGATCTGCCTCTGACACCTCCTCTGCTGCATCTGGTTATGCTAGGATGCAGTTTCACCTGTCCAAGTCACCCAGCCTGGGGGCTTCCCAGGTGGCGCAGTGGTAAACAATCCACCTGCCAATGCAGGAGATGCAGGAGACGCAAGAGGAACAGGTTTGATCCCTGAGTTGGGAAGATTCCCTGGAGAAGGGAATGGCTACCCACTCCAGTATTCGTGCCTGGAGAATTCCATGGACAGGGAAGCCTGGTGAGCTACACTCCATGGGGTCGCAAGGAGTTGGGCACGACTGAGCAACGGAGCACATCACCTGTCCAAGTCACTCAGCCTGCAGGCATGGTGTCCCGGGATACAATCAGACACAAGTCGCTAAACTGTCCTGGAGAAGGGAATGGCTACCCACTCCAGTATTCGTGCCTGGAGAATTCCATGGACAGGGAAGCCTGGTGAGCTACACTCCATGGGGTCGCAAGGAGTTGGGCACGACTGAGCAACGGAGCACATCACCTGTCCAAGTCACTCAGCCTGCAGGCATGGTGTCCCGGGATGCAATCAGACACAAGTCGCTAAACTGAGGGCCCTCTCCATGCTCACTGTGCAGGGTTTGGGCAGAGTGGATAACCCAGAGAGCCACGGAGAAGTGAATCTCTATTCTGGATCAGAATCACAGCTTCGTGTTCCAGCCCAGAACAGCTCTCCTCCTCCTGGACTAACACGCAAGTCCTCGATTTTTAGATCCTCCACCCATCCTCCCAGGCCAGATGATTTTGTTGTTCAGTCTTTCCCAGCATCAGGGTCTTTTCCAGTGAGTCAGCTCTTTGCATCAGGTGGCCAAAGTATTGGAGCCTCAGCTTCAGCATCAGTCCTTCCAATGAATATTCCATGTTGATTTCCTTTAGGATTGATCTCATTATTATACACAGTAGTGTATATATGTCAGTCCCAATCTCCCAATTCATCCCACCCATCCCCTTTTCCCCTTGGTATCTACACATTTGTTTTCTATGTCTATAGTGCTTTATTTTTAATGCCCTTTTATGTGAATTCTCTCTTTTGAATGCTCACAATCTCAATGGCTTAGCCCTTCAGGCAGCATGTGTGTCTCAATTTGAAATCAGGTCCCATCACCCTTCTGCCAGGACCCTCCTCTATGCCACAGTCAGGAGGCAAGGCAAGAGGCTTGGAGTGGCTGCAAGCCAAGAGCTTTGGAGTGTCCAGGAAGAGCTGAGCTCTCTCTCTCTGTCCTTTAGCAGCAAGTGACCTTGAACAGGTTGCCCAGCCTACTCTCTATCACCTTAATGGAAAATGGTGACCACAGTTCCTGAGACAGAAAGCAAACATGAATCTGCTTTATGATTTGGGAAGTACTGTGTGAATATGTTATTATCACCATCACTGTGATAGCCAGCATATTAAGGAAACTGCTATTATTTCATGCTACTGTTAAATGTTTTTTTTTTTAATTTTTTTTAAAGTGTCTTTCCAGAGTTACAGACTAAAAACTAGGCAAAGTATGTTAACAAAAATCCACTACCACTGGTGGAAAAAAATTTTTTTAAGCCTTATCTTTCTAAAGGCAAATAAAGAGGAAAAAAAGTCATCAGAGTAGCTACATGTAGAATAACTCAGAAATCTTATCTTTTTTTAGTTTAATTTCTCATTTCCTTAAATATGTATTATTTTATTATTTACTTTATCATTATTTTATAATCTGATTTTTTACACATCAAAACCATTAAAGGTTTGCAGCCAAAATTTGAAGGAAATGGCATCATCTAAAATTAATAAAGGAAAACAAGAAAACTGAATGATGGAGAACCATGTAAATAATAGAAAAACTGTTGTCTTTGCTAATAAATATTGTCTATGACATAAATGATATGCGATGTACCCTGACAAGGCAACAGTAACCATGGCAACAAGAAGAGATGCAATGCACTCAGATTGACTGAACCAAATACCTAATTGGCATACTAAACACATTTCAGGTACATTTTCATACAGTGCTGAAGTATTTTTTATCCTTACTTATGGAAGATAATAGCCCCCTTTAATTCATAAAGAGATTAAGTTTTCTTGTATCTCCCAACTTGTGTAATAGATCAAACAAAAACAGCCCACATGTCCCGGGGTCGGCAGCAGCACTCGTTCCCTCCTTGGCAGTGGGGATTTTTAGGGCTGAAGAATTTCAGTTCAGAAACCATCTACCACAGTGACTACCCGGTGATCTAGCTGAGAATCACTTACATGCATTCAAGATGTCAGATTCTGATTCTCTGTCTATTTAGGCATGAGGCGCTTGGCATTCCTATTTGAAGTCTGCTCTCTGCAATAATGGAATGTCAGAAGAGCAGTGATGTCTGGATAGAGAAACTCAGAACCATGTTTGGCTGAAGGTCTTTTAAGAAAAGAAATTACACTGCCTCGTTCTCTCAGTTGCTCCAGGATCTTGTACCTTCTCTCCTGTCTTACCCTTCTGCTCTAACCTTTAGGACAAGCTCTTCTTGTCCTAGGACTGAGCAAAGGACTCAGAGCTCAAGGACTGAGCTAAGGACTTAAGAGCTCAAGGACTGAGCTCTTCTTCACTGACTCTCATTATAAGGTGTAAACACCAAGTTCAGCAAACTTGTTCTCATAAAACAGGCAATTTCTCTCCAAGCAGACTGTGTATTAGGGCAGTTTCTTTCTAAGCCCTCAGTACTTATCATGGAGGCAAAACAGGTCCCACACACTCCACCTGATGGAGAGGCATGAGCTGTCTCTCTTTGATCCTGGAATATTTGAGAGGTGAAGGTTCTCCTCTGTGGCCTGGAGATATTTCTCATTAGCACTGGAATTAGAGATGAGGAAAGCAGGCCTGGCAACACCCTGGGCCAAGCGACGAATAAAGGAGACAAATGCTTTGCTTTGGGGGTGTCCAGTCCCCAGAGACACCCACACAGTTCTCACGTGTTCATAGCCTCTGAGAAGGGAGATGTCCACACTGGGAAGGAGATGAAGTTATTAGAATTCTCTATCACGTATGGATGTGAGAGCTGGACCATGAAAAAGTCTGAGTGCCAAAGAATTGATGCTTTTGAATTGTGGTGCTGGAGAAGACTCTTAAGGGTCCCTTGTATAGCAGGGACATCAAGTCAGTCAATCCTAAAGGAAATCTTCCCTGACTATTCATTGGAAGGACTGATACAGAAGCTAAAGTTCCAATACTTTGGCCACCTGATGCAAAGACTCATTGGAAAAGACCCTGATGCTAGGAAAGACTGAAGGCAAGAGGAAAATGGGGCGGCAGAGGACGAGATGGTTGGATGGCATCACCAACTCATTGGACATGAGTTCGAGCAAGCTCTGGGAGATGGCAAAGGACAAGGAAGCCTGGCGCGCTGCAGTCTTCAGGGTGGCAAAGAGTTAGAGACACGCCTTAGAGACAGAACAACAGCAATGAGAACCTGCTGTGCGGCACAGGAACTCAGCTCAGTGCTCTGTGGTGACCTAAATGGAAAGGAAGTCCAAAAGGGAGGGGATGGGCGTATATGTATGGCTGGTTCATTTTGTTGTACAGCAGAAACTAACACAGCGTTGTAAGGCAACTACACTCCAATAAAAATTAATTTAAAGAAATAAAGCACTGTGTTGTTGAAGGTATGCTGCTGCTGCCAAGTCGCTTCAGTCGTGTCCGACTCTGTGTGACCCCATAGACGGCAGCCCACCAGGCTCCTCTGTCCATGGGATTCTCCAGGCAAGAATACTGGAGTGGGTTGCATTGCCTTCTCCTGTTGAAGGTATGATCAGTACTCAAACATGTCTCTGTAAGTTCATCAGAGCAGATTCATAGCACCTTAGATTTAACCTCCCGACCCACCTCCCATTGGTGGGCATGTCCTAGATGCCCTGTGACTTTCGCTGCTTCTCTGACCATTTGCTCAGGTCCCCTTTCAACATAAAAGTAAAATTCTGCAGAAACTTTGGGGACTTTACTTTCTGTTGGACAGATTGGCATTGAAGTCTGAAGTGAAAAGCCATTTCAGCATCTCTTGACATTCTTATTCTGTTCACTGACAGTCTTTCCTTTCTTGTGAAGAATGCTTTCTGCTTGGCCAGAAATTTCTCCTTGGAGATGACAGAATCGCTGTCTTACCATTAATGAATGTTACAGCCCAAATCCTTTTCATCTGAAAGAAATATGGACGTGTCTGCCCGAAGCCTCGCTTTATGACAAACCAGAGGGAATCACTGCTGTCCCGAGACCCTCAGCCCCACTGGTGATGTGCCTTCAGACACTGCCTCCTGCCCACTTGGGGAAGCAGTCCCATTCACAGGTGATATTTGCATGTTTAAAAAAGAAGCTGCTGCATGTGGAGAGGAGAATAATCCAGCCATCTGTGTTTCACACAAGTGCCCTGAAGTTCTGTGGGAGACCCCTTCCCTGAGGGACTGAGAATCTGGGTCGAGTCACTCTTTCTGTGGCATCAGGCGTCTGTCACGTGATGGGCTGCATTTAACTAAACTGTGGAGGTAGCTGCTGTTTATTTCTTCATGATGTTTACATCAGAATTTTTTTTTTCACTTCTGTGAACATCGTTGTTGTTTTTTGTTTAGTCACTAATTCATGTCTGAATTTTGGTGACCCCCTGGACTGTAGCCCATCAGGTTCCTCTGGCCATGGGAGTCTCCGGTCAAGAATACTGGAGTGGATTGCCATTTCCTTCCTCCAGGGGATCTTCCCGACCCAGGGATGCAACCTGAGTCTCCTGCATTGCAGAAGGATTCTTTACCGCTGAGCCACCTGGGAAACCCTCTGTGAATACAGGCGTTGAGTAATAAGTTTCAGAGGAATCCTGTTTGAGTGTTGTTTCACTGTTTAGCCTTGAAATGAAGAACATTTCCTGAAAAAATCTTTCTAAGGCAGCTCTCCCCAAATCCTGCAGAACACACGCACAAAACAAGTAGAAGGAAAAATGAAGCTCTAACAGGAAAGAAGATGGAACAGGAGGGAGCAGAACTTGAGCACAGAAGGAGGGACACCGAAGATTAAACACACACACACACTATGAAGAAACTTAATGCCAAGTACACCTGCTTTCCAAGCGTGGTCTTGGTGGCCAGGGCACCTGTACCCTGCACTCAGCTCCTTGTAAGCCCAGAGACTTAAAGGCATCCAGTGTGGATGAAATGAACATAATACCAGATGTCAATAATCAAGAGAAGTTAGTCTTGGAATGAATGCCAGAGTGTTGGAAGTTTTCTCTGAGGGCTCCATGCTACCAAAGGTAGACCCTCTCTGAACACGTCTAGAGAATTCCATGGGGAAGCGCAGGAGGTGAGATGGGTCCCGTCGTGTGTCCTGGGCGATGAATGCAGGCCGGGTGTGCTTCAGTGCTTCTCCAGTAACAAGCTGCAGGGAAGGACATGGTCATAGTGTCTCTCGAACCCTGAGGCAGAAGGTGTCCCTCCTAGGAAAGAGCTTCAGAAGCAATCAGTTTTCAGACTGCCTCCTGTATTGGCAAGCAGACGGCTTCACACATCGCTGGTGCCTCCTCCACTCCAGTATTCTTGACCGGAGGATCCCATGGACCGAGGAGCCTGATGGGCTACCGTCCAGGGGGTCGCCAAAAGTCAGACACGTGCTCCCAGAGCACGTGCACACCCGTGGCGGATTCATGTTGATGTATGGCAAAACCAATACAGTATTGTAAAGTAAAATAAAGTAAANCCACTCCAGTATTCTTGACCGGAGGATCCCATGGACCGAGGAGCCTGATGGGCTACAGTCCAGGGGGTCGCCAAAAGTCAGACACGTGCTCCCAGAGCACGTGCACACCCGTGGCGGATTCATGTTGATGTATGGCAAAACCAATACAGTATTGTAAAGTAAAATAAAGTAAAAAAAAAAAAAAAAGTCAGACACGACTTAGTGACTAAACAAAAACTACAACTGATGTATTTTACTGCCTTCCAGGGGCGTCGGCGTAACCCAGACGTGAACAGATGAAGGCCAAGCTGCGGGAGGGGAGGGGAGCCAAGCCCCCCCGCCCCCCGCCCGGTGCCACATCCCTAACCCTGCAGAACCCTCGTGGCCCTTCCTCAGAACCATTTTTTCCTGGATCCAGTCGTTCCTTTGTTCCTGTGGTCTTTAAACACATTCTTCCTACTCATTATTATTCCAGGCCTGGGGAGGGTGAGGTGGATGAGGACAGAGCTGTGCTCAGTGAGAGCCACTGACAGCAGCCAGGGGAGAGGGTGCTGGGAGGCCCAGGAGGTGTCTCTGAGGAAATGACAGGGGCCCCGCATCTGAAGGGGGAGCAGAGGTGAGCTGGGCCTCAGGGCAAGGCGGCAGGGAGGGAAAGGGGAGAAGAGAAGGATGTGTGCGGGCGTTTCCGTGAGCTGATGGTGTGGCTGCCATGTGTGTGGCGTTGTCTGCCGGGGTGATCCATGTCTGAGTCTTCTTCCTATGTTGAGGGTACCCCACCCTATAGGTACCCTCGGTCCCTCAGCTAAAGCTGATGGAGCAGGGGTTTGGACCCATCTCACTGCCGAGCCCCCGCCCTGGGCCATCTCCCTACTCTGCCTCTAATGTGAGCTGAGCAGGCTCGTGGGGGCTGCAGACAGCGATGTGTGAAGCCGTCTGCTTGCCAAGATCACAGAGAGTCAGAGAGAGGTCTCAGCCCTTGACTTCCCACACCAAGATGTAAAGATGGGGTTTCAAGAGTCCTTAGTGGGAAAGATGCTGAAGCTCAGGATGGAGCAGATCCCCCGGGGCCCTGGGCACCTCTGTCTCTGAGGCAGGGGACATGAGGCATGCATTCGCGAGACCCCTCCCCCCATCAGAGCATCACCAAGCAAGAGGCCTGCGTGCCGAGGACAGAGCTTGCTGACCCGGCCAGGCAGATTGGCCCAGCATCTGCATGACCTGGCGTTTCCCAGGGGGCGGCAGTGGTAAAGAACCCACCTGCCAGTGCAGGAGACGTAAGAGATGCAGGTTCAGTCTTTGAGTTGGGAAGATCCCCTGGAGGAGGGCAAGGCAACCCACTCCAGTATTCTTGCCTGGAGTACCCCATGGACAGGAGCCTGGTGGGCCACAGTCCATGGGGCTGCAAAGAGCTGGACACAACTGAAACAACTTAGCACGCACGCACTGTGTTCAGTCTTTGAGTTGGGAAGATCCCCTGGAGGAGGGCAAGGCAACCCACTCCAGTATTCTTGCCTGGAGTACCCCATGGACAGGAGCCTGGTGGGCCACAGTCCATGGGGCTGCAAAGAGCTGGACACAACTGAAACAACTTAGCACGCACGCACTGCTTGACCTGCGTCCTCTTGCAGCCGCTTCTTGAATAATGCTGAGTGCATCTTCCTGACTGTTTATGTGTCCATGAGTCTGTGATCTCATGGCACTGGACTCTGTTTTTTTTTGCGTCCTCTGCACCTGGCCTTGTACCAGTCCTGCAGGGAACACTCCGTGCTGGATGCATTTTGTCGCATTTCTGGAAGTCTCTTGCCCCTTTCTCTGTAGAAGATTTGTTGCCTTATCAAATTTATATGTCAGCTATGCAAGCAGTTATTTTACTAATACACATAATTAGATTACACATTGTCTTAACTCTCCCAACCTGGTATATTTTAAAGAGCTAACACTTGTCATTAGTGAATCCTAAAGAAATCAACCCTGACTATTCATTGGAAGGATGGATGCTAAAAAAGCTGAAGTTCCAATATTTTGGCCACCTGATACGAAGAGCTGACTCATTGGAAAAGACCCTGATGCTGGGAAAGATTGAGGGCAAGAGGAGAAAGGGGCAACAGAGGATGAGATGGTTGGATGGCATCACTGATTCCATGGATGTGCCTTTGAGCAAGCTATGGGAGATGGTGAAGGATAGGGAAGCCTGGCGTGCTGCAGTCCACTGGGTTGCAAAGAGTTGGACACGACTGAATGACTCAATGACAACAATATTAACAAGGACAGAATGACGTTCGAGTCTTCAGACACTGGACTTGTTCTCCCAGATACTGAACTTATTGTGGGGATTGCAAATGGACAGAACTTTCTCGTAAGATTCCCTGAGCTATAGATGGTTTTTGCTAGTCATCCAGATGTGCTGTAGGATCGGATTGTGGCGTTCAATTTGCATTGTCCAGTTTCCTACCTCGCTGTACATTTTCCAGTATGTTGATTTGTTCTTCATCTAAAAACTAAAAGTGTCAGAACCCTTTATGCCCATTAACCTACTTACTCACTGGATCTTGAAAGAGAAAATTCTTCACTATTGGTAAACTACCAAAGAGTCAACTATTTGCAAAACTTAAAAATGGAGATTCTCTCTTTCACCTCAGAAGGTTAGACAGGGGAAAAAGCACACGTAAGTTTTGGAACTCACTGTCCTTTCAGCTGCAGAGGTCAAACAAGGATATTTGACCTTTTCCCTGTCATTTGCTTAAATGTCTGGAAACTGATGCTTATTATTCCACAAGAGGCTGAGAATGTACAGGAAGTCCTGCATGTTCATCATGACCAGCATCTGGCAGGGACTAGGCATTGATCACAGTTATTGTAATCCAACATAATGATTAATTGAGACTTAGGTATGTGTCAGCTGTCTGCCACACTCTGAAAACTGTAATGAATTTGATGCTGAATATATGCTTTATTGCTTTATGATTCAGACAGCCCTCCAGAGACTTTGTAAAGTTCTCATCCATTGTTTTAACATCACTTTAAATTGTATTGTGATATGATAGCCCCCTTTCATAGGAGTTCCCAGTCAATAGCATACTCTTAGTATCAACCTATATCCATAATTTTTAAACTGAGACATCAAAGAGAAAGTATTTATGAAGCTGACTTTAAGGCAGCTTTTTAGTATACTTTTGGAACTACCTCCAATTGCTTTTTAGAGAACTCTGAGATACACATTTGGGTTGGTACAGAGAAGCCTTGAAGGACGTCCGTCGTGATCATGCAGACAGCCAGCAGCCACCAGTATTGAACGGGAGCGAGACGCTCGCTGATGGGAAACGTCACAGGACTCGTCCAGTGCCTCTGCAGTACCTGCCCCTGCAGCCACAGCTGCCCCTCTCAACCATCCCGATGATGAACTGGTATCTTGTACAGCCAGGCATTTGTCATATCACATCATGCAAGCCACTGGGGCTTCCCACGTGCCACTAGTGGAAAGGAAACTGCCTGCCAATGCAGGAGATGTAACAGATGAGGGTTCAATCCCTAGGTCGGGACGATCCCTGGAGGAGGAAATAGCAACCCACTCCAGTATTCTTGCCTGGGAAATCCCATGGGCAGGGGAGCCTGGCTAACTACAGTCCATAGGGTCACAGAGTTAGAAACCACTGAAGTGACTTAGCACACTCGTACAGTGAAAGCCATTGCTGGAAAGTCAGGCACTTAGGATGCCGACGTCCTTCATACCATGTGGTACCCTGGGGGCACCTTTCATCAGCACAAGTGCCCTGTCCTGCAGAGTTCCAGCAAAATAAAGACTGGTGGGCTGTATTTTTCCACCAGACGTTGACCCTTTGATGGTCAATGTCTCCATATAAGTCACAGATTGGATTCAGTCCACAACAGAAATTTTCTAGAAATGGCTGAATTCATCCACTGAGTCTGCCTGACCACAGGAATGCGCCAGGATTTCCACCCAGTTCTCCAGTGAAGACAAGAATGCAGACTCTGATGGCCTCCATGGAGTCCCGTTGCCCCAAGGCCTGCAGGCTTCATCAGAATCCTCGCACACTGGCAGCCTAGCCAGTTAGACCTGCGTGGTGTGTCCTATTGACTTGTGTACGTTGAAGTCGCAGCGGGGTGAAGACCACAGGGAACATCCTGTTCCCGAAGGATGCCTCTGCCACATCCAGGCTGAAGTCCCATACCAACACCCAGGGCCCTCGTGGCCAGGCTCTGGAAGCAACAGCCACCATAGCCTTTGACGTCCTCTTCCCTGCCAAGACCCGAGGCAGGGGGAAAACAAGCATCACATCCCGGAAGGAGTCTGAAGAAGTTACCAGCTGTGTTGATATCACACGTCTGCGATTCTTTAATAGGCAGCATGTTGAGAAAACTTTTAACAATTTAAGAGAAAAATCAGTATGAGTTCTGCAACAGAATTTGCTATGAAAAATCCTTCCCCGTTATGAGCAGATCACTTACTGGGAGGGAAAAAAAAATCCTTCCACTACTGCCTCTCTCCAGAACTCATTTCAGGCCCATGTTATTGCCCTAAGAGAAAAAAAAAGAAACCTCCATTAAAAACCAGAAGTTGTACCCTGCACAGCAGCAGCCCAGAGCCTCAGGGGGACAACATGATTCTTATTCAAACAGCGAATCTGAGCGCTACCGTGCTCCCTGGAGTCAGGTCTTATTTGCACTTTGGAAACTGTTCGGTATTTATTTTATTGAGTTATTTAAAATTAGATACTTTAGAAATTAGTGTGCACAGGTATTGCTCATGGAGAATATCACCACTTATAAAAACTGAGAAAGTTTGCTCTTAAAGTGCAAGAATGGCACAGTGACACTACTGAGGTGGGTGTTCAGTCGCTCAGTCGTGTCCAACTCTGTGGCTCCGCGGACTGCAGCACGCCAGGCTTCCCTGCCCTTCACCACCTTGTGGCGCCTGCTCAAACTCATGTCCATCGAGTCGGTGATCCCATCCAACCGTCTCATCTTCTGTTGTCCTCTTCTCCTGCCTTCAGTCTTTCTCAGCACCAGGATCTTTTCCAGTGAGTTGACTCTTCACATCAGGGGTCCAGAGAATTGGAGCTTCAGCATCAGTCTTTCTGATGAATATTCAGGGTTGATTTCCTTTAGGATGAACTAATTTGATCTCCCTGCTGTCCATGGGACTCTCGTGAGCCTTCCCTAGCACCACGGTATTAATATCTTCATCATTTTGGACACTACAAGGTTAATTGTCTTTCAGACTGCTGAGAGTAACTAGTTTGCATTCAATTTCTACCTAATGGAAGAGGCTAGGACTAGGATAGGCGGATGTTATGTGGTCCTGGAGAATTTCCCTGATACACTTTGGGGAAGTGTTGAGGAAAACAAGGTTTGGTGAGAAGTCAGATTATGCACAACTCTTCATCTTGAGGAAAAGCATACAGAGAATTCACAGGCGTACAGAATTCACAGGCATACAGTCCATCTTTTGACCTCCAAATACTTTGTCACTTTTTGTAGTATTTATTGAATAAAGTCCTATCTTTTTCAGTGATTTTTAAAAAGTTTGGTCCCTTAATAATTATTGTACCAAGTTGAATAGCATGAGTGCTGTGGAAAATGGTTTTTAGTACTCAAAATAATCCACTTACTCATACCTGTGTTTTTCAGCAGAGTTTTGCTAGTTCCCTTCTTGACTGGTTAAAAAAAAATAAGCACAGGACATACTTATGGTAGAATTGCATAGGTGTAATTACATATTAAGGGCTTTCCACGTGGCACTACTGGCGGCCAATGCAGGGGCTGCAAGGGGTCCCTGGGTCAGGAAGATCCCCTGGAGCAGGAAATGGCAACCCCCTCCAGTTCTTGCCTCAGAAATTCCACGGACAGAGGAGTCCGGCAGTATACAGTCCATGGGGCCGCAAAGAGTTAGACACAACTGAGCACAATTACAAATTGGGCTTATTGTGCAAAATTACTTTTCTGAAACTGCTTTAATAACCCCAGTCAAAAAGCTCCCATTGTTGCTTTTGCTCTCCCCTTCTCCAAAGAATAATAAGGGGTCAGGCAGAGGAAGGACCAGGGCTGGCCAATCTGCAGTCAAGGCCACTCTCAAACTGTAACAAGCGCTCTCAAATTAACCAGAGAGCTGTTGGGGGCCCCAGGGTGTTCTGGGGGCTTATCAAGACCACTATCAGGTCTTCTGGGGAGATGTAAGCTCAACTCACATGCAAAACTATTGTCAAGACTTAAACTGGAAAAAAAATTAGGGAACTGGAAGCAAAGCCACTTCTGTGATTTTGGGGACAACAGTGACTTGTCTGATGAACCACTTAAGGATGGGAAAAAGCCTGGGTGAGGGCGAGGGTGCCAACACCTGCTTCTCCCACTCTTCACCGTAGCCAAGTTACACTGTGTTTTCTTTCTTTTTAGTTATGGAGAAACTGCACAGAGTGTGCATGACCTCCCAGGGCACACAGGCAGTACCTGGCTGGCTGGCACCCGCACTAGTCTGTCTTCCCCAGGAAGGCAGTAGGGGTCGGGGGGTTGTGATGCCCTAATAAGTAGTTTGGCAGCAGAGGCTGGGGGCTCCAACCTGTGTGAAATCTGCCTGAGAAATCCCTTCCTGATTCCACTTGAAGACAAAATGAGAGTGGATTGTCCAGCTTCCCACAGTCATCTGTGGTCATAGCATGAACTCATTCGAAGTGTGTGTGTATTTTCACCAAAGGGTAATGAATCAGCAGAGTGTTCTAACTCTGCTTCAGAGAACAGATGCCATATGTCAATATCCACTTCCTTTCACTGCTTTCTTCACCTGAGCGCCTACATTCCAAACACAGATCAAAACCTTGCCTCCTCCAAGCGTCACCTGAAAACAAAATCAGTTGTCCCTTACGAGTGGTCTTGAGAAAACATCCATATTTAACTCTGAGTCAAGGAAAGTTAAGTTAGAAAATGTTTAACCTACTAAAGGATCCTTTTGCTCTAAGAGTAGCCAGCCATTCAACAAACATTTTACAGGGCAATCATTGTGTGTCCAGCACTGTAAACTTCAAAGAGTCAATCCAGTCATAGCTGGATCAGAGGAAAGAAATACAGAGCACAAAGTTTTTTAGTTGAGAAGCTCTAGAAAATTCTGGTCATGGAAAGTGAGATAAAAGAATTCATTGCTCTGTCATTTAATTCAGAAGCTTCGATCTCTATTTGTACTATGGTTAAAAGCACAAGTCCTGGATCATTCATTCGTTGACTGATTCTGTTTTACAAGCACTGGGCTGGACCTGGGGGATGCAACTTCCCAAACCAGAGACAGTTCTGTGTGCTCCGTTGTTCAGTCGTGTCCAGCTCTTTGCAACCCCAGGGACTGTGGCCCTCCAAGCTCCTCTGTCCTTGGGATTTCCCAGGCAAGGGTATAGGAGTGGGTTGCCATTTTCTCCTCCAGGGGATCTTACCCTTCCCGACCCAGAGATCAACCCTACATCTCCTGCATTGGCAGGCGGAAGCCCCCATCTCCAAATATCATCAACCAGGGGCTTAGGGCCTCAACATATGAACTTTGGGAGGACACAAATACTCAGTCCATAACACCAACTTGATGAGAACATGCAAAAACGATGATAGAATTGCTTATTATTTATGAGGCATGACTGATCAAAAGCTCTCTCTTGTGTAGTACCCTTTTTTGGTGAAATGTCATTTTTGTCGTTGCTGCTGTTGATCTCTTTCTGTTAGATGCCCCCTCGACACTGATGTGCCCTTGCTCCCATCTTTTATGCAAGCATGCCCACCCCCCCTTCCATGTTGCTATCTCTTACTAGATGACCAGTCAAGTTAACGGTCAAAAACTGACCCAAGACAATGATTTCTAGTATCCTCTAGGATTCTAGTATCTCTGTTAAAAATACGTTTAAGTAACTTACTTGTATCTATATTGACATTGGTTAAATCTCACTAGGGGCACAAATATTCGATGCAGCAGAATTTCGTTACAACAAAAGCTGTTTGCTCATCTCTTGATTCCATTGTAATGAGTTCAGAGAAAGAGCATATTAATTCTGAAGAATTTGCATAGTGTTTGTATGTTATGGAGCTTTGTATAATACCATATGCCTTTGCAACGTCCATTCATTTACGAAGATAAAAGTAGAAAGCAGTAGAAACACAAATTACCAAAACACTGCTGGGGAGGAGAGAGAAAGCAAGAGTGACTACAGCGAGTACAGGAAATAATTCTATAGCCAGTAGTGAGGGATGGGGAGGAGGTGACGACGAAACCAAAAAAAAAAAAAAAAAAAGAGAGAGAGAGAGAGATTTTGAATCATTTCAAAAATATACTTCCCATTCTGGAAAATCTGACTTTTTCTTGGTATGCAGATGAGTCTCTCCCCCTGGAGAAACCACCTGTGGCTATGACACTCATTGCATTTTCCTTATATAGAACTGTTTTTCACAGAGAGCTGAGCAGCAGAATTACTTGGTCCGTCCTCTAGTCTCTCTTTCGTCAAATCTGACATGATACTTGGAGTCAGTCTGGGCTGAGCTTGGGGTCCTCTTCCCCAGGCATGTAGCCCATCACCAGCCTCTCCCAGACTGAAAAGGGTCGTAACCTTCCCCCGCTTTGACCCCAGTAAAAGCTGATGCTGGATCAGCTGCAACACACAGTTGTTTTTGCTGTGCTGGGTCTTTGTTGCTGCACTCGAGTGGCTTTCTCCAGTGTCGGCGAGCTGGGGCTGCTCTCTGCTGCCGCACACGGCTTCTCATTGCTTCTCTCGCTGCTGTTGCGGAGCACAGGCTCTAGGCACTCGGCTTCAGGAGTTGTGGCACACAGGCTGCTCTCAGGCGTGTGGGGTCTTCCCAGACCAGGGATCGAACCAGTGTCCCTTGCACTGGTAGATGGATTCTTAACCACTGGACCACCAGGGAAGCCCTGACTTACACTATACATATAGTGTAAATATGGTAAATCCTGAATATTCATTGGAGGAACTGATGCTGAAGCTGAAGTTCCAATACTTTGTCCATCTGATGCAAAGAGCCAACTTCATTGGAAAAGACTGATGCTAAGAAAGATTGAGGGCAAGAGGAGAAGAGGGTGACAGAGGATGAGATGGCTGGATGGCATCACTGGACTCAATATTTGACATGAGTTTGACCAAACTCTGGGAGATAGTGAAGGAGAGGGGAGCCTGGCGCACTGCAGGCCAGGGGGTTGCAAAGATCAGACATGATCAATCGACTGAGCACAACCTTCTTTGTAGCTGCATGAGGCTGGAGTTACAGATCTGTGTTCCACCAATTATGAATTTTCACTTTGCAAGCAAGATAACTTAGCCTGTTATTACATACCTGGAATTTGTAGAAATCAAGTTTCCAGGCGAGGCACCCAGCACAGATCTCTACGTGAAGCACAGTAACTCTATCCCAGGTAATTTCTCCACCACCCCAAGAATGAGATGCTCCTGATCTATGTGAATTTCTCAAGAGACAAAGAATGGTTCCCTCCCAGCAAGTTGTAAATCACTCAGGAGTTAGAGAAGCAGGGAGAAGTAGCATTTCCTGTGTACACCCTGCCTCTCTGAAATGGGCTGATGTGAGGAATCTGTCTTCTCAAGAACACAGTGTGCTTCCTGGCAGCAGATGGACCAGCTTCCAAAGGCCCCTTTGAAGTAGAAACTAAAATAATGCTTAATGGTCATTCTGCTCCCATGGAGGGGGCGGCAGTGGGTGGGGGGCATAAATCAGAAACACAGCTGGGCTTGGAACTTGGATCACATGAGGCTTTTCTCAATGGTCACAAACTCCAGCCTCCTAACACATAGCAGTTGGATTATTAAGTACTTTTATGGGTCAGTCTAGTGAAAGAGCAGCTGTAAAACGGAAACACATGGAACCAGCTAGGTAAAAAAAAAAAAAAAAAAAAGACAAAAAAGGTGGTGGAAATAATTGGGTTTCTTAGCACTTCGAGTATTTCACAGCAATGCAGTTACCGTATTTATAAAGGATAAAACCAATACAATATTGTAAAGTAATTACCCTCCAATTAAAATAAATAAATTTATATTTTAAAAATAAAGGATAAAACACCATTGGGTTTAATGGAGCTGCCTGGGTGTTTATGGTTTACATAATGCAGTTACAGTATATTCCTTGTTCATCTGCTTATTTTAAAATGTATGACCTCTTTATTTTAAGAAGTTTTAAATGCAGTGAAATTCTTAGAAAATTCATAAAGTAGAAATCGAGATGGCAGTACATACAAGAAATTTTGACATAGTGTTTTTAATTTGGAAAAGTGGAAGTCAAAGGTAAAAGCAGATGCTTTGGGCCTGCTCAGCTAGGACTACTGACTAAGTTTCATCACCCTTGACAGTTTAGAATCAAAAAGGTAATTTTTCTTTTCTCTATTTTCTCTCTCTTCTTGCCAATGAACTTGCAATACTTCTGACTGACATTAAAAGAACCACAGGCAAGTCTGAGAAGGGTGGCTCCTTGGAAAGTAAATTTGTGTTACCTTTTTCCCCATGAAGCCCTCTTCCTTATGGAAACAAGCTCAATACTTCACTCATTTAGTTAAAATAGTGAAAACTAATGCTTGGTAAATGGTGAGAAAAGGTACACATGTATGCGTCCTTGCTTCCTTTCCCTTAACAAGCTCATTCTCCCAGACTTAGCCTTTTTCCAGCTACAAGTCAATAACCCAGAATTCTGCGAAGGCAAAAAGATACATTATTGATTTTTAGTAAGTGATAGATATGCTTGGTACAAAATTCAAAAGGTATGAAGAATTCACAGTGAAAATGTGTCCCCCTCCTCATCCTGTCCTGCAGCTCCAGCTTGCACCCGGGCCAGGGCTGTTCTCTCCTTACTTAGGGATGTGTGTGTGTGTGTGTGTGTGTGTGTGTGCATGGTTACACATGTCCCTGTGTTCACTTAGCGCAATAAAGTTTGGCAAACGGTTCACATCAGTGCGTGTGAAGGATCCTTGCCCTTGTTCACCACATGGATGGACTCAGACTTTGTCAATGGCCATCCACGTGGTTTTCCACATTTTTATGTAAAGAATGCCACATTCATCATTTCACACTGTGAGAGTCTACTGGGCAGGTACTAAAAGTGAAATCACAGGTCCGTGGGGACACCCATTTTAGATAATGCCAGATTTTTCTCCTTAAAACCTATACCATATACCCCCACCAGAAATGTATGAGAGGACCCCCCCGGCCCCCTGCCGCTTTCCACCTATTATATTAAGAAATTTTTTCATCTAAACCAAAAAAGATAGGTTAAAAAAATACTTAAGTCTGAGAGTGAGCATCTTTGCATATTTCAAGAGCCATTTGTTCATTTTTCTGTGAACAATCATCTAAATTCTGTTCCCATTTTTCTATTTAGTTATGGCTCTGTGGGGCTTTCCAGGAGGCACTAGTGGTAAAGAACCCAGCAGTCAATGCAGAAGACGTAAGAGACGTGGGTTCAATCCCTGGGTGGGGAAGATCCCCTGGAGGAGGAAATGACAACCCTCTCCAGTATTCTTGCCTGGAGAATCCCGTGGAAAGAGGAGCGTGGTGGGCTGCAGTCCATGGAACTGCAGAGTCGGATATGACCTAGTGCTATGCACATGCGACTCTGTGTGTATATACAGGGAAATTAACCCCTTTAATGTACTGCAAGTTGGAACTACTTTTTCCAATTTCGTTTGTCTTTGAAATTGCTAATGGTACTTTTTAGGTTTTTTTTAATACATTTTTTAGATACGAATATACCAGTCTTTTCCTTTGTGGCTTCTAGTTTTGTATCACAGTTGGGCTTTTCTTTTCTTAAAAAAGAAGTCTACCATTTCTTTATTGCTTCATGATTTTCAGTTTGAAAGCATCTCTCCCTTTAACCTCTGTATTTGTGGACGGTGAGAGGTGGAGAAGTAACTTTTACCCTCCTCCTGGCCTTTGATCTCAGTGTCCACAATTTGTTAACTGGATGTTCCATCTGTTCTCCCGAGGACTTAAATCTCACCTTCATCTTATACTAAATCCCTCTGTGTAGTTTATTTATTTGCATGGATCTTACTTGTNGCCCGATTCTGAAAGCACCGCAGCCCGCGCCTGCCGCGCCTCCCTGCCCTGCCCCCACTGGGTAATGGCGGACGCAGGCGTTTGCGCTGCTTTTCCGCTGGGCGAGTTACTGTTGGGCTTGTAATCTGTTGGTTTTAATTGTTCATTTATTTTTCCTTCCTGTTATGTTGCCCTCTGTGTTTACAAGGCTCGCCACAGACTCGGCAGGGAGAGTGTTTCCTGGCGTTTGGAAACCTCTCTTCTTAAGCTTCCCTTCCCGGGACGGGCTTCCCTTCCCGGGACGGAGCTCCCTCCCCACCTCCTTTGTCTCTTTTTTTTTCGGCTTTTATATTTTTTCCCCTACCTGCTTTTGAAGTCAGTGCTCTGTTTTTCTGGGTGTCTGATGTCCTCTGCCCGCATTCAGAAGTTGTTTTGTGGAGTTTGCTCAGCCTTGAGATGTTCTTTTGATGAATCTGTGAGGGAGAAACTGGTGTCCCCGTCCTATTCTTCCGCCATCTTGCTGCTCTCTTTTTTTAGGTTTTTTTAAATACATTTTTTAGATACGAATATACCAGTCTTTTCCTTTGTGGCTTCTAGTTTTGTATCACAGTTGGGCTTTTCTTTTCTTAAAAAAGAAGTCTACCATTTCTTTATTGCTTCATGATTTTCAGTTTGAAAGCATCTCTCCCTTTAACCTCTGTATTTGTGGACGGTGAGAGGTGGAGAAGTAACTTTTACCCTCCTCCTGGCCTTTGATCTCAGTGTCCACAATTTGTTAACTGGATGTTCCATCTGTTCTCCCGAGGACTTAAATCTCACCTTCATCTTATACTAAATCCCTCTGTGTAGTTTATTTATTTGCATGGATCTTACTTGTCTGTTCCTGTGCTAGAGCTACATTGTTTCAAGTGCTGCAGCTTTATAGTGCGTTTTTAAATCTAAATAGCAGTCAGGCTCTTCATTGTAAAAAGTGTTTCTTGAGGCTGCTCGGGTCTTAATTGTGGGTGCGTGTTCTCTAGCTGTGGCGCAGGGGCTCAGCACTTGTGATGGGTGGATTTAGTTGCCCTGAGGCATGTGGGCTCTTAGTCCCTGCCAAGGATTGAACCTGAGTCCCCTACATCCCAAGGGGGATTCTTAATCAGTGGACCACCAAGGAAGTCCCAAGGCTGCTCTTAACATTCTTCCAGCTACTCTGTCCTGTTCTTTCCAAATGAACTTCAGAATCAGTTTTTCTAGTATGAAACCAAAATCCTGTTGTTAGTCTTACTCTTCTGTGTGCTTAGTTGCTCAGTCATGTCCAACTCTTTGCAACCCTGTGGACTCGAGCTCACCAGGCTCCTTGGGGATCTTCCTGAGCCAGGGATCCAATCTGCGTCTCCTACGACGCCTGTATTCGCAGGTGGATTCTTTACCCACTGAGCCTGAATTTATGGTTTAACTCTGAATGTGCTCCTTTATGAAGTTAAACGCAATAAGCCTTTCCCACACTCAAATCATTCCTGTCCCTTGATAGTATTTCCGGTTTCTTTCATGTAGAAATTGTACCCTTCTTATGAAGTTTATTCCTAAGTATTTCATCATTTTTGTTGCTACAACAAGTGGATTCATTTCTTTCTTGATACCTTGGAGCTAGTGTTGATTGTGTATAAAAGCTGTCAATTTCTGTACAGCAGTTTTGACTTTGCAATCAAGTCAAATTCTCATCTATATGTAATTTTTTAATGTAATTGCTTTCTAGGTAAATAAATGGGTCATCTACAAATAATTATCACTTTACCTATTAAAAGCTGTTTATTTTTCTGATTTTCCACAAATTGACAGCTTAGCAACTTTTGGACAGTAGAGTAAGCTTCTCCCTGGCAAGTAGGAAGGGGGTCTCTCTGAGACCACAGATCCCCCATCTCCTGGGGGACCAACACAGACCTCTGCTTCTATCTTAATTTTGTTTGGCTACTGTCTTACTGGACTTCCCAGATGGTAAAGGACCTGCCTGCCAATGCAGGAGGCTTAAAAGATGTGGATTTGATCCCTGGATCAGGAAGATCCTCTGAAGAAGCACATGGCAACCCCCTCCAGTATTCTTTCCTGGAGAATCCCACAGACAGAGGAAGCTGGTGGGCTACGGTCCATAGGATGACAAAGAGTCAGTCAGGACTGAGTCTACTTAGCAGCAGTAGTACTCTCTTACTGAAAGAAATTAGAGTAATTCATTTCTCTTGTTTATTGAACAGTGGGATGGGAGCTGGTCACAGCTTTTGTGGTTTATTTAAACATTTACTTTATTGGTTTCCTTATAAATCCCATTTAACATGCAGTAACTGTACTCTCTCCTGGAAAATCCCACGGATGGAGGAGCCTGGTAGGCTGCAGCAGTCCATGGGGTCGCTAAGAGTCGGGCACAACTGAGCGATTTCACTTTCACTTTTCACTTTCACGCATTGGAGAAGGAAATGGCAACCCACTCCAGTATTCTTGCCTGGAGAATCCCAGGGACAGGGGAGCCTGGTGGGCTGCCGTCTCTGGGGTCACACAGAGTCGGACACGCCTGAAGCGACTTAGCAGCAGCAGCAGCAGCTTTAAGTTACCTAGATTAGAATATTCAGAGGATGGCTATTACACTGAGCAGTCTTATTATCTGGAAACTAGTAACCTTGGGAGGAGTCAGGGTCCTTCCCCCTCACGCCTTCTCCAGGCAGCTCCAGCATCTGGGTCTCCCCAGTCTCACCAGTGGGAACCTCAGCCATGCACTGCAGGGCATATAGGGCAGTTAAGATCCCAGCCTGAGAGACTATTGGTAAGTTTAGCTGGATGGCAGTTGGATTTATCAGAAGGTGAGGAGAATTAATGCGAGAAGTTACGGATGTCATCTTAGTTCAGAACTCAGCTGGTTGTGCAGCCCTGCCTGGCAAATCGTGTAGCCTCTCTGCTGTGATATTTTCAGTCTGGGGCTGTGACTATTATTAAATATTCAGTTAATTGATATTTAATATCAGTTAATAATCTTAATTAAAAGTATTCATTCATAGAAGATACTCAGTCCTATACCTACATTTGTCACTGCACTCTACTGTCCTTATTAGGAGACCTCACTTAACAGCCCTGTGGGTTGCTGTTATTACTCACTGTGGTTACCACGATCCCATGTGGCATTTTAGATAAGGAAGTGGGGTGGTCTTTGGGGCTTCTCCCTTGCTGCTTCAGCAGATTAAAAGAGCAGCTGGGCTAAGAACCGGCGGCCATAGGTTTTTAATCAGCTGCCGCCTCGAGCTCAGCATCACTCCATCGGGTGGCCTCCCTGCACGGTCCTGTCTACCATCTTCTCAGAAAGTGGATAAGGATGGACTCTCACCTCTTGCCAAAGTCACTGCAAGTTGGAGATGTTAAATCACACGAATCAAAGTAGACCTCCTGGGATAAGACATTGGCATTAAAAAGCATTGTGAAGGTGTATGAAATATTTTAATGAAAGAACGTGAGCCCTACTTGAAATCATATTCATNGTCCTGTCTACCATCTTCTCAGAAAGTGGATAAGGATGGACTCTCACCTCTTGCCAAAGTCACTGCAAGTTGGAGATGTTAAATCACACGAATCAAAGTAGACCTCCTGGGATAAGACATTGGCATTAAAAAGCATTGTGAAGGTGTATGAAATATTTTAATGAAAGAACGTGAGCCCTACTTGAAATCATATTCATAGTCAAAGGGAACAATGACCAAGATTCCCTTTAAATTATAGATGACAAGTCATTTCCTTCCCCCTAATCCAGTACACTAGTGTTGGGTCTTGTTCCAGCTGTACTTTTATCACCGTGGCCTATCTTTACATCCTTGTGTAAGACTAGAAAAGGGTCAACAGAAGGAAAAGCCACACTTAAGAAGTCGGTACACCGTGTGGGGGCTGAGAACTCACTCTGTTCTTCTTTAGCTGTGACTGACATGGTTTAAGTGATGCGACGTGACCAGCAGACATCCTACCAGGCATCAGACACAGGAGAGGCAAAAATATCCACCAACGCTTTTATTTTTTCCTTTTCTTAATTTATTTTGGCTGCTTTATGGTACACAGACTTCTCTAGTTGTGGTATGAGGGCTTACTTGCCCCTCGCATGTGGGACCTTGGCTTCCCAGGTGGTGCTAGTGGTAAAGAACCAGCCTGTCGATGCAGGAGATATAAGAGACCTGGGTTCGATCCTTGGGTCAGGAAAATCCCCTGGAGGAGGGCATGGCAACCCATTTTAGCATTTTTTTCTTAGAAAATCCCATGGACAGAGAAGCTTGGTGGGCTACGTTCCATGAGGGTCTCAAAGAATCAGACGTGACTTAGTGATTAAACAACAAGAGTACGATAGAATTTTCTTTTTCTTCTCATAAACATTATTTTTTTAATCTGATTCTCTTTGTCTAGAAGGTAAGTTCCCTAAAGGCAGGAATCTTTGATTCTATTCCTAGATGTGTCCCAAGAATTATGTCAGGTCCCAGAAAATAGTAGGTATTACATAGACAACTGTTGGATGAATGAATGGGCAAATTAATGAAGTCATTGTATGCAGCCAGTATTGACTTCTTTGAAGCTCAGCTGCTGCTACTACTGCTAAGTCACTTCAGTCTTGTCCGACTCTGTGCAACCCCACAGAGGGCTCCCCCGTCCCTGGGATTCTCCAGGCAAGAACACTGGAGTGGGTTGCCATTTCTTTCTCCAATGCATGAAAGTGAAAAGTGAAAGTAGAGTTGCTCAGTCGTGTCAACTCTTCGAGACCCCATGGACTGCAGCCTACCAGGCTCCTCCATCCATGGAGTTTTCCAGGCAAGAGTACTGGAGTGGGGTGCCATCGCCTTCTCCGTTGAAGCTCAGCAGAACTTCCTATTTCATGAAGAAAGTGGTTGGGGGCATATTAAATTTAGGGTTGAGCTATCTTTGTTTGTTTGTTTTTAAATATATATGGATGAAGGAGCCTGGTGGGCTGAGGTCCATAGGGTCACAAGGAGTCGGACATGACTAACGTGGCTAAGCATGCATGCACATGTGGGATCTTAGTTCCCCAAACAGGAATCAAACCTGACTCCCCTGCACTGGAAGGTGGATTGTTAACCACTGGACCATCAGGGAAGTCCCTCCATCAACACTTTCAAATATGGAAACCGATGAGTGTATGAAACTATGCATAGTGAAGGTTTAGAAAAGCAAAAGAGTGAACATTTTTTGACATGGGGGATACTGGAGTATGTGCTTACACAAAAGGTTTAATAAGACGTCAATAGTATGAAAAGATTCAGGCTTGTCTTGAGGTTACAATTTGTCTTGGAAAGACCAGGTGAAGCTTGGATTCCGAGAGAAGGTGAGGGCTGCAGAATGCAGTCAGGGTCAGTGGAGGACACAGCCATGTCTGTGTTCAGAGACCCTCCCGGGAGAGGCAGAAATGTGTTTTTTCTTCCCCAGGGAGCATCCTTTAGAGTGTATCTCTTTACCCTGTTTACCAGACAATCAATGCCATGGGCATCTTGTGGATCTAACTAAGCCTTCTAGTTCTGAAACATCATTCTTCCAGGGTTCTGTTTTGTTTCTTTCCAAAACGGAACCCAGAATCCATGTTCTATGATGCTCTCCACAGACCTGTGAGCTTTGCAGAGGCCTTTGGAGGGACCCCACAAATATGATCGTCCCAAGGAAGAGAGAGGGGTTGATGGGTTGTCATGAGTAAACAGGGAAAAGAAAAGAAGCTCCCCTGAAAAAAGGGCTAGAAATTATTTTTAACACTCTCTGTGATTATTTAGCTAAATGTGGGAGGCGTGCCAAACTTTATTTTCAAGTATGTGACCTTTACACAATCATAAGCTGTGCCCTGGAATGTGCCAGAGTATGCAGTGGTTTTAATTAGCCTCCCTATCGTATAAAACCAGCAACCAAACTGAATATGAGGCTGTTTTTTTTTTTTTAATACCTGTCGATTTGAGTAATTAGAAAAAAAAAAAAAAGAATTGCAAGGAATGTTCTTCAACTGAGTTTATCCTGGCTTTTTTTATGTGGCCAGTTCTAGTTAATTAGCAGAGGCACATTTATGTCATGGTGTAGTTCGGCCTGTGCACCTTCTGTGGGAAAGATAGGTGATTTGTGTTATTTTTCTCTGTGGGTTTTGGGGACTATGATTTAGCAAGGCAATATCCTGGAACGATGACTAACCCTCTATAAAGAATGCATAGACAGGCCCCCATTTGAAGGAATTCCATAGGTGACCATCCAAACTTCACAATAAATCACGGCAGTTGTGAACAGTGCAGAAGAGCACTGTCTAATAAGAAATAGGAAGAGCTCACAGTAAAGTAGGGGCGATTATCCATTTTATGGGATATGGGACTTCCCTGGTGGTCCAATGGCTAAGATTCTGAGATCCCAATGCATGGGGCCTGGGTTTGATTTTTGGTCAGGCAACTAGACCCAGCACAGCCAAATAAGTAAATATTTTAGAAAAAGAAAAATGAATTTACTATAATACCTCACTGACGAAACTGTAGGGAGAATTAAATGGAGAGACTCAAATGGCAAATACCAAGCATGGCACATAACAGGTTCCCATTGGGTCATAGGTATTTCATAATTGGAATGAATTTCAACATGTTTATTCAATGCTTTTTGAATGACCACACCTGAAAACAAATGAGGAACAAAGAATCCGTTTCTTGAATGTGACTAAAATAACAATTTTGGCCTGGGTCTACGAGGGGGAAGTCTCTGGACTATGGCCTCATATATAATTTATCATTTGTCTCCATTAAGCCATAATAAATTATAAAGAACCAGGGGCGCAGGCTTTGTACTGGAAACCTCCTCTGAACACAACCTGAGGGGACTGTTTGTACTTCCACCACCTTCCTGCAGAGAATCATTTGCTATTAATAACATGGGACCATCTTTATTTGTCCACGATTTCAATTCTGTAAAATATTGCATAAAAGCTGCCCTTTGCTGGACTCAGCCTCTCCAGCCTGGGCTACTTAGGGACACTTGAAAAGTATAAAATCCGTGACTGTCTGTACAACAGCAGAGATGTATTTAAGACACGGGCTATGAGATACATGTATGCTGTATGCTCAATCACTCAGACATGTCTGACTCTTTGCGACCCCACGGACTGTAGCCTACCAGGCTCTTCTGTCCATGGAATTTTTCAGGCAAGAAGACTGGAGTGGGTTGCCACTTCCTACTTCAGAGGATCTTCCTGACCTTGGGATCAAGCCTGCCTCTCTTGCATCTCATAGTTCTGGTCGAAAGCTATATCAGTAATGTGTGTGTGTGTGTGCATGCCCACGTGTGTGCTCAGTTGCGTCCAACTGTTTGTGACCCCTGGACAGTTGCCCACAAGGCTCCTCTGCCCATGGTATCTTCTAGGCAAGAACGCTGGAGTGGGTTGCCATTTCCTTCACCAGGGGATCTTCCTAACCCAGGGATCAAACCCGTGTCTCCTGCATTGGCAGGCGGATTCTTTACCGATGAGCCACTGGGGAAGCCCCGTGTACCAGTCATAGCCACGACTTGCTGGCATTCTGAAAATGAAGCGGAAGTGGATGGCAGAAATTCCATGTTATCTCTTAGGATTAAAGTGTTCAGATAATTTAGATAATCAATAACATAAAGAATACCCTTTCAGGACTCACCTCTTTTCCATGTGTTACATTTCATTTCCTCGGTAGAAAAGCTGTGTCCTTTATGTTGTTGGTGATCTAAAATAACTGGGCACTTTAATCCTAGGAGAAGATATGAAATTTCTGCCACCCACTTCCACGTCACTTTCAGAATGCCAACGAGTTGATTGCATTTAGTTTGGGGTCCCTGAGAAAAGGTTAAATATTAATTAACTTGCATAGCTTTAGGCAACGTTGCCAGAATCCTGCAGCCCTCTCTTTTCAGCATTGCTAATCAGGATCTTTGCTGTTATTTTCTAAACCTTAACTCTTTTAGAGTCGGTATACCACTGGTTTGCGTGCATGCTCAGTCGCTTCAGTGCTATCCAACTCTTTTCGAGTCCGTGGCCGGTAGCCCACCAGGCTCCTCTGTCCATGGGATTATCCAGGCAAGAATACTGGAGTGGGGTGCTATTTCCTTCTCCAGGGGAATCTTCCCGACCCAGGGATCAAACCTGAGTCTCTTGTGTCTCCTGTATTGCAGGCAGATTGTTGCCACTTCACCACTTGAGATTAGCCCGTTACCTAAGAATCAGTGATCCTGATTAGAAGTGGTTTGTTTACAGGACATAAAAGCTTCAGTTTGTCCTCAGAATTCAGGGTGGGGAGGAAATGGTAGGGCTTTTTCCTGTTTCAGTGGTTTCTATGAATCACATTGCATGCTCACAACACATGAAACATCTCTTCTCACTTTTAGATGTAACAGATGCTACTGAATACTATGGTAAATATGTGTGTGTGTGTGTACACTCAGTTGTGTTTGACTCTTTGCAACCCCATGGACTGTAACCCACAGGCTCCCCTGTCCATGGGTTTCCCCAGGCTAGGATACTGGAGTGGGTTGCCATTTCCTTCTCTAGGGGATCTTCCTGACCTGGGGATCAAACCTCTGTCTCCTTCTCCTGCAGGCAGAGTCTTTACCACTACAGCCACCTGGGAAGCTCCATCAGCTCAGTTCAGTTCAGTCACTCAGTCGTGTCCGACTCTTTGCGACCCCATGAAATGCAGCACGCCAGGCCTCCCTGTCCATCACCATCTCCCAGAGTTCACTCAGACTCATGTCCATTGAGTCCGTGATGCCATCCAGCCATCTCATCCTCTGTCGTCCCCTTCTCCTCCTGCCCCCAATCCCTCCCAGCATCAGAGTCTTTTCCAATGAGTCAACTCTTCACATGAGGTGGCCAAAGTACTGGAGTTTCAGCTTTAGCATCATTCCTTCCAAAGAAATCCCAGGGCTGATCTCCTTCAGAATGGACTGGTTGGATCTCCTTGCAGTCCAAGGGACTCTCAAGAGTCTTCTCCAACACCACAGTTCAAAAGCATCGATTCTTCGGCGCTCAGCTTTCTTCACAGTCCAACTTTCACATCCATACATGACCACAGGAAAAACCATAGCCTTGACTAGGCGGACCTTAGTCGGCAAAGTAATGTCTCTGCTTTTGAATATACTATCCAGGTTGGTCATAACTTTTCTTCCAAGGAGTAAGCGTCTTTTAATTTCATGGCTGCAGTCACCATCTGCAGTGATTTTGGAGCCCAAAAAAATAAAGTCTGACACTGTTTCCACTGTTTCCCCATCTATTTCCCATGAAGTGATGGGACCGGATGCCATGATCTTCGTTTTCTGAATGTTGAGCTTTAAGCCAACTTTTTCGCTCTCCTCCTTCACTTTCATCAAGAGGCTTTTTAGCTCCTCCTCACTTTCTGCCATAAGGGTGGTGTCATCAGCATATCTGAGGTTATTGATATTTCTCCCGGCAATCTTGATTCCAGCTTGTGTTTCTTCCAGTCCAGCGTTTCTCATGATGTACTCTGCATATAAGTTAAATAAGCAGGGAGACAATATACAGCCTTGACGTACTCCTTTTCCTATTTGGAACCAGTCTGTTGTTCCATGTCCAGTTCTAACTGTTGCTTCCTGACCTGCATACAGATTTCTCAAGAGGCAGGTTAGGTGGTCTGGTATTCCCATCTCTTTCAGAATTTTCCACAGTTTATTGTGATCCACACAGTCAAAGGCTTTGGCATAGTCAATAAAGCAGAAATAGATGTTTTTCTGGAACTCTCTTGCTTTTTCCATGATCCAGCGGATGTTGGCAATTTGATCTCTGGTTCCTCTGCCTGTTCTAAAACCAGCTTGAACATCAGGGAGTTCACGGTTCACATATTGCTGAAGCCTGGCTTGGAGAATTTTGAGCATTACTTTACTAGCGTGTGAGATGAGTGCAATTGTGCGGTAGTTTGAGCATTCTTTGGCATTGCCTTTCTTTGGAATTGGAATGAAAACTGACCTTTTCCAGTCCTGTGGCCACTGCTGAGTTTTCCAAATTTGCTGGCATATTGAGTGCAGCACTTTCACAGCATCATCTTCCAGGATTTGAAACAGCTCAACGGGAATTCCATCACCTCCACTAGCTTTGTTCTTAGTGATGCTTTCTAAGGCCCACTTGACTTCACATTCCAAGATGTCTGGCTCTAGATTAGTGATCACATCCTCATGATTATCTGGGTCGTGAAGATCTTTTCTGTACAGTTCTTCTGTGTATTCTTGCCACCTCTTCTTAATATCTTCTGCTTCTGTTAGGTCCATACCATTTCTATCCTTTATCGAGCCCATCTTTGCATGAAATGTTCCCTTGGTATCTCCAATTCTCTTGAAGAGATCTCTAGTCTTTCCCATTCTGTTGTTTTCCTCTATCTCTTTGCATTGATTGCTGAAGAAGGCTTTCTTATCTCTTCTTGCTATTCTTTGGAACTCTGCATTCAGATGCTTATATCTTTTCTTTTCTCCTTTGCTTTTCGCCTCTCTTCTTTTCAGTGCTATTTGTAAGGCTTCTCCAGACAGCCATTTTGCTTTTTTGCATTTCTTTTCCATGGGGATGGTCTTGATCCCTGTCTCCTGTACAATGTCACGAACCTCATTCCATAGTTCATCAGGAACTCTGTCTATCAGATCTAGGCCCTTAAATCTATTTCTCACTTCCACTGTATAATCATAAGGGATTTGATTTAGGTCATACCTGAATGGTCTAGCGGTTTTCCCTACTTTCTTCAATTTAAGTCTGAATTTGGAAATAAGGAGTTCATGATCTGAGCCACAGTCAGCTCCTGGTCTTGTTTTTGTTGACTGTATAGAGCTTCTCCATCTTTGGCTGCAAAGAATATAATCAATCTGATTTCGGTGTTGACCATCTGGTGATGTCCATGTGTAGAGTCTTCTCTTGTGTTGCTGGAAGAGGGTGTTTGCTATGACCAGTGCATTTTCTTGGCAAAACTCTATTAGTCTTTGCCCTGCTTCATTCCGCATTCCAAGGCCAAATTTGCCTGTTACTCCAGGTGTTTCTTGACTTCCTACTTTAGCATTCCAGTCCCCTATAATGAAAAGGACATCTTTTTTGGGTGTTAGTTCTAAAAGGTCTTGTAGGTCTTCATAAAACCGTTCAACTTCAGCTTCTTCAGCATTACTGGTTGGGGCATAGACTTGGATAACTGTGATATTGAATGGTTTGCCTTGGAAACGAACAGAGATCATTCTGTCGTTTTTGAGATTGCATCCAAGTACTGCATTTCGGACTCTTTTGTTGACCATGATGGCTACTCCATTTCTTCTGAGGGATTCCTGCCCGCAGTAGTAGATATAATGGTCATCTGAGTTAAATTCACCCATTCCAGTCCATTTTTTAGTTCGCTGATTCCTAGAATGTCAACGTTCACTCTTGCCATCTCTTGTTTGACCAATTTGCCTTGATTCATGGACCTGACATTCCAGGTTCCTATGCAATATTGCTCTTTACAGCATCGGATCTTGCTTCTATCACCGGTCACATGCACAGCTGGGTATTGTTTTTGCTTTGGCTCCATCCCTTCATTTTTTTCTGGAGTTATTTCTCCACTGATCTCCAGTAGCATGTTGGGCACCTACTGACCTGGGGAGTTCCTTGTTCAGTGTCCTATCATTTTGCCTTTTCATACTGTTCATGGGAAGCTCCGTAGTCAATGGAATCGCCATGCGAGAATTCACCACCACTGTGTATCAGGACTTTGGTTTGGCTGCTCATGGAAAGAGGGCCTGGATGTGATTCTTCAGAGACTCCCGTGGTTTTGAGTGGCCTGTGCCGCGGTCCTTGCTCTTTACAGCAGAATCTCCTATGTAACCTTTTACTAGATGCAAGTACTCAGGCCCCCACCCAAGCTATTATAACTTAGACATTCCGGAAATGGAGCCAGGTCCCTCCGGTTTAGGGGACCTGAGGGACTGAACAGGTCGCAATAAGGATCTCTAGGTGGGGGGAGAAAGGAATGGGGCAGGGGTGAGGCAGGAGGACGAGCCTACAGAGAGTAAACGTGCAGAGACCATGAGGGGCTGCACGTGCAAAATGTTCTCACGGCCTCACCATGGATCAAAGGAGAAAAGCGGTTCATCCCGTTGATTTCTGGCAAAACTGACATCAAAATCAAATGCTTGTGTATGTTTTCAAGATGTATTTTCTATGGCAGGGGCTTGACACCCGCGGTTGTTCTTTATGACCCTTGTGACAGCTTGCCTTGTCCTGGGAGGCTTTTTTTCTCCTCCCTGATCTTTATTTCATTGACAGGCAAATAAATATAACTTTAAATTTCCCAGAGCATTCGCTGTGGCCCTGCTAGACAGTTCTTCAGCGTAGCCATTCCTCAACCCTGCATCCTAATTCTTCGCCCATCTTTACATCGTATGTCTGCTTCCCTGTGATCTGTGTCCAGTTTACAGAGCACACTCTTGAACTAGCCCCAGAAGTGTCCAGGCAGCACTTGGGGGGTAGTGACCAAAAATCCTGTTTTCAAGGAAAACCGGGTTTTAATGTGCTTCAGGATGAAAGAAAAGGTTTCTGTCCAGCAGCAAAGCTGACTGTTGATGGGACTCAGAAAGGTAGTCAGGCCATTGTTGAAACCGGAGGTGATGGTTTTTCCTTGACTTAAAAAAAATTCCCGTGAACGATTCTCCATCCCCCAGTCATTCCGTTCTTTGTACCTCGTGTTTGTGTTATCGCAGGAACTGTGAACATGGAGCATTGCTCAGACCCTGTCCTCTGTGTCCAAAAGGTCACTTGCATTTCTCAAAGCCACTGCGTTTATGTTGCGCCTGTCTATCAATGGTTGGGAGCACTTGCACTTTGGAGATGGTTGAGGGGAGTTCGCAAGGATTTGGTAACTTGCTACTTTCATGAGGGAAAATAAATGGGAAGTGGGGTGGGTTGAATAGTGCTGAGGAATTGATGCTTTTGAATTGTGGTGCTGGAGAAGACTCTTGAGAGTCCCTTGGACAGCAGAGAGATCAAACCAGTCAATCCTAAAGGAAATCAATGCTGAATATTCATTGGAAAGACTGATGCTGAAGGTAAAGCTCCAAAACTTTGGCCACCTGATGTGAAGAGCCTACTTATTAGAAGATACCATGATGCTGGGAAAGACTGAAGGCAGGAGGAGAAGGGGATGACAGAGGATGAGATGGTTGGATGGCATCACGGACTCAATGGTTGTGAGTTTGAGCAAACTCCCAGAGATAGTGACGGACAAGGAGGCCTGATGTGCTGCAGTTCATGGGGTCGAAAAGAGTTGGAGATGACTGAGCAAATGAACAACAAGGAAGTGAAAAGGCTTTGGTGGCCTGGGAACATGGGACTGGATTAAACAACCATTCAGATGTGGATTAGTCAGAACACAACCAAGTCTATGTCTCCACACACTGACTTGTCACTTGGCCCTCTTGGAATGTTCACTCCAAGTCTGCTTGTCAGGTACCTGCCACTAGCACCTTGGCTCACCAGCAAATTCTGCCATTATTTTGAAGTGACAAGAGAATCGGCTTCTACTTCTTGGTCTTTGTAAAAATGTTTACATCTTTCTCAATATGCTGTCAGGGCTGACAGACTAAATGAGGACTTGTCACATGCCACTTTAGCTTGTCTCTGTGTATTTTCAGCCCCCATTAAAAACACAGATAGTAGTAATTAGGTCTTCTTTAGAAATCATCGCTTAGTGGTGATGTGCTTTTCGGTTCCTTCAGTGAGACGCTGTTCCTTGATAAATCACTCTGTTGGCAGCAGCAGCAACAACAGAACCTGAATAACTGTAAACGCTTCCTTCACTAATACTTAGCAGCATCATTATCCAGTGCAGTTTCCTCACACCAGAACAAGGAGGCCTGCATGAGGAAATCTGCAGAAACCCTCCTTCATCCTTTTCTTTCGGGAGGAGTCACTCAAGAAATGAGTCGGAAGTGATTACGCCTCAGAGAAATGGCCTTGTTGCCTAGGGCCACCCCTCCTGATATTCATCAAGTTTGGACCAGCCCTGTTGAGTCTAAGTCCCAAGAGAAGATGCTAAAAGTCCCCTTGTCATGATAAAGTTTCCATTTATTTTATTTCCATTTTGCTTTAAAAAACTTAGAATTAAGCGTTTACCAAACATAGTAGAAAAGCTTTTGTATACATGCGTGTGTTTGTGTTAGTCACTCAGTCTTTGCGACCCCGTGGACTACAGCCCACCAGGCTCCTCTGTCCATGGAGTTCTCCAGTCCAGGATACTGGGATGGGTTGCCATGCCATCCTCCAGGGGATCTTCCTAACCTAGGGATCAAACCCGGGTCTCCTGAATTGCAGGCAGATGCTTCACCGTACACACACATACACATATGTATATATATGCAAATAGTATGTTTGTGTGTTAGTCGCTCAGTCATGTCTGACTCTTTGCAACCCCACAGACTGTAGCCCGCCAGGCTCCTCTGTCCATGGGATTCTCCAGGCAAGAATACTGAGGGCCTTGCCATCTCTTTCTCCAGAGGATCTTCCGAACCCAGGGATTAAACCCTGGTCTCCTGCATTGCAGGCAGATTCTTTACTGTTTGAGCTAAAGGGAAGTCCTTTACTACAATATCAATATTTTAGAAAACTGATGAATTTTAAAGCTGAGTGCTGAGCAATTGATGCTTTTGAACTGTGGTGTTGGAGAAGCCTTTTGAGAGTCCCTTGGACTGCAAGGAGATCCAACCAGTCCATCCTAAAGGAGATCAGTCCTGAGTGTTCATTGGAAGGACTGATGTTGAAGCTGAAATTCCAATACTTTGGCCACCTCATGTGAAGAACTGACTCATTGGAAAAGACCCTGATGCTGGAAAAGATTGAAGGCAGGAGGAGAAGGGGACAACAGAGGATGAGATGGTTTGATGGCATCACCAACTCAATGGACATGAGTTTGTGTAAACTCTGGGAGTTGGTGATGGACAGGGAGGCCTGGCATGCTGCAGACCATGGGGTTGCAAAGAGCTGGACACGACTGAGCGACTGAACTGAACTGAAAAAATTTATGGCATTTTGATTCCACTTGTTTGACAGTATGAAGAGAATCCTAGATCTCTAATTTATATTCACTCAAAATTTTTATATAGGTCCATGTATTTTGGCATCTAGTATTACTGCTAAAAGTCTAGAAAGTTTATTATCTTAGTGATTTTAAAAAAATTGAATGAAGCTTGAAACTTCTAATCTGATTCTGAGAATGTGAAGAAATATTATATTGTTTAAAAAAAAACAGGAAATGTGATGCAGTATTATTAACTAAAGTACAGATTTTGTTCAAATCTCAAAACAAAGCCTAGAATTATTCAGGGAAAAAATATTATATTATGTAAATAAAAGGAGACAGATGGGTTAAAGGGAGAGAAGACTATTTCCATTTTAGCTCAGCTTTGGAAATCTAGGCCAACACTGATAAAAATTGAAGAAACACAGATTGAAACCAGATCTGTCTCACCAGAGGAACTAGTGCCGCGTGAAGGCTCTCGCTCAGGCGGCTCTGGCTGGAGAAAACCACCCACCCTGGCTTCAGGGACCTTGCTCTCCTACTGGGCTTCTCCAGATTTGATTTTTTTTTTTTAATGATTTAAGTCATCACCGATCAGACTGAATCATAAGTGATTTTTGTACTTGACATTTGGAGAATGTTTCAAAGGCAGAAAACAGAGCTGCCGGACTCTTCCCCCTCAGCCTGTATTTCTTGGTAGATTAGCAGCATTTTAAAACCCAAACTCTCCCTTGCTGACATTTTCATTAGTGCTTATTCCGTGTTCTGGCTTTTAAATTTTAATGCCGGTCTTATAAAGAAGGAGAGAGTGGAGGCTTCCAATCAGAAACGTATTCCTTTCAATTTACCATCTTCCAAAGAAAAAGGAAAGAACCCCTTGTTGAATAGTCATGACCAGGATGTAAAGAGTTGTGGGGAAACATGAAAAGGTGGAGACCAACACTGGCTCTGTGTGTCTGAGGTGCCACTGAGTCAGACGTGCGATCCTTCTGTACACTTTACTCCCTTGAATATGTGATAGATGTAACTGCACTGTCTTCCAGGTTTTTTTTTTTAAAATTGTGATAAAGTATACATAACACAAAATTTACCATTTTGCCCATTTTTACGTACCCAGTTCGGTGGCATTAAATAAGTTGACATTGTATGCAATCTTCACCACTTTCCACCTCCAAACTGGAACCCTGTCCTCCTTGACTAGTAACTCCCACCTCACCACCCCCAAGCCCCAGGTCATCACTGCTCTACTCTCTGTCTCTGTGTATTTGACTGTTCTAGGTATTTCATATAAATAGAGTCATACAATATTTATCCTTTTGTGTCTGGCTTATTTCACTTAGCATAATGTCTTCAAGGTTTATCCATGTTGCAGTATGTATCAGAATTTCATTCCTTTCTAAAGCTAAATAAATTCCCACTGTGCATCTACCACAGTTTGTTTATTCCCTTGCCATCAGTGGACACTGACATTCATGTCATTTTTGGACAGAGATCGTTTCTCTGCTTCTTTTCCAATTGAGATGCCTTCCTGCTGGTTAGGAAATGTTCCCTCCTCTTCAGTTTTTGGGAAAAGTCTGAGAAGAATTTGGGCTTCACTGGTGGCTCAGATGGGAGAGAATCTGCCTGCCAGTGCAAGAACCACAGGAGACCTGGGTTCAATCCCTGGGTCGGGAAGATCCCCTGGAGAAGGGAATGGCTACCCACTCCAGTGTTCTGGCCTGAAGAGTCCCGTNCACAGATAGTAGTAATTAGGTCTTCTTTAGAAATCATCGCTTAGTGGTGATGTGCTTTTCGGTTCCTTCAATGAGACGCTGTTCCTTGCTAAATCACTCTGTTGGCAGCAGCAGCAACAACAGAACCTGAATAATTGTAAACGCTTCCTTCACTAATACTTAGCAGCGTCATTATCCAGTGCAGTTTCCTCACACCAGAACAAGGAGGCCTACATGAGGAAATTTGCAGAAACCCTCCTTCATCCTTTTCTTTCGGGAGGAGTCACTCAAGAAATAAGTCGGAAGTGATTACGCCTCAGAGAAATGGCCTTGTTGCCTAGGGCCACCCCTCCTGATATTCATCAAGTTTGGACCAGCCCTGTTGAGTCTAAGTCCCAAGAGAAGATGCTAAAAGTCCCCTTGTCATGATAAAGTTTCCATTTATTTTATTTCCATTTTGCTTTAAAAAAATTAGAATTAAGCGTTTACCAAACATAGTAGAAAAGCTTTTGTATACATGTGTGTGTTTGTGTTAGTCATTCAGTCTTTGCGACCCCATGGAGCCCGCCAGGCTCCTCTGTCCATGGAGTTCTCCAGGCCAGTATACTGGGATGGGTTGCCATGCCATCCTCCAGGGGATCTTCCTAACCTAGGGATCAAACCCGGGTCTCCTGAATTGCAGGCAGATGCTTCACCGTAGACACACATACACATATGTATATATATGCAAATAGTATGTTTGTGTGTTAGTCGCTCAGTCATGTCTGACTCTTTGCAACCCCACAGACTGTAGCCCGCCAGGCTCCTCTGTCCATGGGATTCTCCAGGCAAGAATACTGAGGGCCTTGCCATCTCTTTCTCCAGAGGATCTTCCGAACCCAGGGATTAAACCCTGGTCTCCTGCATTGCAGGCAGATTCTTTACTGTTTGAGCTAAAGGGAAGTCCTTTACTACAATATCAATATTTTAGAAAACTGATGAATTTTAAAGCTGAGTGCTGAGCAATTGATGCTTTTGAACTGTGGTGTTGGAGAAGCCTTTTGAGAGTCCCTTGGACTGCAAGGAGATCCAACCAGTCCATCCTAAAGGAGATCAGTCCTGAGTGTTCATTGGAAGGACTGATGTTGAAGCTGAAATTCCAATACTTTGGCCACCTCATGTGAAGAACTGACTCATTGGAAAAGACCCTGATGCTGGAAAAGATTGAAGGCAGGAGGAGAAGGGGACAACAGAGGATGAGATGGTTTGATGGCATCACCAACTCAATGGACATGAGTTTGTGTAAACTCTGGGAGTTGGTGATGGACAGGGAGGCCTGGCATGCTGCAGACCATGGGGTTGCAAAGAGCTGGACACGACTGAGCGACTGAACTGAACTGAAAAAATTTATGGCATTTTGATTCCACTTGTTTGACAGTATGAAGAGAATCCTAGATCTCTAATTTATATTCACTCAAAATTTTTATATAGGTCCATGTATTTTGGCATCTAGTATTACTGCTAAAAGTCTAGAAAGTTTATTATCTTAGTGATTTTAAAAAAATTGAATGAAGCTTGAAACTTCTAATCTGATTCTGAGAATGTGAAGAAATATTATATTGTTTAAAAAAAAACAGGAAATGTGATGCAGTATTATTAACTAAAGTACAGATTTTGTTCAAATCTCAAAACAAAGCCTAGAATTATTCAGGGAAAAAATATTATATTATGTAAATAAAAGGAGACAGATGGGTTAAAGGGAGAGAAGACTATTTCCATTTTAGCTCAGCTTTGGAAATCTAGGCCAACACTGATAAAAATTGAAGAAACACAGATTGAAACCAGATCTGTCTCACCAGAGGAACTAGTGCCGCGTGAAGGCTCTCGCTCAGGCGGCTCTGGCTGGAGAAAACCACCCACCCTGGCTTCAGGGACCTTGCTCTCCTACTGGGCTTCTCCAGATTTGATTTTTTTTTTTTAATGATTTAAGTCATCACCGATCAGACTGAATCATAAGTGATTTTTGTACTTGACATTTGGAGAATGTTTCAAAGGCAGAAAACAGAGCTGCCGGACTCTTCCCCCTCAGCCTGTATTTCTTGGTAGATTAGCAGCATTTTAAAACCCAAACTCTCCCTTGCTGACATTTTCATTAGTGCTTATTCCGTGTTCTGGCTTTTAAATTTTAATGCCGGTCTTATAAAGAAGGAGAGAGTGGAGGCTTCCAATCAGAAACGTATTCCTTTCAATTTACCATCTTCCAAAGAAAAAGGAAAGAACCCCTTGTTGAATAGTCATGACCAGGATGTAAAGAGTAGTGGGGAAACATGAAAAGGTGGAGACCAACACTGGCTCTGTGTGTCTGAGGTGCCACTGAGTCAGACGTGCGANAGCCTTGAGATGTTCTTTTGATGAATCTGTGAGGGAGAAAGTGGTGTCCCCATCCTATTCTTCCGCCATCTTCTATCTCTCTACAGTGAACTTGTAACCAGTTGCCGGTGCTGTGCACCCACTGGGCCATTTCATCCTAGAAATTTACCTTCATTTCCTTGTTTTACATCATTGATGGATTACTTCCTTTTATTTTCCTTATTCACCACTTCTGAACCTTCCGTTGTAGACTCTTTAGATTGAACCTTTAATTTTATCTATTCTCTTTTACTTTCCACATACCTTGTCTTTTTTTCCCCACATATTTTGTTTTTTTTTTGTTATACTTTACAACAGATTTCTTCCAACAATTTCTACCATTTCTTGAACAGATTTCTTCCAGTATCATATTTCAAATTTCTAGATCCTCTTATTTTCAGAATGTATCTCTTTATAGAAATCTGTTTTGTGTTCTGCATATAATATTTTTAATCTCTCTCAGTGATATGATTATGCTATTTGGGAATTTTGTTATATTCCCTGTATTACCTTTTGAAAAATTTCTGAACTCTCTTCTTTGCCCAAACTCATCAAATTTTTTTTTTTTTGGTTTTGATCTTTCATTTGCAAAAATTGATTTAAGTTTCTGGTTGTCTTTGCCCAGTCATATTATAAGAATCCAGGAAAAAACTGCTTGAAAGTTGAGCATGCATGTTCACGGTGTATGTGTGTGTATGTGTGTATTTGAAGTATGTATAGTGTCTGAGATATTTGTATAATGTTTGGTGATTGTGGTTTGTGTTTGTGTGTGTCATATGTTTTTCAGTGTGTTTGGTTTATGGCTTTGTGAGTTTTGGGGACATGCATGTGCTGTCTCTTATACACATCTCCTCCCACCTCCCACCCCACATCATCCCTCCAGATCATCCCCATACACCAGCCCCAAGCGTCCTGCATCCTGCATTGAACATAGACTGGCAATTCATTTCTTACATGATAGTATACAAATTTCAATGCTATTCTCCCAAATCATCCCACCCTCTCCCTCTCCCTCTCCTTCTCCCAGCCATAAATTTTCCTCATAGCACTGCTTTCATGCAATCCCCTAAGTTTTGGTATGTTGTGTTTTCATTTAAATTTGTATCTTTAAGGGACAAATACTTGTATTTTCTAATTTTCTTTCTGATTTCCTCTTTGACTCATTGATTAAGAGTTTGTCATTTAATTTCTACAAATTTATGAATTTCCCAGGTTTCCTGCTGTTACTGATTTCCAGTTTTATCCTGTCATAGTCAACAAAGATTCTTTGTATGATATATATGTTTTAAAATGTATTAAGACTTGATTTGTGGCCTAACGTAAGGTTTGTCTTAGAAAATGTCCCATGTGAACTTGAGAAGAATGTGTGTTCTGTTGTGGGTATACTGTTCTATGTGGTTTCAGTTGGATCTCATTAGGTTATGGTTCTAGTCCTGTATTTCTTTACTTGTCTTCATGTCTGGTTGTTCTATCTATTGAATTATGTGTTCAGTTTTTATTACTTTTACCATTCAGAGCTCTGAGTTCATTGCTGGGGCCCTGATATTTTTCCTTGTTCTTTCTTGCCTGCAGTGGATAGTGTTCTGGGAGAGAGGGTGGGATAAACAACTTTCTTACTTGCTACATTGCAAGAAGATCAAACCAGTCAATCCTAAAGGTGATTAACCCTGGATATTCAGTGGAAGGAAGGACTGATACTGAAGCTGAGGCTCCAATACTTTGATCACCTTATTTGTACAGTTGACTCATTGGAAAAGACCCTGATGCTGGGAAAAATTGAGGGCAGGAGGAGAAGGGGACGACACAGGATGAGATGGTTGGATGGCATCACCAACACGATGGACGTGAACCTGAGCAAACCCCAGGAGATGGTGAAGGACAGGGAGGCCTGGTGTGCTGCAGTCCAGGGGGTAACAGAGAGTTGGACACGACTTAGCGACTAAACAACAATCCTTAAATACCGGTCTTCCAAAAGGCGAAGGGGAGAGTGAAGGGAAAAAGTTTTCAAGGCACTCTGAAATACCCTAAAAGCCACTTCAGCCAGCAGGGGTTGCAGCAATAGCATCTGGCTCCTCTGTGCCCACAGCTCCACAGTCAGCCGCCAGAACACAGAGCCCTGGCATTTGGAGGACAAGGTCCTGGTTGTCCACTCTGTCCATCCTGCAAGTCACATGCAAACTGCTCCAGGAACATGGGCACAGCTTCTGGCCAGGGGGCTGAGGGCAGGGCATGGGTAGGCACCCCCGCGCTGAGAGCCAGAGTTGACTGAAATTAACTGCGGCGTGTCTCCCAGGCCTCCCCTGGAAGCTGCATGCCTTCACATAGACTCCAGGTTCCAAAACAGTTGCATCAGACAGCTTCTGCCAGTGCCGTCGCTGTCTAGAGAGGAAGCAGGTTCCGGCACTTGCTACTCACCACCCTCTCTGCCGTCCCGGGCTCTGCTGCTGAAGGTCTGGGCAGACAGTGGAGGCTTTCCTGACTGGCCCACGCGGGTGTTTATCTCCAGATGACGGTAACTTTACCAAGATACACCCCAATTCTGGATTCTCATTCACCTGATGACCCTTTCAGTTATAGATTCAAGTATCTTTCAGCTTATAGATTCAAAATGCTCAGGAGAATGGGTAGCTTTTATCATATGTGTGTTAAGTGTGTTAGTTCGTGTATTAAGTGTGTGTGTTTATTTTACTGTATGTGTGTTAAGTGTGTTAGCTCAGTCGTGTCCGACTCTTTGTGACTCCATAAACTGTAGCCCAGGCGCCACTCTCCGTGGGGAGTCCCCAGGCAAGAATACTGGAGTGGGTTGCCGTGCCCTCTCCAGGGGACCTTCCCAACCCAGGGATCCACCCCAAGTTTCCCACACTGCAGACAGATTTTTTAAATAATCTGAGCCACCAGGGAAGGTTTTACTGTGTGCGTGTGTGTGTATACATGTATACATATATATAGTTTGTTTGGTTGCTTGTTTCATTGTTTTGCTTTTTTCTCAGCTATGCATTTGCTGATTCTCCTTCTCCAATCTTTTCCTAAAAATTCTTCTTTTTAAAATTTCAACTGTATTTTGCTAAGATTTTTCATTTTTATCTTTTGCATCCCTTGCTCAGTGTTCAGCAGGGTCTGTCCTCCCTTTCTGCTTCCTCCAGTTTCATCTTCGTTCCTCTTAAGGCTTTATTTTTCCTTCTACTTATTTTATGCATGTGTGTGTGTGTTCTGCCTCTTTTGCTGTTAACTTGTTATCTCTTCCTCAAATGATTGCTTTTCTACTTTGTACAGAAATGGCCAAATTCTGAGTTTCTATTGTTTTTATTTTCATAAAAGAGGAAGACCATCATGTAAATAACTTTTCAGAATCAGCTCATCCAAAAAATGTTGAATTTTCTAGAGGACGAGTTTCAGATTTGGCCTCCAGCGTTCATGCCTCATGATGGGAAGGCTAGAGGCAGGTGGAACACGCGGTGGTGGGAAGTTGGGATTTAATCAAATTCGGGGAGCCCACCGCTGCTTTACTTTAAAGCCCTTGATTGCATTTCTGCCTTGCACGTCCCGGCGTGGTGTGGCTGCCCCTGCAGAAAGCACAGATGGTGACTGTCAAACCCATGCATCAAACCCATGGTCCTCCTGGAGGCAGCTGTGTCCTCCGGCTGGCATCCTGAATGTAGCTATTTTCCAACCATTTTGAAAATTAGCCTTAAATATACTTTTGAAAAAAAAAACATACCCACACACATTTCTGTATGTACCTTCTTCTGCTGCTAACAAAGTCTCAGTTCATCAGAATGGTGAAAGGGAGCCTCATCTCTATTTGAGGGGGTGGGGGAAATTGAGTTGTGGGCCATTTATAAAAGCAGATAAAGATGTGGCATCTTCATGGATGACATGATCATGATTATTTTTACAGGGAAGAGAAAATGGAGTGATTCACAGCAATTCCAGAGAGCTGAATGCTGGCCAGTGGACTCAAGTGTAAGGAGACAGTTTTACTCCAGTCTAAGGAATGTCTTCCCTGGTGGCTCAAACAGTAAAGAATCTGCCTGCAGTACAGGAGACCCGGGTTTGAACCCTGAGTTGGGAAGATCCTCCGGAGAAGGGGATGGCTACCCACTCCAGTATTCTTGTCTGGAGAATTCTACGGACAGCAGAGCCTGGCAGTCAACAGTCCAAGGGGTTGCAAACAGTCGGACACAACTGAGCAACTTTTACTTACAGATATTTAGAAAAAAGTTGTTAACTTAAAACAGTGAGTAACATGGACATAACAAGTGCCATGTAAATACATCACCAGCTCAATGGGCATGAGTTTGAGCAAACTCCAGGAGATAGTGAAGGACCGGGAGGCCTGGTATGCTGCCGTCCGTGGGGTCGCAGTCAGACACAACGGAACTACTGAAGAGCAGCAACTGTCTGTTAAAGATGAATCAAGGAAATGCGTTCTAAGGAGTCTGAGGGACACCAGAGATCTTTTCTGAGGGCCTCTTTTCCACTAAGCAGTAAACCAGGTGGGTACGGGTGCACCTGCACACGTCGTAGATCTCGGGCTGGAGAAGGAGTCAGGCAGGCACCCAGGGGGCCTGGAGAGGACTTCGAGCACAGGAACTCGGGCTCCCATAGCATCTGGAACCTGGGCGCCTGGGCTGGACGGTTCCCACCCTGATCCTCACTGCTGCATTGGGATCAGACTCTGCTGATTTCTCCCGGAGCCGTGGTTCACTACAGCCCCGACTCACACATTTCCTCATTCACTTACCTTTACTAACAGGTTAGAATCTAGAGCTTCTGAGTACCAAAGCATATATATTTCTAAATTGCCCAATAAAAGCTTTATTCAGTTAGAAGTGTATGTTCAGTTTTTTCATTTGTTGCAAATTCCATTCTTATGCTCTCTGAATAAAACCGTTGGAGGAGAAAACAGTATTTATTCAAGTTGTGTCCTTGAAGGAAATAATAGCTGTCCTCACAACTCCCCTTTTTCATTACTTTTACTACCCAGGTTGAAATAAGCACAGGAGCTGTATAATGATGGCGATGATTATAATGCATAATTCTGTGAAGTTTTTGTTTGAAGGATCTCTCAGTGAAACCGTCTGGTGAGCAACACATGACTGAGTTCATTTCTGTTTTCTTAGGATTAGGCATTATCAGGATGCAGAATGTATAATTACCCTCTAGGTTGAACTGATGTCTATCTCAGATTAAATGACGTTTTGTCAGGAGGTAATGTGAGGTCCAGATAGATTAGGTAACGTGCCTAAGGTCATACAGCTTGACTCTGGCATAGCTGGGATTGGAACCCAGATCTCTCTGACTCTAAAATCCATGGCTACTCTTCCCAGTGTAGTATGCTTCAGGCAAAATAAAGTAATTGTTGTAGACGTACACACTGCTGTGGTAGAACAGGAAGGGGTTCTTTATTACAGCAAGGAAGGCAGGGGGATCCGTGGATCATATTACAGGGCCTCCACTGCAGGGAAATGAGTGGGGCGGATACATGGTGGATCAGCTCCTTCTCCCGCTAAAGTGCAGCATTTCCGTGCCAGGTCTCTGTCCTAGTCCAGGAAAGGTCTGTGGCTTGTACTGCTCATGGCCTCTACCTTCGTTCCTTTTTATTTAGTTGTTGTTGTTCAGTTGCTCAGTCGTGTCCAGCACTATAATTCTAAAGCATCAGTTCTTCGGCGCAAAGCCTTCCTTGTGGCCCAGCTCTCACATCCGCACCCTACACATTGATTAATTCGCTGCACCATTATTTACTGAGCTCCTAAGAGGTGCCAGGCACAGTGGAAAAACACAGGGTTCCGCCTTCAGAGAGAATCAAGCTTCTTGTTTGGAAAGTTCCTGGGGTTATAACCAGCCTACGTGACTTTCAAGTCTTTGCTTCTCAAAGTCTGATCCTGAGAACCGTCACAGGAGGATCACCAGAGAGCTTGCAGTAATGACAGAACCTCAGTTCCCCACACCCATTCTATCAATACGTGAGCAAAGCCCCAGGAGACCCAGCACAGCAGAGCCTAGGAAGCTCTGCTCTGAGACTGAGAGTCAACTTAGGGTAGGAGCGTGAGTTGGCTGGGTGGATTGTATGTTCGGTTTACAGCGGTTGTGGTTGTGGTTGTATACCTGTGGGTTTAAATTGTCCTTCACATAGCAAACTCTTTTTGAGGGATTGTTAACATAAGTGACACTCCTTGGTACTGGAGAGCACCACTAAATTACAAGTAAGCAAATAGAGATTTATCTCTCCTGTTCGAAAAATGACAACTTTCCAGACACTGCTCATGTTTCCTTCTGCAAATATTTATCCAGTTACCCTTGCATTCAGGGGATTTGTGCTCACTCAGACGTTGTGAATTGGTATTTGCAGGCTTGGCCAAGCACCTGCTTGTGTGGCCAGCAAGGGTTTTCATAAATGTTTAATCCTTTGTGAGCATTTAAAAACCGAGAGATTTTCATGTAAAAATGCAGACTTCTGGCTTCTCTTGAAAATCAGGCAGCCCCACCTTCCTGATGACACAACAGGCTGGCTCTGGGGGTCCCCTCCAGTTTACCCACCCCCACCCACTCTGCCAGCCCCCTGGACTGGAGGCCCCGGAGCTGACCCTGCCTCCTGGAATAGCCACCTTTTAGTCACCTTCAGGGTCTCCGTTCAGAAGCAGCCCCACAGGAGGAGAGAAGAGGGCAGCACTCGTGGTGAGGTCGGATATACGGCTCCAGGCTTGCGATCCTCAGCCCTGGTGCAGGAGTTCATAAAGGCATCCGTGCCCACTCCCATCGGCACCCCAGAAAGTCTGACTTAACTGGTTTGGGCATCACCAGATTTAAAAATCTCTACAGGTGATTCTAATCTGGCTTGAGAACTACCAACTGAGCCCATCTATCAATACATTATTTGCAAAAAAAAAAAAACTGAATTATGCCACAGTGAGGAATAAAATATGCATACATACGTGTGCATGTGGATATATGGCCTTCCCAGGTGGCTCAAGTTGTAAAGAATCCGCCTGCAATGCAGGAAAGGCAGGTTCCATCCCTGGGTCAGGAAGATCCCTTGGAGAAGGAAATAGCAATCTACTCCAATATTCTTGCCTGGAGAATCCCATGGACAGAGGAGCCTGACAGGCTACAATCTGTGGGGTTGCAAAGAGTCAGACATGACTGAGCACACACACACACACAAATTGACAGAATTTACACTGAAGCCGCATTTCTCTGGACGCTGGTGATCCAAGATGTTTTGTCTAATGACCGACCATCTAGTTTCCTATAGAAAGAGAGTCGGCCAAGCAGATGAGTACTGTGAGCAAGATGGCTTTAAACTGCTTATAGAAACTAGACTTTTTTTTTTCCTTAGGATTTAAATTCAAATGCTGCCTTGAGCTAAATATAATTTACTTTCTTGATTACAAAAACAAAAATTTGCAGGATACCAGCCAGCACTGTGAGTAGATCATCCAGGGCTCCTCTGACAATCGCTTTTACCGTAGAATTGCTTTTACTGCCTTGTCTATTATCACATAGCCTAAAATTCCATTAGTACTTTAATTGCTTTAGAATAATGTTTATTATTATTGGAATTCAGCTGTTCATGCCACAGACGTGTCCATCCGAGGGACATCATTAGAGGATGACTTCCTTTAACACCGCAGCTTTGGTGGGGCCCGTCCCCTCGCCCCAACCCTGATCCTGCTCAGGTCCTCAGATTTGCAGATTTGCGCTGTAGCTCTCTGGCAATTGAAGTGCCTGCCTTTTCGGGCAGAGCCTTTTGATGAGGGAGTCTGACAATCACCAGAGTAATTCATGCGATGGCTTTATGCAAGAAATTTCATTATTTCTAATAGCTGATGGTGGTTTAATATTTTAATGTAATTATGCTTAATTATATATTGTAATAACGCATTGATCAGGCTTTGGATCTGGGTCTAAGTAAAATACAGCTTGTGGAAAATTTTCCTCCAGTTTTTTTTTTTTTTTTCTAAAAAGGAATTAAGTCCTGAAGTGAAACTGGATGCAAATCCGACAAGCAATCTCTTGCCAGAGAAAATATTGGCATAATATATTTGAATGGCCTAGTTTATCAGCTCCCTTGGCTAAATCCCCAAAGCATACACTGTTTGAGAATTATTTTGGAGCTGCTGTTCCTCACCCTTGCGCTAACCTACTTTGGGTCATTTCTGTTTTGTTTTATGAACTTTTACCAACCGGCCGTCTGCATGTGGGAGACACATGTCATTTACTGTGATGGTCATTAAAATGGGGGAGAAGGGCTTGGAACTAATGGCAAGATAAGACTGGGGTCTCACTGGTCTGTGCCGCCCATTGTGGCCAGACACACCAGCTGGATGCAGACAGCAAGAGCTGACATACAGCCCCCCCCAGTGTAGGGGTTGCGCGGACCCTTCCCCACCCCACATCCCCACCGAGGCATCTCCCTTGTGAGGGCCCCCAAGGTGTGGGACCTGGGGCCTGACAGTCAGCCAGACTCGGGCCTCAGCGAAGTCCCCAGAAACAGAGGGGCCAGCCCGCCCACTCTTGAAAGGAGAGGAAGGGAAGGGAAGGGGAGGGGAAGGTAGAAAAGAGACCCCAAAAAGGAGCAGTGCCTCACATCCACACAGTCCTACCCCATTGAAGGAACCCTGTTCCTGTGAGAATCCTGCCTTGTTGCTGACTCACGCCGTCTTCCAGTGGAGAAACCTGAGGCTCCGGAAGTGGGACGTGTGGACGCGGCGCACACAGGCTTGCACGGGGCGGCCTGTTGCCGAGTCCGGGGCTCTGTCCCCAGGTCACAGCAGCCTGGCCGCACCCGCAGGCAGCTCCTCCCAGGGGACAGTGCTCCCCGGCTCAGAACTGTTCATTCTGCGCTTAGCAGAGTTTAACAGTGCCTATTTTGAAATCTTTCCTCAAGAGCACATTGTAAAGTTTAGAAAAAGGAAACAACAGAAAAAAAGAAAAAAAAAAAAAAAAACTTGCCGCCACCAGCGTAGAGAAGGGAGAGGAAACCTCCCAGCAGAGGCTCCCAGGGAAGGTTTATTAAAGGTCACCTCGTTCGGGATGGATGAGATGGTTGGCTGGCATCACTGACTCAGTGGACATGAACCTGAGCAAACTTCGGGAGATAGTGAAGGACAAAGAAGCCTGGCGTGCTGTGGTCCGTGAAGCTGCAAAGAGTCGGACACAACTTAGTGACTGAACCACCGGCCGCAGCCTCTGTGACACTGCGGGAGCGCACAACGTGTAAGCCTCGTGGAGATGAGAAACTGCACGGGGCCTGTGGGGAGGGGGCTGACGGCGGGCGGGAGTCTGGGGATGGCTCTGATCCCACTCTGCGCTTTGCTGGTCCTGGGACTGGGAACTGGGGCCAGGTCACATCTGGAGTCCCAGCATCCCCTGGGGTGGGGCTCAACCACATATCCTGTTAGCTGCACTTCTGGAGGGGCGGGGCGGGGCGTGGGGGTATCTTGCAGGTGAAGTGTGTTCTTGTTTCTTCCAACATCTGAACACATATGCGCTCAATCATGTTCGAGTCTTTGCAACCCCACGAACTGTAGCCTGCCAGGCTCCTCTGCCATGGGATTCTCCAGTCAAGAATAGTGGCGTGGCTTGTCATGTCCTTCTCCCGGGGATCTTCCCCACCCAGGGATCGAACCTGCGTCTTATATCTCCTACATTGGCAGACTGGTTCTTTACCACTAGCGCCACCTGGGAAGCCCCTTCCATGGCCCGAATGGAGCAGGTCAAAGCCCGCTCACGGCCTCAGCTGCCCCACCAACACCACCTCTGTGAACTGACTGCTGTCTCTGACCAGGTCACTCTTAATTGCCAGACCTAAGCCAGGATGGCATGATTGCACCCAGGCTGCTGGCTGGCCTTGCGTACGGCAGGCACGTTCAGAGTCACTCTGACACTGATTCTTCTCGGACCCTCAGCTGCATCCATCCCCCAACCCTGACCACAGAATCTGCCTCTTGACTTAGACTGTCTCCTGAAATACATCTGCAGTGCCCTCTCCCCGCACGCCCCCCCATAAGCCCCTTACTACAAATCTCCTCTCTTCTGTGTCCTTTACCCTGATCTCGTGTTCTCTAACCTTGACCCCATAGATGTCACACCTCAAGGCCCAACTCCTACCTCCAAGGCAGGTGAGTAACTTCTTCTCCGTGGATTCTTCCTAAATCTTCATTTCCAGACCAGTCTTTGCCTTCATGTTGATAATATTCCTCGATTCTTTAAATGTCCATCGGTCACTTCATAAGGATGTGTAATGTCAAGACCAAGGGCACAGACCAGGAGGCCAGACAGCCCAGCGGCAGGTCCTGACTCTGCCACTTTCTAGAAGGTTCTTGGGCAAGTTCCATTCCCTCTTTGTGCCTTAAAACAGTGCCTGGCACTTAGTGCTCTGTGAGAGCTGGGCCTTGCAGGGTGGGGTCAGCTTGGGAGGCAAAGGGGAAGAGGGCTGAATTGGAGCAGTTTTGAGCAGGAAAAGCTGAGCGTTTCACCTAGTATTGGATAGAACATTCTTTGCCTGCATTTCCCCTCCAGGGCTGTTTCAGGTCTGTCTGGATCTATCTCTGCACCCCCCACGCCCCAACCCCTGCCCCCGCTGCCCTGTGCTGCCGGTCACATTACTGCCTTTGGTTCAGTGCGTTATGTTTTTCCTTTTTGTCTTCCTCATCCACCCAGCTCTCTCATTAGAACTTGTGGGAAAGAGCTTTCTACTTACATTTCAGAGCAGTTTATAAATAGCCTGCTTAGTTTCAGCCAGCAGGTAAAAGCTTTTGTCAAATCATTCCTCCTCCCCGGATCACTGTTATCTGGGGCTCCCAGGAAGGAAAAGTTGAGAGTTACATGGTTTCCTAATCATTAAGGAAGCACAACTTGCAGCCCAGCGGCAGCGTTCCATTTCCCTATAATTGACCGATATGATCTGGACCACTCATCAACACTGTGACATTTTTTCTTCTGAGAAAAAGTCTCCTAAAGACTCAGATTATGACATAAGTTTCAAGAAAACCAAAAATAACTGAGAAACAAGGTTCAGATTCACTCCATGCAAATTACTTTAGCACATCATTTCTTCACCAAGAAAGAAATGAGAGTGTAAGCAAAAACAGCCGATGTTTGAAAGAATAACCTGGACAGATGAGGGATCGGGGCGGGAAGGGGGGCTCCCCGGAATTCCCCACTCCTATTCAAAGTCTGAATCGGAATGGCATTTCCCCCATATAGTTATGTGGGGGATATCTGGCATTGTTATAGTTACATAATTAAATACATTAAACATTTTCTCAGGGCTTCCCTGCTAGTTTAGAGGTAAAGAACCCACTTGCCGATGCAGGAGATTCAGGTTCGATGCCTGGGTCAGGAAGATCCCCTGAAGGAAGAGGGCATGGCAACCCACTCCAGTATTCTTGCTTGGAGAATCCCATGGACAGAGGAGCCTGGGGTCACAAAGAGTCAGACCTGACTTAGCGACTAAACCACAGAAACTACTTCCTTCCCTAACTCATTAACATTGATCCTGCAACTGAAAAATCCATCAGCCTCACTCCTTCAGACATAACCTCATTCTCGGAACTCCCACAGGATCTTCAGTGGAAGGGAGCCCTTCCAAAAAAAAAAAAATCATAAATCCTGGTCACAGTTACTTTCAACAGAGGTGAAAGCAGGGTTTTGTGTACAAGTGTCATTTACTTGAGAAAGGGACTTACCTGGTCATCACAGGGTCCTCTTTGCATCGGAAATGAGGCTCCATTTACAACAGACTGTCTCCCTGCTGTATGAGTGACTCGGGGCTCCCTGAACAGAGGCCCACCAGCGTTTATTATTTCCGTGCCCATGCTGAAGCAGCGACCCAAGAAAACTGCCATCTCTCTGCTGAGGTGATGAAGCCCTGGCACACGTCCTCAGGTGCCCGTTGTTACTGGAATGTCTGATAGAGGTGGGGGTTTCCCAGGTGGCACTAGTGGTAAAGAAACTGCCTGCCAATGCAGGAGACATAAGAGATGCGGGTTCGATCCCTGGGAAGGGAAGATCTCCTGGAGGAGGGCATGGTAACCCACTCCAGTATTCTTGCCTGGAAAATCCCACGGACAGAGGAGCCTGGCGGTCTACAGTCCATGGAGTTGCAAAGAGTCAGACGTGACTGAAGCAACCTAGCATGCATGCACTAATATGGTAGGTTTGGAATACTTGCTTACAAGTTACCTGGACATAGTTCCTTAGTAGGTATTTTTACTAGTACTTATAAAATATGTAATTTTTAAATTGTGTATTTTATAATCATATAAATGGGAAACAATAGTCAATTAATTAATTACAGAAAAAATCGTGCCATCTCTTATCCCACCACAAAGGCACATGATAGATGTCAGAGCTTCCATCCAATCTCTTGTAATCTTGGAAATTAGGGAGACTGTCATTTGTGTACAATATCGTGAATGTATAAAATTAGCATCTAGGTCAGAATGTGAGAGTGTGAAATGTTAGTTGCTCAGTCGTGTCCGACTTCCTGTGACAGGATAGCCCTCCAGGCTCCTCTGTCCGTGGGATTCTCCAGGCAAGGATACTGGAGTGGGTTGCTATGTCCTCCTTCAGGGGATCTTCCTGACCCAGGGATCGAACCCGTGTCTCATTTTGTCTCGTGCATTGGCGGGTGCGTTCTTTACCACTAGCACCACCTGAGCTCTGCTCAACCTTCAGGAAATCCAGCCTCCACCTTCCCCCAAACAAACAGGTTCATTTAGTGGGGACACAGACCTGGGAGCACAATGTGCGCAAGGGCGCGGCACCACGCTGGCCCCTCCCTGCTTTGAGTGGTGAGCTCCAGGCCGTCCCACCACTTGAACTGCATCCCTGTCCTCCGAGGTGGGAGCTGTGGGCAGCAGCGGACGGAAGAGTCTAGTGCTGTTCAGCAGAGCTGCCAACCACACCTTGGGTTCATTTCCAAGTGGCTGCTCAGTGCCCAAGGCAATCTGCTTCCCAAATGAATGTGTGGAAAATTTCCTTTTTAGGAGCCCAGTGAGGTTTGGTGTTTTGTTTTCTTTTGTTTCATTTCAGAGGCCTTCAGGAATGTGATCACTGCCACTGGACATCTTTGTTCCTCCAAAACATGAACCTCACTCCTGGTGTCTTTTCAGAATCCTGACATCTTGGAAACCACACGTGATTGGTTCATCCAGGGCATGGGTTTGAGACATATGTGATGTGTTTTTTAAGCCCGTGGCATTTCAGTGAAAGCAACCGGCTGATGGATACAGCAGTTCTTTTCCAGAATAAAGCCAGGCTTTGGCTCAGGTCTTAATCCCTAAGAGCACAGAGCTTTTAACTCCTGGTTTTCCAGGAGAGCCCTGACGATTCTGCATGTCTGGAACCGCAGACCTCTGTTCTATGACGCTTCTTCCCTCGCTTTCCAGGGCTTGTTTTGTATACGCTCCTGTCCAACTTGACGACTTCATTAAGGAACATTCACACTTGTAAACCTACTGGCTTTGCGAAGAAGACGTGAAGTTTCAGCCTTACACACTGCTGGCTGAACGACTCAGAGGAGATAACCTATTTACATACTAAAAAGGTCAGTGTCAGACAGTTTGCACCTAGAAATGAATTCACCGCTGCCAGCAACTGGAGCAGAAGAATTTGGGAGAGGACCGCAATTTTGCTGTCTGTCTCTCTCTATAGACAGCACAGGGGAGTAAAGATGCAGGATGTCTGTGCGCGGTGGTCAGGCAGAGATGGGCATGTGAACAGGCTCCCTTTCTGATCACTAACCAGTAGGTGACTGTGAGCATGTAGAATGCAGGGCAACCTCACCTACTAACAACTGTAATTAATTTGAGGTGGAAATGTATGCATGATAGGGTCTTCCCGGTGACTCAGCGGTAAAGACTCTGCCTGCAGTGCAGGAGCCGAAGGAGACCTGGGTTTGATCCCCAGGTCGAGAAGATTCCCTTGGGGGAGGACATAGCAACCCACTCCAGCATTCTTGCCTGGAGAATCCCAGGGACGGGGGAGCCTGGCTGGCTACAGTCCATAGTGAAGACACGAAAGAATCAGACACGACTGAGCACCGCTTACTTACCCTGTCTACCACATTCGTAAAGGCAGACTTTGAGAGGGCTAAAGACAGCTCCTTTTGTTGTCTTCCCTTTCAGAGCCTTTCAAAATATCAACAGCTTTACTTGGCTAATGCACGTTGAAAGAATCTTAAAAGATGTCACTATAAAGTCCAGAGTTTTCTCTGGAATCTCTGTAGTGATTTTGTCCTTGCCTGTTTGTATATTCAAAGCAAAATAATGAGGGAATTGAGATCTGTGAGTGCTAACTCGCTTCAGTCCTGTCGGACTCTTTGCAACCCCATGGGTTATAGCCTGCCAGGCTCCTCTGTCCATGGGATTCTCCAGGCAAGAATACTGGAGTGGCTTGCCATGTCCTACCTCCAGAGGATCTTCCCCACCCAGGGATCAAGCTCGCACCTCTTCTGTCTCCTGCATTGGCAGGTGGGTTCTTTACGACTAGGGCCACCTGGGAAGCCCATTGACATCCATAGCTCCATATAAATGTCTGGATATAATAGAGTGAAATCCCTTTTGAAGGTGGAAAAGGCTGTTCAGAAAGGCTGGGGAGGAGTGTGGGCGGAAGAGGACTCTGACTCCTTGGTGAGAGCGGCTGGCCCCCTTGCAGCCTTAGGGCCAAGGCCACTCAGAGCTCTGGTCCCGAGGGAGCACCCCATTCGGAGGGCCTGGCTGGGGCTCCGCTCTCAGCTGCAGCCTCTTCCCTGAGTTCCCCGAGGTTGTCGTGCCTGCAGGGACTCACAGCAGCAGCTGGCACCCAGGTGTTCCCCCGGGATCCTGAGCTACGTCCCACACCCGATGCCACCTCGCCAGGGGACCCTGGGAGCCAGACGTGGACCCAGGCCCATGGCGACGAAGGCAGCAGCTTCCAGGAGGGAATCGGGCTTTGTGTGCCGCGCATCCAGGCGGCTGGCGTGCGGTCCACTTAGGGCTGCATCCAGCGAGGCTCTGTACCTTCCCTGCCTCCCGACTAAGGGAGATAGGCCAGTGCAGGGACAGGCCAGCTCCTCCTTGCCATCAGCGGGTCACAGAGATTATTCGAACCTGCTTAGCAAATGGCTATGTTCTCGGGCCTTCACAACATCTGTTTCTCATGACTGTGGTTTTGAAATAGAGCGGCAGCAATGTGGCTGTGTTGGGGAGGGTGATGCCTGGGCAGTGATGCCGCCTGTCCAGGGTTCCACCGGGTCAGCCCTCGGCAGGGAGGGGCTACGAGGATGCCCCAGGAGGCCACCTCTCTTGTCCGCTTTGCACCAGCCTGTCTTCATGTCATCCTTGTCGGCCCAGCCTTTCCGGGACCCACCCCTGGGCCAGCTTGGCCGACGTGCAGGCCTGCAAGGTGGCCGGATGGGCACTGGAGGAGGTTGAGAGGCTGCTCAGGGCGTGGGTGGTGGACCTGCCCACAGCCAGGTTTCCCTTAGTTGCCGAGTCCCTGTGTCAAATTCCAGGTCCACACTTGAGGGAGAAGCGGACCTGGCCTGAGAAGCTCATGAAGCCCTGGGTGGGCCCTGCATGCCCCCTGCCCCCAGCCTTCTCCAGTGCGGCTCTGCCATCTGCCCCCCGGGGCAGTGGTGATTGAGGCTTCAGCCCCGCATCACAGGTTTCCTGTGGGGAGACATGTACCATGTGAGCCCCCAGGCATGTGCCCTAGCAGCCCCTGGTGAGCCCCCCATGCACTGTGCCTGAGGGGGTCCCTCTGCCCTGTGTCCACCTGCAGCCACAGGTGAGCCGGTCAGCCTCAGGTTTATTCGTAAACTAGGTCACCACGTGGTGCAAGACGCTGGACAGAGGGGAAAATGGATTCAGTTCAGTTCAGTCGCTCAGTCATGTCCGACTCTTTGCGACTCCATGGATTGCAGCATGCCAGGCTTCCCGGTCCATCACCCACTACCAGAGCTTACTCAAATTCATGTCCATTGAGTCAGTGATGCCATCCAATCATCTCATCCTCTGTCATTCCTTGAAGCAATGTGGCTGTGTTGGGGAGGGTGATGCCTGGGCAGTGATGCCGCCTGTCCAGGGTTCCACCGGGTCAGCCCTCGGCAGGGAGGGGCTACGAGGATGCCCCAGGAGGCCACCTCTCTTGTCCGCTTTGCACCAGCCTGTCTTCATGTCATCCTTGTCGGCCCAGCCTTTCCGGGACCCACCCCTGGGCCAGCTTGGCCGACGTGCAGGCCTGCAAGGTGGCCGGATGGGCACTGGAGGAGGTTGAGAGGCTGCTCAGGGCGTGGGTGGTGGACCTGCCCACAGCCAGGTTTCCCTTAGTTGCCGAGTCCCTGTGTCAAATTCCAGGTCCACACTTGAGGGAGAAGCGGACCTGGCCTGAGAAGCTCATGAAGCCCTGGGTGGGCCCTGCATGCCCCCTGCCCCCAGCCTTCTCCAGTGCGGCTCTGCCATCTGCCCCCCGGGGCAGTGGTGATTGAGGCTTCAGCCCCGCATCACAGGTTTCCTGTGGGGAGACATGTACCATGTGAGCCCCCAGGCATGTGCCCTAGCAGCCCCTGGTGAGCCCCCCATGCACTGTGCCTGAGGGGGTCCCTCTGCCCTGTGTCCACCTGCAGCCACAGGTGAGCCGGTCAGCCTCAGGTTTATTCGTAAACTAGGTCACCACGTGGTGCAAGACGCTGGACAGAGGGGAAAATGGATTCAGTTCAGTTCAGTCGCTCAGTCATGTCCGACTCTTTGCGACTCCATGGATTGCAGCATGCCAGGCTTCCCGGTCCATCACCCACTACCAGAGCTTACTCAAATTCATGTCCATTGAGTCAGTGATGCCATCCAATCATCTCATCCTCTGTCATTCCTTGCTCCTCCTGCCTTCAATCTTTCCCAGCACCAGGGTCTTTTCCAGTGAGTCAGTTCTTCGCATCAGGTGGCCAAAGTATTGGAGTTTCAGCTTCCATATCAGTCCTTCCAATGAAAATTCAGGACTGATTTCCTCTAGGATGGACTCGTTGGATCTCCTTGCAGTCCAAGGAAACATTTCATGCAAAGATGGGCACAATAAAGGACAGAAATGGTATGGACCAAGCAGAAGATATTAAGAAGAGGTGGCAAGAATACACAGAAGAACTATACAAAAAAGATCTCCATGACCCAGATAACCACGATGGTGTGATACTCACCTAGAGCCAGACATCCTGGAATGTGAAGTCAAGTGGGCCTTAGGAAGCATCACTATGAACAAATCTAGTGGAGGTGATAGAATTCCAGTTGAGCTATTTCAAATCCTGAAAGATGATGCTGTTGAAAGTGCTGCACTCCATATGCTAGCAAATTTGGGAAATGAATTAGATTTTAATATAAGCACATCCAACAGCATTGTCAGTGCTCACTCAGCTGACCCTGAACCCTGAGAGGCGAGCGACACCTCACGCCACTCCCTGGGCCTGTATCCCAGAGCCTCTCACCGAGCCCAGCACTGAGTAGATCTCCCAGTGAGCATTTGTTGAATGAATGTTGAATGGCAAGGGCATTTGAGCTAGATTTTGAAACAAAATGGGCTATGTCCAAGCGGAGAAAAGAAGAGACACCGTGCACGGGAGGAAAACCAGAAGTGGAGGGGACAGCGAACTTAGTGAGCTGCAGTCACACAATCGGGAGGCGCGTATGCGTGTTCGTCCATTTTACAGACAGGGAAGTAGAGGCACCGGAGACCGAGGAACCTCTTAAGGTCACACAGTCAGAGCCACGTCCTGAGTTGACGTCTCACCCCCAAGCACACTGCCCACCGGGCTTCAGGAAGGTGGGCCTGGGGTGGGGAAAGGGCCAGCCTGGGCCGAGCATGCAGGCCCATCACGCAGTACCCATGTCTTAGGCCGAAAGTCCTATTGTGAAGCTGGTGCTTCAGGGAGGTGCAAACAGCAAAGACGTGCTGCTGCTGCTGCTGCTGCTGCTAAGTCACTTCAGTCGTGTCCGACTCTATGTGACCCCATAGACGGCAGCCCACCAGGCTCCCCCATCCCTGGGATTCTCCAGGCAAGAATACTGGAGTGGGTTGCCATTTCCTTCTCCAATGCATGAAAGAGAAAAGTGAAAGTGAAGTCACTCAGTCTGTCCGACTGTTAGCGACCCCATGGACTGCAGCCCACCAGGCTACTCCGTCCATTGGATTTTCCAGGCAAGAGTCAAGAGTGGGGTGCCATTGCCTTTCCCCGAAAGACGTGCTAGGAGGTGAGAATGAGAAGGGGCCGCGCTGGGCTCAGCGGGTGGAGCCACCCAACAGGAAGTAGACGGGACACAGGATGAAAAGGTGAGATGAGCCAGGCTGATTCTTTTTATAGCCTCTGCTACACGGCCTGGCACTTAATTAGGATAATGATGTGTCAGCGACGCGGCCCACAGGCTTCATCAGGAAGAATGGGAAAGCAGTGGCGTCGTCAAAAATGGAACTTTGGGGACAGGATCCAGTTTGGGGATAAGATGATGAATTTATTGTGGGACCTTCTGAGTTCAGGTCCTCGCAGGTGACACCACGGGCAGAAATACCAGATGGGGCCTCACCAGGCACGACCCCCAGAGAGCATGGCCAAGAATGGAGGCCAGTGGGTCCATGACCAGGAAGCACAGGAAGCGGGGAAGGCAGAGGCTGGCAGTGAGTGTCCAGGCCACAGGGTTCCCGCTGGGGCTGCGGGACTGGGCTGCAGGGGATTTGGGAAAACTCTGTGTGTGTGCGCACGCGTGTGTGTGCGTGTGTGTGTGTTAGCTGCTCAGTCGTGTCTGACTCTGTGACCCCATGGTCTGTCCATGGAATTCTCTAGGCAAGGAGCTGGAATGGGTTGCCATATGCGTGTATTTTTTCCCCTTAAGAGGAGGGCCACAGCTTTTGTTAACTTCTGGAGGGTGGGAGGAGCATTATCCCAGAGCAGGAATCACTCTTATGGAATATCAGAATGTTTAGAATTTAGAATTCTAATTTCAGAACATTAGAGTTTCTTTTGTTATGCCCAAGTCGCGAAATCTCCCAATGACCAACAGGGAGCCGCAATCTGATGCAAAAGCAAGAGGGTTTTTATTACCAAGCTCCAGCTGGGGCTCCCACTGGCACGCCCACGCAGCGGCTATAGGGAGGGAGCCCTGAGTTTTGGGTTCCACTGCTTATATAGGGAATATTCAGGTGAAAGGGTAACAAAGCGGGTGTTCAGGCTGAAGGACTACTGATTGGTTACCCTCTTCTATAGGGTTGTGTGTGGATTTCTGATTGGTTTTTTTACTTCCACGGTAAATCATTACTTCCAAGGTAAATCACAAATTCTTGAACTTAAAGTCAGGAGGTTTAACCTAAGGGCTGATTGGCTCATGCACAGTGGGGCAAGTTTAGGCTTTATCCAAAGTCTAAGTCTGTTTGCCCGGTGCCTTTGCAAAATGGAGTTCTTTTACAAGATGGAGTAGCTCAGGCTCTTCACTTTAGGAAATTTGTGTTTGGCAGGTGTGGGCAGGAGGGGGTTCTGATCTGCTAAGTTTCAAGTCTGACACTGAACGAAGTGGAGTTTGGTGGGCACTTAAGGGAAAGTCGCTGGCCCAGCACACGTCTCCCCAGGCTGGGGCACGTCTCAGAAGGGAGGTGGTGAGGGAGGACCAAAGATGCCAGGGAAAATGACCAGGAAGCCAGAGTCACACTTCCGAGCTCTCTGTAACGGGTACACGCGGGGTCCCGGCCTTTCTTTGCTGGAAGAGGTCTCGTACATTTCCTAGATTAAAGATACAGCAGGCACTGGAGAGGCCTCTGTGACTATGGCCGCCCTCAGCGTGGCAGCTCAGAGGCAACAGCCCGCGATATTCCCTCGCGTTGACACACCTTTGACTTGCTAACTACCATCAAACGCCCCTGAGGACCATTTCCCTCTGAATTCTCACACTCTGTAGCACATTTTCTGGCTCCAAAATTGGTCCCCAACACAGAGTCGGACACGACTGAAGTGACTTAGCAGCAGCAAGAAGAGTCTTTGGAGGTTCAAAGTGTGGGTGCTGTGATGGTTCTGTTTGTATAGTTGAAAACGAGGTAACTCCCTAGGGGGCATCTTAGTCTCATCCACTGAGGCCACAGTGTCTGTTCTGTGAGCGTGCATGCTCAGTTGCTCAGTCATGTCCGACTCTTTGCAACCCCATGGACTGTAGCTCACAGGACTCCTCTGTCCATGAAATTTCCCAGGCAAGTACACTCGAGTGGGTTGTCACGCCCTCCTCCAGGGAATCTTCCCAACCCAGGGATTGAACCTGCATCTCCGGCATTGGCAGGTGGATTCTTTACCACTAAGCCACCTGGGAAGCCCATGTCTGCATTAGGAGTGGCGAATGAGGGAGTGAGAACTTGAGGAGCTGAGCGGGCTGGGGGCAGTGCTATTCCTCTGCTCTTTGTTCCCGTGGGGCAGAGACTGGCGCAGGGCTCAGTGGCCAGGGACAGGGCATGTGGAAGATGACTGGTGGGTCCTCATGTTAGGGGCCATCTGGGGAGACTTAAGGCGGGTTGTTGTCTCTGGCCGGAGATGCAACACAGGACAGTCACTCTTGTTTGCTTTCCTGGCCAGAAGGAGGCCTCCACTCCAAGCTCTGTTACCTGCCTGGGTCTTTGGCACCTCGCCCAGAGGTGGGGGCTGGCTTTGAGCTCCTTTCCTGTTTCTCTGGCTCTTTCTGCCAGAACAGATTCTTTCAGAGCACAGGCAGGCCATGAAGTCAATGCAATGGCTCTAAACAGAGAGATGAGACCAGATGACAGCTCATCATCCCGTCGCAGAGGTTACTGTTTTGTGAGACCTTCGTTAGGAACGTGGGGGTGAGCACACATGCAAGGGGTAGTCCCTGGGGAGCGTATTTCTTACTCTAGTTGTGGAAGTGTTCTATAGATGGGTGCAAACATTTAAGAGTAGGGGCTAAATTAGTCATATCTTTTCACATCTTTACAGCAAGTGTCTTGCCAGAGCAGCTGTGAGACAGATGTGCTAGTGCGGGGGTGAATTAGGAGGGGAATTTTCTGCAGCCCCTCCTGCCAGGTGTCCGTGGGCACAGACAGGCGGATGTGACGTGTACACTCATCACAGGGTGCCACTCGGGGATGCCCAGTGTCTATAAGGTCACTTTTATTTCTTACATTCAAAAATGCCTTTTAAAGAAGCATGTGCAAATCTCCCCAGCCTCATCCAAGGGCTCCCTACATGTCCATTAGCTCTGAAAAATGGTGGTCACTTCCACACAATCTTTGCACAGGAGGGAGTGTTGAGAAAAAGTGAGGATGGTGCTGCCTAAGCAGAGCAGCCTTATACAGTCAGGCCATGAAAAGGGGCAACTAATCAACTCCATTGTTGACAAAAGAGACCTGGGCTGGAGACACAGTCCCCTGTGGACCTGGAGCCAGGACACTCAGGTGCATGGCAGCGCTGGCTCAGCGAGATGGAAGCACGGGCATCAAGAGAGATTTAAGGGAGGAGCACCCCACTGAAGGAAACGGGCCCGCTGGTCTGCACCGAGGTTGCCTGGGAGGAAGTCAGGTGGGGCAAAGGGCCCAGCTCAGAGCCTGCACAATGTCATCATTCCTAGTCTTTCCAAACTGCTGCGTCATCCCCAGAACCCACTGACTCGGTGTCCTTCCAGAGCAAAACCAGGGTGTCTACATGTAATGCCGCAAACCAGGTATGCTGCCCCCATCAAGACCAGGGTCAAGGTCAGCCACCCTGGGCTACAACCAGGCCACCATCACCTCGGGAAAGCAGCCGCATCCACAGAGCAGTCCTGGATAGAGACAAAGGACAGGACAACAGCCCCCTTCTCCGCGGACTTGGCGCCATCTGACCAGTTCTCTGCGCCGACCTCAACATGAAGACAGAGACACGTGCCAAAGGGAAGCATGAAAGGGAAACCTTCCGATGCTGCTCTGCGGCCCAGTGAAGTTCACCTACTGTACGCTGAGAAAATCTGTAGCAACTGGGCTTTCTCCCGAAGCTCAACATAGAATGAATTTCTTAGGGGGAAGAAATCCTGAGTAGCAATATTGAGTGATGATGCCAAATGGCGATCCAAGCTTTTGGATATTTTTAAATTCTAGTCAGAAAAGTCTGCCTCATTAGATTTCGTTGAACTTATTCTTTACTTTGGAAAAAGGTAGGCTGAGTAGCATCAGAATCTCTGTCCAGAAAGACAGAGAATTTCAGACCCAAGAAAGACAGGAAGGAGAGTGTGAGGCTGTGCAGGCTGGGCCACCTGCCCGCAGTGCGGCTCTGGTTACTCTTTGCTTTAGCACATCATTTATACCCATTTAAAAACCCAATCTACCTCTGACATGGACAGTGATTTCTTGGCTCACAGTACTAAGAAGAGGGAATGTGATCCTTTTTTTTAAATTTGTGTTTGTTTGTCCAGAAGAGGACATTTTAACCTCTGAAAACCATCAAAGCAATACTTCAGCTCCTTTTGGAGAACAGTAGTTGCTGGAGTATGTGTTTACAAGAGACCATCTCTGGAGCACGTCCCTGAGCCTGGGGTGAGGGCCCAGGGACCCTGGTGCTGGCGTGGCTTCCCCAAGCAGCCAGGAATTGAGACACAACCAGGGTGTGTCTTGGCTAACTCCTGGTCCACTTTTCTATGTGTATTTCCCTACTGCGGCCCCAGCCCTCGCCTGGCACAGAGCCTTCCCGGGAGAGCCCTCCTTTCTCGCCACGGCTCTTACCCACTGACATCGGCAACACCTGGACTCATTTCTCATTGTCACAGTTGTGCATGTTTGGGGTGTTCCTGTCACTTAGCTGGCAGAAGGCAGGGATGTCACTGACTATCCTGCAGTTGGCAGGGCAGCCCCACAGCAGGAAGGATCAGCCCAGCGTGGGAGTAACGCTGGGGTAGGAAGGCTGTCCTTGAGCATTGTCCCTGCAGTCAGCATCATCTCCTTCAGCCCCACCCCCAGTCTATGGGCAGAGCTTCAGGATTCACCCCCAGCGTCTCCTGCCTCCAGCTCTGGGCTCAGCCCCAGTGCAATGTCCAGCCCCCAGAACTCTCTGAGGGGGAGAGGCTGCAGGCTGCCCCCTAGACACCCAGGTCTCCTCCTCCCTGACATCCTCTCACCCAGGGTCCCTGGCCCTGACTGCACATTAAGATCAACCTGGGAGTCTAATCTGTACCCAACTCTCGGGCAGATCCGGCACCTCTGATTTGGAATCTGCAGCATGAGCCTGGCCTGAGATGGTGTTTAAAGCTCTCCAGGTGGCTCTGCAAGCTCCGGGAGTTGGTGACCGACAGGGAGGCTTGGCTTGCTGTAGTCCATGGGGTCACAAAGAGTCGGACACAACTGAGTGAATGAACTGACTGATTGGGCTTCAGCTTCCTCATTTTCCTGGGAATTCCCTCAGCAGAGAGTTCCCAAGTCCCTGTTGCTGGCCAGGCCCAGGGGAGGCCCTGGAGGCTCAGGTGAGAGAGAAGGGTCTGGAAAGGGCAGGCGGGCAGCCCTCAGCTCCTGACTGTCCTTTCATTACTGATGTGTGTGGCCACTGCCCCCTGCCCATCTGGCCCTGCATGCCAGATGATAGAAGGTTCTAGAATGGCAGGGCCCCACCGAGACAGAGGCTGCCATCGCACCATGGTGACTGTCACCCTACGTAGGTCAGCCTAGAACAAGAGGCCAAAAAAGACAGTAGGAGCTGGTGCCACTTCCGAGCTGGCGCGAACTACTGTGGCTGGATGGTTACTGTTTAAGCCCCCAGCGTGTGAGGGATGTGAAGTGTGTTTTACTTCAACATTGAAGGACTACAACCCAAGGTGTTATTTCGGGTGAGTGTTTTGAATCAGGCTTTTCACGTCACGCTGCGGGTGGCTGAGTTTGTGGCATCTCTGCTGGGCAGTAAGGAGCGTGCCTAGTACTTCAAGAAGGAGGTAGGAAACGGGAAAATTATATGTATCTAGCCCAGACCCAGGAGTGCTCTGCTTCCGTTTACTTAAGTGTAAATAAGAGCAGTGTTGGGGGGTGAGAGGAGGAGGTGCAAGCGGGAGGGGTCTCAGGGCAGCTTCTGTCTGGGCTGCTGACATGAGCTGTGCTTTGTGACTTGCAACTGGATCTGGCGGCCTCGGCTCTGCAGCCACTCGAGGAAGGGACAGTTGGAACACATCCCTCAGTCACTCCCTGGGGTGCTCCTGAGCCCCTATACCCTGGGGTCAGGGGGGGCCTGCATCCAGGAAAGGAGATATACTTTTCTGCTCCAAAGTGGAAGTAGGGCCTGTTTGTCCCCACCCCGCCCCTGCTCAGAGGGTCACAGAGAAGCCTCACACTCCGTCTACAGGGCTTCCCCTTCCAGACCCAGAAGGCAGGGCAGTTTGCCAATCGGCAAGCTGGGGCCTCGTGAGTAAAGGTTCATCCCGTACCAGTCTGATCCCTGAGCCTCTGCCATTGATCTAGAACTCTTGAGAAAACCATGCTCGTGGACAAGGTGCAGCTCACACTCCGTTTCTGGGTTCAGGGCACCCGTGGGGCAGGGGAGGTGCTCTCTAAGTTGTGGGTCCCCGGCCCCCCTGAGCCTACCAGGCCCTCCACCTGCAAGGAGCTCAGCATCAGGGCCATGGTCTGGAGCCGCTGCTGGGAACGTGGAAGGGGGACCCCCCACCCCCCAGCCCAGCCTCACATGAACAGGTGTCCCCTGTGTCTGCCACGTCCAGGACCCCCTTGTCCACAGTCTCCTTGAGGTCCGGCTGCTCTAGTGTGGCCGTTAAGACCTGCAGTCCCATGGGCAGCTTGCCTCGCTTCTCTCCTCCCCACTCAGGAAACACAGACTGATGTGAGAGGACCTGCAAGGGTTACGGTTAGTGTGTCTACAGCAGCTGGCCCAGGCTTGTCCCAGGGCAGGGGCTCCATGACTGGCACCGATGCGGCACAGAGGGGCCCCTGCTGGAGGTCAGCAACCTGCCCGCAGCCACAGTGTTGCCCTCTATGACCTGCGGCAGGTTGTGCATGCGTGCAAAGTCACTTCGATCATGTCTGATTCTTCGTGACTCTGTGGACTTATAGTCCACCAGGCTCCTCTGTCCATGGGATTCTTCAGGCTAGAATACTGGAGTGGGTTGCCATGCCCTCCTCCAGGAGATCGTCCTGACCCAGGGATCAAACCTGTGTCTCTTATGTCTTCTGCATTGGCAAGCAGNACCAGGCTCCTCTGTCCATGGGATTCTTCAGGCTAGAATACTGGAGTGGGTTGCCATGCCCTCCTCCAGGAGATCGTCCTGACCCAGGGATCAAACCTGTGTCTCTTATGTCTTCTGCATTGGCAAGCAGATTCTTTACCATCTGAGCCACCAGGGAAGCCCAGGGAAGCTTTTAATACTAACACCCTATCTGGGCTCCTCAGGGATCTCTCCTTCCTCAGGGAGACACTGACACGGGGGTTGTGTTGTGAACCAAAAGGGTTAGAACCACAGGCCTGGGTTCCTGGACGGGTGTTGCTCCAGCAAACTCCATTCTGTCTTCTTGGTTCTGGACCCAGGACTCCTCCTGGGCCCGCCCATGTGAATAGGCAGTGTGGCTATGGGCCTGTCCATGTCCCCGAGACTCGAACTCTGAAACCATCCTGGGGCTTCTAGAAGCTGGAAACACAACCTGCACAGTGGCTACCAGCCATCATGCAGTCTCAGGATAGCCAAGACATTTCAGATCATGACATGTTTTCAAAGTTAATAAATAGCACATTTATCTTGAATGTACTTCTGCTTATAATGGTGTTTGTCACAAAAAGCATTTTAAGTAAGGTTAAAGGAGAAAACATAAACCAAACATCTGGCCAAAAATCACTTCACATTTGCTGTAAAGACTTCAAATATTTCAACTCCGTGTATGTTTACAGCGATCACACACATTTAATTTTACAAATGAAAACAAATCTTTCTAGGTCCTCAGCTCATGTTTCCTTGCTTCACAGCCCACAGAAAGTTTCCCAAGTCATTACCCATTTCACTGAGACGTGAATTTTGGTGACTGTTGGTCCCCCATCCTCGGTGACACCGTCATTTCTTTCCTTCTGCTGTTGCTGGTGTGTCCGGTTGTCTGCAGTATTTCACTGCATAAGTAACACCAGTGCGTCCTCACCACTCATCATGTTCATGTGAAGTATTCCTGGAGATTCACTTGGTATAAGAAAGCAGGTTATTTTGAAGGCCCTTGATACAAATTCAGTCCAAAAATTTAAAAATGTAACAGTAGAAATGTAGCCTAATTTGTGTACGCTGAGTTCACATTTAACAGAATGAACACCTTTTAATGTAACTTAGCTTCAGGGTTCTGGGGAGAACTTACTGTCGAGAGCAATTGGACTACGATGCCGCTGTGCTCCGTGGTCCCCCGAGCTCTGGGAACCCAGAGCTGCGTCCGGGTCGCAGCTCAGCACCCAGGGGCTCCTGGCAGTGGGGGGGTTGGAGGGGGGCAAACAGACTGGAGGAGCAGGCTGTGTTTATTTGTGTGCATTTATTTACTGACAGCACATCGACGGCAGAGTCTTCCTGCTGCTAACAGACGGACATTGTCCAGGTGGATGAAGATCGAGCTGGGTCCAGCCCTGAAGGTTTACAACTCCATGCTCGTGTTCAGGAGCTCCCAGGACCTCGCCGGGGAGGACGCCGTCTCAGGCCAGGAAGCCATGGGGGTCGCTATACCTGAGGGACCATGGCCACGGCCGCGCCTTGTTCTTTCAGCAGGAACCTCAGCTGCAGGAACTTGATTTCAGTGTTTCCACAGTCACGCCCAAGTATGGACGGGACCTTGTAAAGTGGCCGTGGCTTTTATGTTTGGAAGATTTGATGGCTGATCCAGCGCCAGGGATGCAGAAGCCCCCAGGCCCCGCAGGACCCTGACCGTCACCACCGCGGCTCTGATGTATGACAGGAACAGACCCACGAAGCCAACGGCATGCATCTTTATCCTTGTCCCTTGCCATCCAAGAAGCCGCTTCTCATTTTGCAAGGATGAAACTCTCTAGGGTAGGATATGAGAAACACGGTTTTCAGACACACACTGTTAATGTTTTCATCAGCACAGCATCTGAGCTTGGCTGTGATTTGCCCTCTGGGTGCAGGGAGTCTAAGAGGCAGAGGCCTGGCGCTTTAATGACTTCATGTGAGATGTGTGTGCTTTACTCAGGAAAGTGCAGATCTTAAAAAAAAAAAAACAAATTAGTAATAAGCGCATGTTTTCATGATCCATTAATTCTTATCTAGGTTCCACAAACCGTTTTTCAGCTGTGCCGCCGGGTCTCCGGGAGCATGCCTGGGTCCCAGGAGAACAGCCAGCAGGATACTTGGTAGAAACTGGGAGGACCCTCCTGAGGACCCGCCACCTGTGGTGCCATTACTGCCAGGGACCCAAGTCCTGACACAAACGCCCCCCATCCACATCCTCACAGCGTCCACTCCGGGGGCCACCTGGGAGGCTGACATCCCGCGGGCCACCTGCCTGTCAGGAGGGGCCGTGTTCACCGGGTACCTGTCTACAGACAGAGGCTTCATCAAGGGAAGAGGTCTAGAGCTGGGTGTCTAGTTCTCGTTTAAACAAGTCTTTTTTGTTATGAGCGCGTATTTGTTTTGTGTAAGTGACTCTATTTGAGACAACCTATGCAAAGTCAGCCTCACAGTTTTGAAAGACAAGCACCTCCTTTCTTATACCAAACAGTAAGAGCCACCCACGGCCCGTGGAATGGAGGCGCCATTGTTTTGGTTGGGTTTGGGGGGCAGTGCGGTTTGTTTTTTATTTTTGCTGGTGGGAGAGAAAAGAAATAAATAGAATCAATCCTATGGTATCAATTTGCTTCAGTTAAGAGTCTTAGGGTTTAAGAAAGTTGCTTGGAGAGTTTATCAAACTTCAAGTCACTGAAGAAAAGAGAACTTCTCTCAGAGGTGTGCCTAGATTCCACTCGTTACAGTCTCACTTTATCTACATGGCATTTTACTATATTATTGGTTGATGTGCGTTTTTTCTGTTTGGTTTTTCTTTTTTAAATTGCCACATACAATTAAAATTCCTGCTTCTGCTTCGTTACAATTGTAATATATTTTAAATGATAATAAACAGATAAAAACCCCTGTCTCACTGCCTTCATGAATATGATAGCCTGGAGCCTGCCCTCCCCCCATCCCCTGAAGGACCGTACAGAGTAACCTTGCACCCTCGAGCCAGCAATCAGCCCTTACTGAACGCTCAAGGTGTGTTTCCTCAGGGATGGTGTTAATGATTTGAGAGGTTTTTTAATTAAAAAGCATCTCAAAATGGCTTTTATGTAGGCTCCATGGAAGACAGAGGTTGTGGTGGTGTAGAGGTTAAAGCGTCTGCCTGCAATGTGGGAGACCTGGGTTCGATCCCTGGGTTGGGAAGATCCCCTGGAGAAGGAAATGGCAACCCACTCCAGTACTCTTGCCTGGAGAATCCCATGGACAGAGGAGCTTGGTGGGCTACAGTCCACGGGTCGCAAAGAGTCGGACACGACTGAGCGACTTCACTTCACTTCATGGAAGACAGGAGATTTGCAGTTTGTGTATTTAATACGTGTCATTTCCACAGAAGGATCGAGAACAGGACAGAAAATTCCAAGCCAGATTCAGGTTGAACTTTGTGTCCCTCTAAGACAGAACGATCAGACAGAAAGTACCTGATTCAAGCTCAACTTGAATCAAGCTGTTTTAAATTTGGTTTTGAGCATGTGTGCATGCGTGAATGTAACCGATGCACCACATGTGTAAGCTGCCGGACACCTAACAGTAGCCATTAAACAGGTCTCCGAAAAGCAACTGCAATCCATTTTCTGAACAACCCTGCAGGAATCTCCCACATATATACTCAAATTTGCAGCAAGCTTGACCCCAAGGGACCCACTCTTAGTGTGGCTCATGTTGGGGGCCCAGGAGCAGGTGGGGCAGACCCTAGGATTGTCCTGGACATGAGTCCACCACGCCCAGAACCAGCTCTAGCCAGCTCCCTCCCCTGTCCCTGTGATCTCCCGAAGGGCTTGGAACGGAATGTTAGGAGGTGAGCGCCTCTGCTCTGCCAGGAACCAGCCCCTACCTTCACCACCCTTAGCTGTCAGGCAGCATCCAGAAATACCTAGATGCTGTGAAGGCCTCCACCGCCCTGGGTAGCAGCCTCACCCTCTCCTTCTGTCTTCCTGTGTCCCACCCGGAACATGAGTGAGTCGAGGACAAGGCAAACACCTGCCACCAGGGCATCGAGATACAGGCTTCTGGGATGTTAGAAAGGAGCCCTCGTATATACTGCAATGCCGAAAACTAGATCGTTAGCAAGAGTCCTAAGGGGGCTGGCGCTTCTGAGACCATGGTCTTTAAACATCTGTAACTTGAGGTAATTTCTGCAAAAATAAATTTTTGTCACTTTCAACAACCTGCAGACATTCTCAGAAAAACCTACCATTCATCAGCTCTGTACGCCCCTTTCCTCCCTCTGGGATTAGATGCTAACCTTGTATAACCAGGAGTTTGGGATGGATATGTATCCTCTACTATACTTACAATGGATAACCAACAAGGACCTATTGTATAACACAAGGAACTCTGCTCAATGTTATCTAGCAGTCTGGATGGGAGGGGAGTTTGCGGGTCACCTGAAATTATCACAACATTGTTCATTAATCAGTTATGCCCCAATACAAAATAAAAAATGTAAAAAGAAAATTGATTAATACATAATGGATGTTAATTATTAAAAAAAAGAACTTATTTACAAAATAAATACATTCACAGGCATAGAAAACAAATTTATGGTTCCCAGAGGGGAAGGATTGGGGGAAGGGATAGTTAGGGAGTTTGGGATGGACATGTACACTCTGCTCTATTTAAAATGGATCACCAACAAGAACCTACTGTATATAGCACATGGAACTCTGCTCAATGTTATGTGGCAGCTTGGATGGGAGGGAAGTTCGGGGGAGAGTGGATACAGGTAAATCCCTACGATGTTCACCTGCAACTATCACAACATTGTTAATTGGCTATGAAGTGAAAAAGTGAAAGTGTTAGTCACTCAGTTATGTCCAACTCTTTGCAATCCCATGGACTGCTGTAGGCTACCAGGCTCCTCGGTCCATGGGATTTTCCAGGCAAGAATACTGGAGTGGGTAGCCATGCCTTTCGCCAGGGGATCTTCCCAACCTAGGGGCTGAACCTGAGTCTTCTGCATTTCAGACAGGTTCTTTAAGTTAAAAAAAAAAAAAAAAGTGACAGCACAGGAAATTGACTCCTGTTAGGACAGGGCTCTGAGCTGAGACTGCCTCCCCTGGCTGACATTGACTCTCAGACATCCCTGGGATTCCTTGGTTGAATCACCTTGGTCTATGGAATCTCCATCTGTTGGGTGAAGGGTGGAAGCAGGGACATAGAGGGAAAAGTACTTGGGCTTTGGAGCCGGACCCAGGCTTGAATCCTGAGTCCTGTATCTAACCAGGTGCCTGCTCTGGAAACGTTTCTCAAACACCCAGCACAAGACCAACTTCCACACTCACTCGCTCCTTTTGAAATACTGTGCTTTGATTGCATTTCATTTTGCTCCATATCATTTTGAAGAATATTCAGTTTGTCTTTCCAACTCGTGAGGCATAAAAATGTATTCTTGAATATGAAGTGTTCCTATGAATACATTCTTAATATTCAAGAATATATTCGTCATGAATATATTTTCTTATAAATACATTCTTCTTAAAAACTGATTTCTCCTTGTAAATATATTCATGAAGAATCTATTTGTTAATAGATTTTTGAATATTCAGAATCCTTATATTCTCCCTATGAATAAACATATTAATGAATAATATATTCATAGGAAGTCTTCCTTCAAAAACACACACTGCTCTACACTCTCTCTCTCTCTCTGCCCTTCAGTTTCTAGCTGTGGCAGGAAGCTAGCACAACGCAGCTCCTTAATATACCGCTGGGAAGACAGAGTGAAAACTGATCAAATAGAATTCAAGAGTTAAACAAGTGCGCTTCCCTGGTAGTCCAGTGGGTAAGAATCCACCTGACCAACACGGATGGACCTTGAGATTGTCATACTGAGTGAAGTAAGTCAGACAGAGAAGGAGAAATATCATGTCATCCCTTATATGTGGAATCCAAAAAGAAATGATACAAGTGAACTTACTTACAAAAGTGAAACAGACTCATAGAGAAGGAACTTATGGTTGCCAGGGGGAAGGATGAGGGGAAGAGACAGGGATCTGGGGATGAACATACACACACTGCTGTATTTATTATAGAAGAGCTAAACCAACAAGGACCTCCTGCATAGCACAGGGAACTGATCAATGTTATGCGGCAGCCTGGATGAGAGGGGAGTCTGGGGGAGAGTGGATACATGTATATGTATGGCTGAGTCCATTCTCTGTTCACCTGAAACTGTCACACCGTTGTTAATTGGCTATATACCAACACAAAATAAAAAGTTGTTTTGTTTTGTTTTTTTAAAGAATCTGGGGACACAGGTTTAATCCCTGGTCTGGGAAGATTCCACATGCCTCAAAGGAGCTAAGGCTGTGTGCCCAACTACCAAAGCCTGTGCTGTCTAGGGCCCATGTTCTGCAACATGAGAAACCATCCCCATGAGAGGCCCACACACCGCAGCTGGAGAATGGCCCCCACTCATCACAACTAAAGAAAGCTGGTGCAGCCTCCAAGACCCAGCAGAGCTAAACAGAGTAATTAAAAAAAGAAAATCAAACAAGTAACCATTGATGAGCCACTTGGTGAACTGGTGCTCTCGGTGAGACTGCCTGACATTCAAGTCTTTGCCTCATGTATCCCTTCAGGCAGATGACGGATGCTGAATCTCGTGATCAACAAAACACAGCCCAGCCACTCCCGCCGAAAGCCCAGGTGCCCAGGCTAAGGCCAGGATGCACCAGGAGGTCCTTAAAGGCAGCGGTGAAACTTTGTGATTGGCGCAGGGGGTGGCGGGCATGCAGACGCCATGTGGACACCTTGGGCTGTCCCTCCCTCAGGACCTCAGAATTTTTAGGGGCAAAGCTGCTGCATCAGATCACTGCTGATGGCGGTTGCAGGAGTGACACAGAGATGGAGAAAATTCAGGGAAAAGGGATATGGGGTTAAAAAAGAACAAGCCGAAACCACCATTTAAAAGGAAAGGCAAAGTCAAAGGGTGAAGAAATGAGACTGAGTTTAAAATAGCAAGTTTTTCTCCAAATGGTTCTGGGAGTCAGGCTGAGTTGTTCTGTGCAATTTTGCCTACAGGCACCACCCATCTATTTCCCCATTTACTTCAGCTTGAAATCAGATCTTGTTCCCTTTGATTGTGGAATCCAGCATCAAGGCAAATCGATTCATGATGTATACAAAGTAGTAAGAAATCCCAGGTCAAACTGGGAAAAATTATTTGAATCTAAAATTCTTAAAAAATGTTTTTAGTTTAAAATTCTTTAAAAAATTTTTTTTTTTGTTTTAAAGAATGTTCCCACAATGGCTTTTTCACAGTCCTTGAACTGCAACTATGTTAAACACACAGGGGCTATTTGGACATGTAGGAGTTAGTGGTTTACTGTGAAATGCTGGGTCCTCAAGGGTCTTTTAGTAGGAAAAAAATCAAGAACTACAGGCTAATACTAGTTTCATTTAAAAAAATAAAGAAATAGGAAGCATGTTTATAGGATCTGGTTCCCAAAGATGCATGAGGAGCTTCACCAGCTTGTGGTGAGAAGGGTCAGGTGTGAGTGGCATGTACTTCCACTAATGCAGTTGTTTTTCTATAAACTGGTTCAGGATTTGCTCTGAAGATGCTTGCAAACACTGTGCTTCAGAGAGCAGCCCAGGTTTTATTTGTCCAAGAAGAAGCAATCCGAATTTCATTTGGCCTGGCCTCTCCAAAAGAGACAGTGAAGCCAGTCAAAAAATACTTTACCAAAGGAAGCTTGGGACTTCCCTGGTGGTCCAGTGACTAAGACTCCACACTCCCCAGTGCAGGAAGCCCAGGTTCGATTCCTAGTCAGGGAACTAGAATCCTGCATGCTGCAACTAAAAGTCCACATGTTTCAACGAAGACCCAGTGCAGCCAGTTAAATAGCTCTTTTACAAAAGGAAGCGCACTCAGATAGATTCCTTGGTGTTAGTGACTGAATATTTTTCTTTCATTTTTTTTCAATGAGTTTGTACAGTTTTCCTCCAGAATAGTCAACTTACTCTTTTTTTTTTTTTTCCTTTTCATTTCTCTCCTTAGGAATAGATCTGTTTTTCTCTAGCCTTATCAGTTTGAAACTTGAGGTTGTCCTTCTGGGTTTCTAGAAAGTTTTACTGCCAGGCCTTTGAAAATGAAGTCAAAGAATAGAAGGAAATATCCCAGAATTGCATCAACATTGATTTAGAAATTTTCTTTAAATGAATCGACAAATGCACCTGAACAGAGAGGCCCTTATCTTCATCCACTGTGGAAATTACTGCATTCATTCATTCAACAATTATTTATTGGGAGCCCACCATGTGCCTGGGTTGGGAAGATCCTCTGGAGGAAGAAAGGACAACCCACTGCAGTATTCTTGCCTGGGAAATCCCATGGATGGAGGAGCCTGGTGGGCTACAGTCCATGTGGTCAAAAAGTCAGATGGGACTTGAGCGACTTGACATGATGTGCCAGGTGTAATGAGCACTGGGAATGTATCTGCAGACAAATAAATCAAAATCTCTCCTTTCATGGGCTTTGAATTCAAGTGGGTGGAGACAGACAGTAAAAATATGAAGAGGAGGGAAGAAAAGGAGAAAGGTCTAGGGTCTCGTGTAATGGAAATGGTACCTTGCTGGTCCACGGATCTCATAGACATGCTATCAGGCAGCACCAGTGGATGGAGGCCCCTGGCACCCAGGTCCACGTGGCAACCACATGACACACACCTGCACAGACCCAGGTGTTGCTGTTTTTCTGCCTAGGCCTTTCTTCTTGTTCTGCTGTAGTAAACAGTAGACATGCCCTCATGTCCCCACAGGATCTAAAACAATTTTCCACCAGAGGTGCCATCGCCCACACACATTGCTGACTAGCTGGGTCAAGGAAGGGAACATTATTTTGAGAGCCAGGTTGATGTTAGCAATTAAGTAATCTGTTACCTGGAAACTTCTGGACCTTTTTCCCTCCAGAATGGAAGTAGCAATTAACAAGAAGTAATCAGAGATACTTGTAATGTGATTAAGTAAAATTGTCATCAGGCAGGTAATTTTAAATACAGCCATGCTTCAAATACAGACTCATTAATTTCAGCTCGGTGGTGTTCTAGTATTTATTATGCATACAGAAGCATTTAAAATGTGAATATGTTTTCATATTGCTATGCTCAGTAGTTCTGCCACTCCCCCCCAAAAAAATTATCCAACCAATTAATTTCCTCCCTCGGGGAAGCTAAAGGTTAATAATGTGATTGTCAAGTGCAATGTTGAAATAAAAAGGATAACAATTCTTGATGAAACGGGTCTAATGAGAAGGTGGAAGGACTTGACCTTCTGTGGATGCCAACACAACATTCCAAGAGTAGGTCCTGTGTCACAGCTGTTTTCAGTGTCCCCATTTATCAAATTAATCATTTGGGTGCATGTTAATTTGAAAACTGATTAGCCTTAGAGGATATGCCATTTTAGGAAAAGCAATATTTAGTGATTTATTTCATTCTAGGCAAGTTCTCTTAACCTGAAAATTCTGAAACTGTGTGTTAAGATCGGAATTGGAGTCATGAACTGTGTGGGGGGGAAAACAGTTTTTCCACATCTGAGTAGCTGTTGGACACTTGAAGAGTCCTTTGGAACTTGGGCCCACTCTCAGTCAAGTTGGGTTATAGAAACTAATTTCAAGATCCTGTCTACATTCTGGGCAGACATTGGAAATATCTGTCTTCAAGAGGAAACAATAAAGAGCTTGCTGATTTCAAAAGCTCAAGCTCAAAGTTTCAAAGATCCATTTTTTAATGGTATTATACTGGTAACAGGTATTTGATTCCACAAACCTGGTTAGCCCCATTTTCATTTCTTCAGAGACAGGAAACCATCACACACATCCATCCTCAGCAGCAACTTCATGACTTTCTAGACTTCAATGAGAATCTGAAAATAAAGTAGTAGATGAATGGGAACACAGAACCATGGAACAGAACAGAACAATTGGGTCATGTGACTACTCTCTCCTTCATTATCTTGTTCCCAAAACTCCCTAGTAAAGCAAGTATCTAATATGCTGCATAGCCTCACTCGAGACCTCTTTGGAAAAAACGATGACTCCTATAAAATCCTCCACACCTCTCAGGGCTTACTCAGAGCCCTACATACATAGGTCAATTGAATTTAACATTTAACAACTGGAAGGTGAGGAAGAGGCATTCCAGAACTAAAGCAGAAACAAAGATGCACTTTTTCAGAAGCAGCCTCAATGATTCAAAGTTCAGCTTAAGACTTAAAAGAGCTAGTTCTCCGGTCCCTATAAAATCATTTTCCGTTTATTTTTGAAGATCCTAATGAGATCACTCGTCAGTCTTCTCTTTTGGGGATTAAATCCTCCCTGCTTCTGGTCTGTTCTCATAGATTAACTTTGAAATGTTCAAGTTTTGCTTCTACTATTAATTCTGTTTTTTTTCTAATCGTCGTCCCATGTACCTTCTCAGCTGTTTGCTTCTAGAAAGACCTTCGCTTCAGTATCTCTGGGTAGTCATTGAGAAGCCAGCTGATGTCACTCTGACCTGTGAATCATTTCTGCTAAAAGTTAACCATGACGTAGATCTACTCAACCTCCTCCCTGTCAACCCTCAAAATAGTGTGACCTGAGAGGCACAAGGTGGAACCACCCAGAAATCCATTGAGTCATGGAGTGATGCATTGACTTCTGGAATGAGCGAGGGAGGCCTGCAATCCTGGAAAAGAATTCCTGGAGACTGTCATCTCGCTAATGGTTTATAAAACATTACACAACACAAGCATCTAATGGAGAGGCCTTAGGCGAGTTAGAATCAGTTTTCAGCCTTCACGATGTTACCTGAGCACTTCTCCTGTGCTTCCTACAGTTCCTGCTCCATGTGTCTCGCTGTTCGATCTACAGACTTTCTTGTTCGGTGCATTTCATTTGGTTTCTGCCCAACCTGAATTTCCTTCTCACTTACAACTGGCATCTCCTGGTTAAATCAACTCTGACACTGTCTCACATTTCTTGCAGTACCTTGCTGAGGGCTGAGACTGTGGTCACATGATACCTTTCTCAGTTACTTGAGGTCAGTTGTATAGAGAATTGGAACTTTTTCCCGAAGACCTCACCTTCAGAAGACACAACTCGTTTTGAATAAAGCACATCCATTTCAGCCAAATTCTTCCTGGTTCTGTCTTTTATGAATATCTATGTCTTGCCCACAGATCCAAGCTTTGATTGTAATAAGATGGATGTGACCACGGTATGTGTGGTCAGGGTGGTCCAATGCAAGCCAAGCACTGTCCTCACTTGGGTGAGTGTGTCAGCAAAGAGCCAAGTCCCACGTCAGCCTTCACGCTGAACTTGGGATGTCTGCCCAAGTATTCCTGGTTTATTTTATCCAGAAAAAAATTATTTAGGAGCATGTGGTTAGAAGGGAGAAGAGAAACAAGTTTATAAAAAAAATAACTGGAAAGATGAAGCAAAGCATTACCTAATAATTTATTATAATTTAAAGAATAATTTCATTCATTCTTTCATTATCATTTTTTTTTAGCATCTACTTAAGTCAGACACTGTGTTCATCATATAAGCACCAGTATTATATATGGAATTTTTTACCTTTGGACTGTCATCAATGAATGACCGAATAAATGAACAAAAGCCAGAATTAGAATATAATTTTTAGGCTGTGGAAAGCCTTTAATATTAGTTCACACCAACTCTGATACAGTGTTTTAGAAGGTCTAAAGTGTTTGAGTCACATGCAGCAGTGGTTTTCTGAATTTTTAAAATTTCATTCCACAGAAAGAGATGCTTTAGATCACAATCCAGTGTGTAAACACACGCACACATTTCTGTCAATAGCAGGGTTTTGTTTTTTTTTTTTAATTGTTGATCCCAACCCACTGAGCCTCTTGATGAAAGTGAAAGAGGAGAGTAAAAAAGTTAGCTTAAAACTCAACATTCAGAAAACTAAGATCATGATATCTGGTCCCATCACTTCATGGCAAATAGATGGGGAAACAATGGAAACAGTGTGAAACTTTATTTTTGGGGGGGCCCCAAAATCACTGCAGATGGTGATTGCAGCCATGAAATTAAAAGATGCTTACACCTTGGAAGAAAAGTTACAACCAACCTAGACAGCATATTCAAAAGTAGAGACATTACTTTGCAACAAAGGTCTGTCTAGTCAAAGCTATGATTTTTCCAGTAATCATGCAGGTCAGGAAGCAACAGTTAGAAGTGGAAGCCATGAAATTAAAAGATGCTTACACCTTGGAAGAAAAGTTACAACCAACCTAGACAGCATATTCAAAAGTAGAGACATTACTTTGCAACAAAGGTCTGTCTAGTGAAAGCTATGATTTTTCCAGTAATCATGCAGGTCAGGAAGCAACAGTTAGAAGTGGACATGGAACAACAGACTGGTTCCAAATAGGAAAGGAGTATACCAAGGCTGTATATTGTCACCCTACTTATTTAACTTATATGCAGAATACATCATAAGAAACAGTGGGCTGGAAGAAGCACAAGCTGGAATCAAGATTGCCAGGAGAAATATCAATAACCTCAGATATGCAGATGACACCACCCTTATGGCAGAAAGTGAAGAACAACTAAAGAGCCTCTTGATGAAAGTGAAAGAGGAGAGTGAAAAAGTTGGCTTAAAGCTCAACATTCAGAAAACTAAGATCATGGCATCCAGTCCCATCACTTCATGGCAAATAGATGGGCAAACAGTGGAAACAGTGGCTGACTCTCATTTGGGGGGGCTCCAAAATCACTGCAGATGGTGATTGCAACCATGAAATTAAAAGATGCTTATTCCTTGGAAGGAAAGTTATGACCAACCTAGACAGCATATTCGGAGAAGGCAATGGCACCCCACTCCAGTACTCTTGCCTGGGAAATCCCATGGATGGAGGAGGGCGGTAGGCTGTGGTCCATGGGGTCGCTAAGAGTTGGATACGACTGAGAGACTTCACTTTCACTTTTCACTTTCATGCATTGGAGAAGGAAATGGCAACCCACTCCAGTGTTCTTGCCTGGAAAATCCCAGGGACGGGGGAGCCTGGTGGGCTGCCATCTCTGGGTCGCACAGAGTCGGACACAACTGAAGAGACTTAGCAGCAGCAGCAGCAGGACAGGCCCCATATTAAAAAGCAGAGACATTACTTTATCAACAAAGGTCCGTCTAATCAAGGCAATTCTTTTTTCCAATAGTCATGTATGGATGTCAGAGTTGGACTATAAAGAAAGCTAAACACTGAAGAATTGATGCTTTTGAACTGTGGTATTGGAGAAGACTCTTGAGAGTGCCTTGGACTGCAAGGAGACCCAACCAGTCCATCCTAAAGGAAATCAGTCCTGAATATTCATTGGAAGGACTGATGCTGAAGCTGAAACTCCAATACTTTGGCCACCTGATGTGAAAAACTGACTCATTGGAAAAGACCCTGATGCTGGGAAAGATTGAAGGTGGATGGAGGAGGGGACAACAGAGGATGAGATGGTTGGATGGCATCACCGACTCAATGGGCATGAGTTGGGAAAACTCTGAGAGTTGGTGATGGACAGGGAGGCCCGGCATGCTGCAGTCCATGGGGTCACAAAGAGTCAGACATGACTGAGTGACTGAACTGAACTAAATCCATTAAATTGGTCTCATGATCATGGGTTGTGACCACAGCTGGCATGACACCACCGTGGGCCACCAAAGCAGCAACCCTCTACCCTGGCTTCACAGGGGAGTTACAGGGCGCTTTCTAAAAAAAATACAGGGACTTCCCTGGTGGTCCAGTGGTTAAGAACTCACCTTCCAATCCTGGGGACATGAGTGTGATCCCTGGTCAGGGAACTAATATCCCACATGCCTCAGGGCAACTAAGCCTGCTCACCACAACTAGAGAGAAGCTCAAGTGCCTCATCTAAGACTCAACAGAGCCACCTAAATAAACAAATAAAATACACAAATAATGATAAATAAAAACTAAAAAATACAGATGCCTGGTCCCCTACCCCACACCAACTGAACCCAAATCTGGAGGTGAGATCTGAGCTTTGCTATTAAACTCCCTGTCTGAGTCTCATGAGCAGTAAGGGTTAGTATCACCACTCTGCATCATGGAAAATGTCCTTTTAAAATACGCAATTACCCCCTTAATCATATAAGTGACACATGGGCCTACTGAAAATTTCAATAGCATAGATGTTTATGAAATAAAAACTGAGGCACTGGATCAATGCCTTACCTCTCACTTCTGCTGTCTATAGATAAACATTATCAGCACTTCCTTCCCCAAAAGTCTTGTTGCATATTCGGGAATTCATTGAGATATAGTTTCCACAAGTTTACATTTCCAAATAACTTTAATAATAGGTTTCCAAGTTATAAAAGTTACTGATGGTATTTGATGAATATTACTTTGGATTTATGAATTAGTTCAGTTCAGTTCAGCCACTCAGTCATGTCCAGTTCTTTGCAACCCCCTGGACTGCAGCACACCAGGCTTCCCCATCCATCACCAACTCCCAGAGCTTGCTCAAACTCATGTCCATTGAGTAGGCAATGCCATCCAACCATTTAATCCTCTGTCATCCCTTTCTCCTCTTGCCTTCAATCTTTCCCAGCATTAGGGTCTTTTCCAATGAGTTAGTTCTTCACATCAGGTGGCCAAAGTATTGGAGTTTCAGCTTCAGCATCAGTCCCTCCAATGAATACTCAGGACTGGTTTCCTTTAGGATGGACTGGCTGGAGTCTCCAGGGGACTCTAAAGAGTCTTCTCCAACACCACAGTTAAAAAGCATCAATTCTTTGGCACTCAGCTTTCTTTATAATCCAATTCTCACATCCACACATGACTCCTGGAAAAATCATAGCTTTGATTAGATGGGCCTTTGTTGGTAATGTCTCTCCTTTTTAATATGCTATCTAGGTTGGTCATAAATTTCCTTCCAAGGTGCAAGTGTCCTTTAATTTCATGGCTGCAATCACCATCTGCAGTGATTTTTGGGAGCCCCCCCCTAAATAAAATTTCTCACTGTTTTCATTGTTTCCCCATCTATTTGCCATGAAGTGATGGGACTGGATGCCAGGATCTTAATTTTTCTGAAAGTTGAGTATTAAGCCAACTGTTTCACTCTCCTCCTTCACTTTCATCAAGAGGCTCTTTAGTTCCTCTTCACTTTCTGCCATAAGAGTGGTGTCATCTGCATATCTGAGGTTATTGATATTTCTCCCGGCAATCTTGATTCCAGCTTCTGCTTCCTCCAGCCCAGCATGTCTCATGACGTACTCTGCATAATGATTTTTGGGAGCCCCCCCCTAAATAAAATTTCTCACTGTTTTCATTGTTTCCCCATCTATTTGCCATGAAGTGATGGGACTGGATGCCAGGATCTTAATTTTTCTGAAAGTTGAGTATTAAGCCAACTGTTTCACTCTCCTCCTTCACTTTCATCAAGAGGCTCTTTAGTTCCTCTTCACTTTCTGCCATAAGAGTGGTGTCATCTGCATATCTGAGGTTATTGATATTTCTCCCGGCAATCTTGATTCCAGCTTCTGCTTCCTCCAGCCCAGCATGTCTCATGACGTATTCTGCATATAAGTTAAATAAGTAGGGTGACAATACACAGCCTTGATGTACTCCTTTCCAGATTTGGAACCAGTCTGTTGTTCCATGTCCAGATTAATTTTGGGTAAATTGATCTGTTTACAGTATTAAGAAAAAAAATAGGTCTTTTTATTTATTCAATTACATTTTTATGTCCTTCAAGAAAATATTACAGTTTTAAAAATATATAGGTATACACATTTCTTATTAAGTTCATTCTAGGTGTTCTTTTTTTTTACACTCTTACAAATGAGGTAGATTGCCTCATTACATTTTATAGCTAAATACTGCCTGTTTATTGAAATGCTGCTGAATGTGGATATTAATTTTGAAATCAGTCCACCTACCTGAATTACCATCTGTTGTTACAGAATTTCACCCAATTGATTCTTTTGTACTTTCTGTGTAAACAACTACATTGTCTGAAAATAGTAAAACTTTGTATCCTCAATTGGAATATCAACGCCTCATATTTTTCTCTAATTACATGACCAATACTTTCAAAACAACAAATTTTAATTTGAGATGATTCCAGAAAGTAACATCTATTATAATGACCTGTTATTTAATGACTCATAGGGAAGAATTATATACACTATATATATATATATAGGCATATTGAGACTGAGGAAAGATAAAACTTGGTAAAATCACTTTCAATAATTTTTGTTCAGTTACCTTTTTCTTTAAAAGACTGTCAACTTTAAAGAAAAATATCATTTTCCCATATTTGTTATTATCACAGCTGAGATTTTATCAGGTATCTGTATAACAGGGGCTTCCCAAGTGGCTCAGTGGTAACAAATGTACCTGCCAATGCAGGAGACTTGGGTTTGATCCCTGAATCGGGAAGATCTCCTGGAAAAGGGAATGGCTACTCACTCCAGTATTCTGACCTGGAGAATTCCATAGATAGAGGAGCTGGTGGGCCACTGTCCATGGCTCACGAAGAGTTGGACACGACTGAGCAACTAACATTTTCGCACCTGAAACTAACATAAGGTGACATGTCAGTGAAAGTCACTCAGTCGTGCCCAACTCTTTGGGACATCATGGACTATACAGTCCATGGAATTCTCTAGGCCAGAATACTAGAGTGAATAGCCTTTCCCTTCTCCAGGGAATCTTCCCAACCCAGGGATCGAACCCAGGTCTTCTTCATTGCAGGCAGATTCTTTACTAGCTGAGCCATGTTAATTATGCCTCAAAACAAAACCCAAACCAACAACTCAGCTTCTCACTAGCCACAGGGCTGGTCGCTGCCGTGGGCTCAGCATGGATCCCACACCACTTGCATCGCTGCAGAAAGTTCTACTTGGCAGCAGTGGCTGAGCCATCACTTCCGCCACAGAGCCAAGAACTTGACACAGTCACCCTCAGAAAAGCAAAGTCAGGCAGATTTGACTCCACCTCCTCTCGGGCCGGTGCTCCCTATTTCCAGGAGTGACAGCAGTTCTCTGCTGCTGGAGATGGACAGCCTCAAGGTGCCAATCCAGGAAACAGACTTTTATGCAACATATTTCCATGACAAAAGGAAGCAGTCATGTGGCTGGAGTTGTCCAGACCATGGGTTCAGCAGTCTTTATACATTTTTTAAAGAGAAAATGAAAGAGGCAGTAACTCCTGTTTTCCCTTCCATTCAGTTCCTTCAGGGTCCTTGAGCTCCGTGGCAGTATGGGAACCATGCTGTTCTCCTTGCATCCAGCCCACCACCGCCCAGCTCCCAGGATAGGAGGGGAAGAAAATGACAATGGCACCTTGGCAGGCTGGAGTGCACCAGCTGGCCAGGTGAGGGCCCATGAAGCCAAGGGCCATGTGTGCAAAGGTGGGGGGAACCCAGCTCCCCATCCCCGCTCCCCGCACACCCCACCCCCTTCCCTTCTGCAGATGGAGAGCTGGCCAAGTTCCTTCCCTGGGAACACTGAACTCCTGGGCTCAGCCTCCAGCTCCTGCTCAGTTCCAGTGTCATCACTGAACTGAAGTCTGAGGGCAACCCAGCAGCCGCTTGCTCTGTCCCTTAAAGAAAACAAAAATAGCAGACTTCCACTCCAGAGCCTATGCATGGAGCCGAGCCACCGCCTACCCTGGGCCTGGGATGAAGCCCTGGGGAAAAGTCCTGACTGCAAGAATGCCCAGAACTGCTGGAGACTAGAGCTGTGACCTCCTGGAGTTCACAGGACCATCTTCCTTCCATGGAGGCTCTTAGGAAGGAGAATTAGCCCAGTACAAGCTGCAGCTGCTGCTGCTTACAGTAACAACAACAATACTAATATAGTGGCAGTGTTCACTTTTCCTTCATCAGCTTCCTTAATTCTCACAGCAACCCCGCCTGGAAGTTCTCCTACCTTCATCCTGCAGATGGGGAGATTGGCTTTGTTTAGCCACTCAGTCATGTCCAGCTCTCTGGGACCCCATGGACTGTAGACCGCTAGGCTCCTCTGTCCGTGGGATTCTCCAGGCAAGAATACTGGAGTGAGTTGCCATTTCCTTCTCCAGGGGATCTTCCTGACCCAGAGATTGAACCTGCATCTCCTGTGACTCCAGCATTGGCAGGCGGATTCTTTACCACTGAGCCACCTGGGAAGCCCCCTATAAATAATTGCTCGATATTTATTTGAAGGCAAGTTTTTCATGGCCCAAACAGAAGAACCAAAACCCCTACAGTTGAGCAGACAATCCTCTTCAGAAAGCAGACTGTTAATTGTATGGGATATTTTTTACCAGTTTTTTCCCCAAAATTTATCTATGTCCAAGAAACTGTAATAATGTGCCATGTTGGCAATACCACTTGAATTTGGGGGCAACGTAAGAGAAGCTCGGAGAAAATGAATAACCTTGTTAGGAAAACCCCTAATGCTTTTGCATGTCACTCATCCTAAAAAGGCTACAAAAGATACCTGAGAATTGACCTTGAAAGCCAGCTCCTGGGGCCAGCATGTGATTCACTTTGGTCTTACTATTCTCATCAGCCAGGAGGATCTAAGTTATTAATACACTGGAGGGAGCTTTCTGGCTTCCAAGTGATGTCTTCGGTATTAGCTAATCTGGATGTTCAGAAAAGCCTGGGAAGATGCGCAATGTGACCTTAGTTCGATCAGAAGGTGATAAAACTCAGGTTCAGGGGAGCATTAAACAACTCACTCAAGGTCATGTGGCCGGAAGGAGCCGCTGCTGCGGATGGAAAAAGCATCCAGAATCCAGATAAGCCAACCATCCCTGACGCCCTGGTGAGATGCGGTTCAATGACTCAAGTGTCTTTGATGCTGTCAGAAAGCGAGAGTGCTTCTGAGCTGATTGTTAGCAGGAAAGAGGCTATTTAGATGATTACAGATGTTCAGGCCTGAAAATGAAGGAAATCAGGTAGCTGTGAATTTAACGACTGCATACAGAAATTCCATAATGCCTCAGACTCCCTAGGTCCCAGGCTCACAACTCTATCCTAACAAAGACAAAGGAAGGTGTGAGATTCACCAAGAATCTTTGGGTCCTCATAATGACTCACAGAAGGCAATGTCACCCCACTCCAGTACTCTTGCCTGGAAAATCCCATGGATGGACGAGCCTGATAGGCTGCAGTCCATGGGGTCGCTAAGAGTCGGACACGACTGAGCGAGTTCCCTTCCACTTTTCACTTTCATGCATTGGAGAAGGAAATGGCAACCCACTCCAGTGTTCTTGCCTGGAGAATCTCAGGGACAGGGGAGCCTTGTGGGCTGCCGTCTATGGGGTCGCACAGAGTTGGACACGACTGAAGTGACTTAGCAGCAGCAGCAATAACTCACAGGGCTTTCCTGGTGGCTCAGACAGTAAAGAATCTGGCAAGAGACCTGGGCTTGATTCTTGGGTCGGGAAGATTCTCTGAAAGAGTAAGTGGCAACCCACTCCAGTATTCTTGCCTAGAGGATCCCATGGACAGAGGAGCCCAGTAGGCTACAGTCCATGGGATTGCAAAGAGCAACTAACACTTTCACTTTTCAATGACTCATAACTGTGGAGTGAGATTCCATAACGAATCAACCAGGCTGGAAGGAGGAGGCTGAAAATTCTCAAGCCAGGAACTTTGCAAACTTGCTGACAACAGAGTTCACGGCCAAGTTCCCTCTTTACCCCAAAGTCACTGGAGTCTGCAGGGACAAGAAGAGCAAACACTGATCTAAAATGTTTTCTAGTCGATTGACTCTAAACAAGGAAAAGTACCATTGAATTTGGTAGCTGACATTTTGTGACCTGAACAGGCTGGTGGCACCACTGCCCGGCCAGTTCCTGAGGTTTGTTTGTAAAACTGGGCACCGCAAAGAAGACACTGCAATCCTAATGCTATTTGGAAAAACTCTTCCACTCAGTACATGAACACTTGAAAGCGAAGTCGCTCAGTCGTGTCCGACTCTTTGTGACCCCATGGACTACAGTCTACCAGGCTCCTCTGGACTGTAGCCTACCAGGCTCCTCCGCCCGTGGGATTCTCCAGGCAAGAGTACTGGAGTGGGTTGCCGTTTCCTTCTCCAGGAGATCTTCCCAACCCAGGGATCGAACCCAGTCTCCTGCATTGCAGGCAGACGCTTTACCATCTGAGCCACCAGGGCAGACTCAAGTGAAAGTGAAATTGCTCAGTCGTGTCCGACTCTTTGCGACCCCATGGACTGTAGCCTACCAGTCTCCTCAGCCTAGGAATTTGCCAGGCAAGAATACTGGAGTGCGCTGCCCCATGCCCTCCTCCAGGGGATCTTCCCGACCCAGGGATCAAACCCACGTCTCTTATGTCTCCTGCATCAGCAGGGGGGTTCTTTACCACTCGTGCCAGTTGTGTGGGCTGGGAGGAGGAGAAAAAGAAAGGCAGAGAAGGAAGGGGAGGAGAAGACATAGATGGATCTCCAGGGGTCATTTTTGGGGAAAGAGGAAAAATATTCAAAAAAGATTTTTAGAAATCTTTGCTTTATAATGTAAGATGCAATTCCCACCTTTGTCTTCTGGCATCCAAACTTTTTTATAAGACTCTTCAACAGGATCCCATGTGTGTGTGTTGATATAACAATGTACTGAGACTGACCTTAAGATGAAGACTTACTGGATACATTCAAATTATATGTGTTGTGGAAGTTCTCTTACATAATTTTCACATGTGTGTGTCTTGTCTCTAAATTATGTATCCATACTTCCTGAGAGGATAACTGAGGCCACAAAATTATCCTCTGTATCTAGCATATAGGCTATCAGTGTCTTACATATAAGAAAGTGAAAAGTTAAAGTGTCAGTAGCTCAATCGGGTCCAACTCTTTGTGACCCCTGGACTCTAGCCCGCCAGGCTCCTCTGTCCATGGAATTCTCCAGGCAAGAATACTGGAGTGGGTAAGCCATTCCCTTCTCCAGGGGATCTTCCCAACTCAGGGATCAAACCTGGGTCTCCTGCACAGCAGACAGATTCTTTACTCTCTGAACCACCAGGGAAGCCCCTTATATATGAGAAATACCCATTAAATATTTCATTGCTTGATTGATAAGGAAGAGCATGTTTGCTAAGTACTTTATAATACATAATTATATTTATAATTATTACAATTATTCTGAAATGACAATGAGGAGCCAATATTTTACAACAGAAGAGAATCAAGGCTGTCAACAAAAGGACACAATGTGTCAACAAAAGGACACATTTTGGTTGGGATTTTTTAAAAAGATACTCTATTTGGTGAGGCATAACCATGTTCCTATTAACTTTGGAAAGAAATACTTCATACTCAGTCTTAAGCTAAGAGAAACAGGACTGCCTATAAGCCACTGGGTGCAATTGCTGGCATGACTTTCCAGTCAAATTTCCAAGCAGAACAGTCTCTAAGAGGACCCTACCTTAGGCTTTGGAAGGTTATCTTAGGGGAAATGAACTGTGGTCTAAGAGGACACTGAGCAGATGGATGCTGGTAAATCTTTAACAACTAACTTCAGGAAAAAAAAAAAAGGCCTGGTCTGCACTGTGTGCCAATATCAATGGTGTAAGGACTCTCAAAATGGCAGATCTCAAGCTGCCCACATGGTATCGCTGAGTACAGAACTAGAAAGAAAATAGGCAAAATGAGCTCTTGGATCCAGTACAAGCCAGCTCCAGGGCCCACCGAGTCTGAGGCTGTCCCCATGGGGATGACCGAAGAGCAGGTCTACAAACTACAGAGGAAGGTGGAGACTGTGTGTGTGTGTGTGTGTGTGTGTGTGTGTGTGTGTGTGTGTGTTTTCTTTCAGAAACATGAGACTGAGATCAGAAAAGTTACACAAGGCACCAAGAACTATTTTCAAAGCATTACAGAAAGAAAAAAAAATATGAATACACACACCAGGCCATTCAGCCAGCTGACAAAGCGTCCTTTCATGCAGTATGAGGGACTGCAAAGACGTCTCAAATTTCATTACCGCACTGGGCTAACATGAGTACTAGGAGAACCAGAACAGCGCAGTTACGCACGGTTAAGACCTTGCAGGTCGTCCACTGGCTCCTTTGAGCCAGGAGGTTTTATTCTGATGAGCATAGAATGAGGCGTGCGCCGGCATCTGCACTTAGGTCAATCATCTGAAGATTTCTCATCCGCCTCGCCACATCCTCTTGCATCTGACATGCCGTTAGAGCATTGGAACGCTCTTCTGTGCCGGTTCCCCCAGGGCCCAACTAAGTTGTGCTGACATGCATGCGCCTGGTGACCTGCAAATCGGTGAACAAGCTTCAAACAACTAAGAGCTTGTTGTAAATCACTGCAGTTTGTTTAAAGCAATCTCCTCGTTCCAAGTGGTGTAAGTGCGTGAGCAGGCATGCACCTGCACACCTGCTCTCCATCCCCAAAGCCCACCTCCATCTACTGCCTGAAACTACAGAGAGGAGAGAAACAGATGGAGGCCCCCGAAGGGCCCCTCTTCATTCCCGTCAACTGATCTTCTTTTCCTAAATCTTAAGAACAATATTCCCCAGGAATCTGAAAACAAAGACTAGATTCCAAAATAATTACTGTGAATGGATATGGAGAACCTCTCTCTTTCAATGAAGCCCGAAGAATTTCATGATGTGAAATATGCTGTACTACTGGAAATTACATATATTTTACTTGGGGGAAACTTTACAGAGCAGGATGTTGCAGCTTCCTGGTGTCAACTATTTTCTCTTTGAAAATTCTGTTTGTGTGTGCGTGCATGCGTGTGCAGTGCCAGCTTTATTTGTGTGTGTGTGCATGCTCTGACTCTTTGAGACCACATGGACTGTAGCCCACCAGGCTCCCTGTCCATAGGATTCTCCAGGCAAGCATACTGGAGTGGGTAGCCATTCCCTTCTCCAGGGGATCCTCCCGACCCAGGAATCGAACCCGCGTCATCTCTTACGTGTCCTGCATTAGCAGGTAGGTTCTTCACCACTGAGCCACCTGGGAAGCCCTTATGAAGGTGAAAAAATAACTAATCAAAAACCACTTTTAAAAAATATGAAATACGTATTTTATAATATTTTATATTGATTCTAAGCTTCTTTTCTTATATTGAAACCAAGAGGTATCATAAGCCAAGTTTATATTATTTCCCCTGAATATACTGCTTTAACTCACCCACGCTAGAGCTCATTTGCTATTTCTCTACCCACTCATGAAATCTCCCAAGATCGTACTGCAATTTATCCCTGTCAGTTTGACATTTCACTTCCATCTTTAATTTCAGGGATGTCACTGTGTACTTTCTGATCCAAATCACTCATCAAACTATTAAATAAACTAGTAACATGTTTCCATCTGGAGGAGCAAATATTTTTCAGTGCTTTTTATTTCCTATTAAGCCAATTCTTTATCTACAGCAAAACAAAATACAGCCCCCATTTGCCCTCCGACTGGTGGCAAATGACTATTCCACAGTTTTTCATCAGCATTCTTTCTCTTATAAAGAGAGAAACATCGTGTAGTGGAAAGACTAGCTTATGAAGCTAAACCACCTGTGTGGGTGTTCACCAGAGGCCTGACCCAGCATCACTGAGCTGCAGTTTCCTCATCTGTAAAGTAAAGGTAACATACCAATCCTTAGAAAGGAGGCAATGATCCTTTAAGATCAAGCATAATCACTATCGGTTTCCCAGGTGGCGCTAGTGGTCAAGAGCCTGCTTGCCAATGAAGGAGACTTTAGAGGCGCAGGTTCCATCCCTGGGTTGGGAAGATCCCCTGGAGAAGGAAATGGCTACCCACTCCAGTATTCTTGCCAGAAGAATCCCATGGGCAGAGGAGCCTGGCAGGGTACAGTCCAAAGGGTCCCAAAGAGCTGGATGCAACTGAAGTGACTTAGCACAGCACGGCACATAATGAATGTCAAGCTGTGTATCTTACGGTACATTTTCAATACATACAAACTACCCTTAAAAAATCTGAAGCCTGGAAGCATTAATTTGCTGCAGATTTCTTGGAAATAAAATACATGGACAATGTTAGTTCAGTTCAGTTCAGTCGCTCAGTCATGTCCGACTCTTTGCGACCCCATGAATCGCAGCACGCCAGGCCTCCCCATCCATCACCATCTCCCGGAGTTCACTCAGACTCACATCCATCGAGTCAGTGATGCCATCCAGCCATCTCATCCTCTGTCGTCCCCTTTTCCTCCTGCCCCCAATCCATCCCAGTGTCAGAGTCTTTTCCAATGAGTCAACTCTTCGCATGAGGTGGCCAAAGTACTGGAGTTTCAGCTTTAGCATCATTCCTTCCAAAGAAATCCCAGGGTTGATCTCCTTCAGAATGGACTGGTTGGTACTCCAAATGTAAAAAAAAAGTAAAAACCATGCTCTAGCAACGCAAATAACTTGCTTCTTTTTTTCATTTTTATTGCACTTTCAGGTTTGATAAAGCAGCAACATACTTTAATGTTCAAAACTGATAGATAATGATGGCATGTTTCAAACTCCAACAAACATGCAGGCTTCATTCTCCACAGGAGCAGTGGTCCCTTTTAGGGAGTCTCTGAAATCTTTGATAGGAAAGAAGTGTGGGGTCCCGAGTGGTGATGGTGAGGGTGACGAAGCCGGCAGGAGGGTCCATTCCAAGCCTGCGGACCATCAGCGTTGTCCTTTACAAACCACAGACAAGCTGTTGGTGTGACTCAGTGGTGACAACATGCCGTCTGACGTGTGGATCTGTCGTGGGGAACGCACTGCCCGGCTCCAGTGGAGATCGGCTACTGGTCTGGAAGGAGTTTCACATTCTTTGCGATCATGGGTCATAACCATAACTCCATGAGTGCTGGGCAGAGACCGTTTCAACCTGAAGAGCGCTTTAGACGTTGTCTGGCTGGGGATTTCTTAAGCTGAGTAAATGCCTGTGTGGCGTGGAGGGTCGCAGGGGGTGGGGGGCGGGCATCCGATTAATCAGGGAAAATGGAACTAACTAGGGGAAGGGAGGACTTCCCTAATGCCTCAGCAGTAAAGAATCTATCTGCAGTGTAGGAGACACAGGAGGCTCAGGTTCAATCCCCGGGTCAGGAACATCCCCCGGAGGAGAGAATGATAACCCACTCCAGTATTCTTGCCTGGGAATCCCATGGACAGAGAGGAGCCTGGCGGGCTATAGTCCACGGTCGCAAAGAGTCAGATGGGACTAAGCACATGCACCCAGGGGAAGGGGAAGACGGATGTGAGGGAAGGAGAGGGGCGGGGGGCTGTGGTGTGTCAGTCACTCAGGTGTGTCGGACTCCTTGCGACCCAATGGACTGTAGCCTGCCAGGCTCCTCTGTCCATGGGGTTCTCTAGGTAAGAATACTGGAGTGGGTGCCACTGCCTTCTCCAAAAGATCTTCTGGACCCAGGGATGGAGTCCAGAAGATAACCCGGGCCTCTTGTATTAAAGGCAGATTCTTTACCATCTGAGACACCAGGGAGGCCCTAGGTGGGACGGAGGAACCAAGGGAATGTCATCACTATCTCCTTTCTCTTCCTCTCTTTTTTTTTCTTAAATTTTTGACCATTTTTTTTTAAAAGATTTTTTTGATGTAGACCACTTTTAAAATCTTTATTGAATTTGTTACAATATTGCTTCTGCTTTATGTTTTGGCTTTTTAGCTACGAGGTATGGGGAATCTTAGCTCCCCGACCTGGAGAAGGCAATGGCACCCCACTCCAGCACTCTTGCCTGGAAAATCTCATGAACGGAGGAGCCTGGTAGGCTGCAGTCCATGGGGTCGCTAAAAGTCGGACACGACTGAGCGACTTCACTTTCACTTTTCACTTTCACGCATTGGAGAAGGAAATGGCAACCCACTCCAGTGTTCTTGCCTGGAGAATCCCAGGGATGGGGGAGCCTGGTGGGCTGCCGTCTATGGGGTCGCACAGAGTTGGACACGACTGAAGCGACTTAGCAGCAGCAGCAGCAGCAGCTCCCCAGCCAGGGACTGAACCCTCACCCCCTGAGCTGGAAGGCAAAGTATTAGCCACTGGACTGCCAGGGAAGTCCCCACTCTCCCTTCCTCTTAAAGAAGTTTCCCATCATCACTTATGTGCTATCTTGCTAGCTGCCTATTTCCAGAAAGTTGCACTGTCAGGTTTGATAAAGTAACAGCATTCTCTAATTTTCACTGTTGATAGATGATGATGACTCATTTCAAACTCCAACTGACACGCACGCTTCATTCTCCATATAGGCGATGGTCCCTTTTAAGGCTAACGTGCCAGCTGCATATTTCTGCCTATTTTCAGACCCTTGCACAGACTCCTATAATTGTCATCGGATCCTAAAGGACATAGAAGGATTTCTTCCTAGAGGAAAGGAGATAGAACTGCAGCCAGTTCTTTCAGGACTATATTTGTTTGCACAGCAGTAGATTTCTCTCCAAGTCACTGAGTCATCTTCCCAGACACAGAACTGAAACCTTTTCTTTTTATTTGGAGATTGACATTCTCATATACCGTTTCATAATAATGTGTTCAAAGGACACATTTAAAATATATGAATTGTATATGAAATAAAGTCACTGAGAACTGGAGATATTAGGAGCCTCAAGCCAACAGCCTGGCTTAATAAAGAACCACAATAACTTGCCAAATAGAAATTCGGACTACAGCCCGAAAGGAGTCCCTTTCTCACTCTTATCCGCCTGTGTTCTAATATTTTCAGGTGCTGCCACAGGGAATAATCTTTAACTAGATCATTTCAAAATTATCTTTCCCCTCTTAAAAATGTGCTGTGTGGAATAAACTGCATCGAATTCAAAATAACAGTGACTTCATATCTGTGGTGGCTGCCTCTCATACCATGCTGAGGCTGGCACAGCACCAACAATTCTGACGGCTTCTTGGAAGACCAACTTTTCTCTTCGAGGCACTTACTGTAACTTTTTGAATGTTTGTGAAACCATTACCCTGTCATGCGTGCTAAGTCGCTTCAGTCGTGTCCAACTCTTTGTGCCCCGTGGACTGTAGTCTGCCAGGATCCTCTGTCCCTGGGATTCTCCAGGCGAGAACACTGCACCTTAGGGAATTTTCTTCAATGAAACTAAATTTATGTTTCTATTATCCCCAAACATGTGCCTTGGTAGGCATCTACTAAAAGGAGAATGGAAAGTGTTCCAGGGGTGGTGTGCAGCATGGGAGTCTGTCCTCCAAATGTTGTTGCCGTGTTCCATCACTAAGTCGTTTGGACTCTCTGCAACCCCGTGGACTGAAGTACACCAGGCTTCCCTGTCCTTCACTATCTCCTGGAGCTTGCTCAAACTCATGTCCGTCAAGTTGGTGATGTCATTCAACCATCTCATCCTCTGTCGTCCCCTTCTCTTCCCGCCTTCAATCTTTCCCAGAATCAGGGTCTTTTCCAATGAGTCGACTCTTTGCATCAGGTGGCCAAAGCACTGGAGCTGCAGCTTCAGCATCAGTCTTTCTAACAAATATTCAGGGTTGATTTCCTTTGGGATTAACTGGTTAGATCTCCTTGCAGTCCAAGGACCTCTTGAGAATCTTCTCCGGCACCACAATTTGAAAGCGTCTATTCTTTGGCACTCAGCCTTCTTTATGGTCCAACTCTCGCAAATAAAGTTTTGTAAACAATAAGAAAAAAGCTCTGGCTTTCCAGTTAAAAATTACAATCAGCCAAGCACCGACAGCTTTCATTACAAGGAGGCACTAAATGAGTCCTTCACTGCTTTTCCCACCCACAAGCCCCTGGGAGCTTTAAAGGGGTCATAACACAGAGGTCACTGTGCTTCCTAAACTCTTAGCATCAGCCTTCTTTATGGTCCAACTCTCGCAAATAAAGTTTTGTAAACAATAAGAAAAAAGCTCTGGCTTTCCAGTTAAAAATTACAATCAGCCAAGCACCGACAGCTTTCATTACAAGGAGGCACTAAATGAGTCCTTCACTGCTTTTCCCACCCACAAGCCCCTGGGAGCTTTAAAGGGGTCATAACACAGAGGTCACTGTGCTTCCTAAACTCTTAGCAACCACATCAGACCAGGCTAAACTCTTGATGGAAGTTAACCTTGAATTCCTGTTCTCGTGGCCACTTTTTCACTCGGTGTCTTCAGAAACGGATAAGAAATTCTGCTTCTGACTCAACACTCACACACACACACCACTATACAAAGCCAGCCCTATTGAAGGCTGGAGGATCATGAGAAAAGGTCACATATTCAACATACGTCAAATGACAGGGCATCCCACAGTACATGTTCTTGTCCCTAAATACCCTTTTGGCCATTCTTTGTCCACCATCTCCATTGAGGAGGCTTCTCACCACCCTTTCCTCATGTCTTACCCAGCCCCCTCTCCCCATTCCCACCCTCTCGACTTCCTGGACCGTCCCTCTGAATTCTTCCCCTCAACTCTTCCTGCATGAGTGCAGGGTGGTTCCACCCTCTCCAGGTCCTGCCCCCATATGCATGGAGGTGCCAGACATACACAACAGCATCACAGGTACAGGGACCCATTCCCTCCTGACAATGTGGTTGCACACATCACTGTCCCATCACACAGTATACATTTTCCCTAAGTTTGGGTGTTTTTAATCTTTTTAAAAACATTCTGCCTTTTTTTGCCAGAGACCATCCAGTATTTTTGCAGCTTATAAGGCTTCAGTTTCACATTTCATTGACAGAACAAATAAACTTATTTGCTCCCCAAATGGAAATTTTATAGAAGGATACATTTCCCCTTTCACAATTTGACTGATAGAAAAATTGCTTGCAGTAAGACTGATAGTAATTTTCTCTTCTTTATAGACCCTGACTGCGTTGCCATGAAGCTCTGATGAATAAAGGTAGAGTCTCAGGTGGCTTTGAGAAGCTTAGAAAAACACATGCTCCGATAGCTGAGGGTCAAGGAACTACCATTAATCAATGCCTGACTCTGTGCTAGGTATTTATATCTACGTCCTTAAAGTCACAATGTAATTAGTATTCTGTAAAGCAATTATCCTTCAATAAAAAATAAATTAAAAGGAAAAAAATAAATGTTCTAAACACATATGCTTAATAACTATTTCAGGTTATACTAGTGGCATCATTTTTAGTATCAAGTGGCTTTAAAAAAATATTGTGTTCCTATTTAATAGTTATGTCTTCTGTCATGCTGGAATTTATCCTTTTTACAACTTTTCAAGTATCAGGACCAAATTTTAATGCCAAACACTTTCACGGACTACTGTAAATTGCGGGGAAAAGTCCAAATGGCCAAAACCCATGGTACCTTTAACAACATGTTCAAATTAATGTGCATTTTTGAATCACAACTGTGCTCACATCAGTCCTCCAGTCTCTTAGAGTGGACTGTTAAGAGAAGACTCAAAGGAGGGGACGTCTGAGCTGAGATGGGAAGATCAGAGCAACAGCCAGTATAAAGGTCAGAAGGTGAGAATGGGCTTGCAATGATCAAAGCTGAGAAAAAGGCCAGTGTAAATGAGCAGGGTCAGCTTTCAAGAGGTGGCTGGGCCCAGACACGGCAGGGCTTTGAAGTCCAGGTGAGGAGACTGACCTTGATTGTAAGTGCAATGAGGATCACTGGGGGATATCAATAGGGGGATAGCATTGATCTGATTTCAGATTTTACAAGATTGCTCCAGCTGCTGTGAGGCAAGAGAGGGCAGAACTGGCGGGGCAGCAGGACGTCTGTCAGAAGGTCCCCCCATCACCTGCCCTGGTCCAGGGGAGAAAGGATGGGGTGTGGCCTAGAGGAGGAGCAGCTGAGGAGAAAGGAGGGCCACCTGGCGTGGGTAGCACCGGGTATTCAGTGTACACACGATGAGGCCAAATGCATAGCAAGAGTTCATCTCCAGGGGACACTGGGGTGCCATGTATGGAAACATGGTCTCCTTTCAGTAACGCCGGCTTTGAAATGCTGCAGAGGGCCTGTGGGAGACACATGGCTCCTTTGCATTTAGAGGCGAACTTGCCAAAGTCTCACATGAACTATTTTCATCTGCAGAATACTGGAAGTAATTCTTTCACCTTGGTGCCTGAGGAGGCTCAATTAGTGCCTGGTGGGCTGCAGTCCATGGGGTCGCTAACAGTCGGACAGACTGAGCGACTTCACTTTCACTTTTCTCTTTCATGCATTGGAGAAGGAAATGGCAACCCACTCCAGTATTCTTGCCTGGAGAATCCCAGGGATGGGGAAGCCTGGTGGGCTGCCGTCTATGGGGTCACACAGAGTCGGACACGACTGAAGTGACTTAGCAGCAGCATAGGGTGGTTAAAAGGGAAAAATGAAAAAATGTTTAAATGTCAACTGTGATTCTAATTGTATTGGAAGTACTTAACTCTGAAGCTTGCTGAGACTTCCTCCTCCGACCAACAGCTATTCTCCGGGTATGGTGAGAAGGGAGGAGTGGCCTTTTCTAACTGCAATCAAAAGTCCATTCGTCACTTCACGCCATTTTCAGGGAAGGGTATAGGAACCAAGTTCCGTAGAGAAGCGCTTCATTATCACCTAGAAAACCATGTTAGATGATAATTTTTATGAGAAAAAGAGATATGTGGCGAAATACCACAGTCTTCAATATCATTAGAGAAGAATTCCTTCCAGATAAGTGGCTGCCTTGAAACGTCTGTTTAGTTGCTCAGTCGTGTTCGACTCTCTTTAACCCCATGGACTATAGCCCACCAGGCTTCTCTGTCCATGGAATTTTCCAGGCAAGAATACTGGAGCGGGTTGCCATTTCCTCCTCCAGGGGATCTTCCCGACCCAGGGATCAAACCCACATCTCCTACATCTCCAGCACTAGCAGNGGACTGTAGCCCACCAGGCTTCTCTGTCCATGGAATTTTCCAGGCAAGAATACTGGAGCGGGTTGCCATTTCCTCCTCCAGGGGATCTTCCCGACCCAGGGATCAAACCCACATCTCCTACATCTCCGGCACTAGCAGACAGATTCCTTGCCTTAAAGCATCAAAGTAATTTTATTTTAACTACTGCTGATGGATATCTCTTTCAAACGTGGGCACACACCTCCCCACACATGGGGAGGTGTCTTAGCTATGACTGAACCTTTTCTCCACCTTTCAGGGTCACAAGTCACACGGTGAGTCATGACTTGTGATGTTGCTGAGTGCTTCTCCTCCACAAGCTGTCACATTTCTCAGCATCCTCTACAGCTAAGCACTTGCCTCTTGAGGCCTCTTTGTGGGTCTTCTATCTTTTCCCTTGCAGCCAGGTCATCCATCATCACAGACTGTAACCGTCATTATTTTTGCTCAAAACACTCCTCATTTGTTATTTTAAATCTGCTGCAGACTGAGTAACTAGTTCACAAAGCCGTGAGCATTGTGTGCGACATCAAGAGTGAGCGGGCTCTGAATGAGGGATGAGGCAGGTCTGTTTTGAGTTAAAGTGCTTTGAACTTTAGCACGCGTCATTTCACAAACCAAAAAACACGAGGAAGTGATGCGTCTTCACCAGCCACTCTCACTATATTTGCTTCCTGTGGTTGCTGTTCCCGCAATTTACTTTCATCATATTGGCTTAGAACTACACAAATCTATTACCGTACAGTTCCGGAGATGGTGTGAAATGGGTCTCGCCGCACGCAGGTCGAGGGGACAGCAGAGTTGGCATTCCTTTCAGAAGAGGCTGCTTCCCTAGGCTCACAGCTTCCTTCCATCTCTAAAGTCAGCAGGGAGGCAGCTTTGAATCTCTCTGACTCTCACACCCTGCCTTTGTCATCACCTGTCTTTTTCTGAGCCTGTTAAGGACTGTAGTGATGACGTTGGGCCCATTCGGATAATCGGATAATTCAGGATAATCTCTTTAGCAAGGGGTCCTTAACCTCATCTGCCAGGTGAGGTACCAGAATCACACAGTCTGGAGGGAATTAGGATGCGCACGTTTCCCATCAACTGTCAGGTGTTGCTGAAGCTGCTGCTTCTCAGTTCACACTCTGAGCAGCAAAGGAAAAGGCTCAACCTGCCATCCTTCTGTCTCATCGGGCAAACTTGCAGGAAGTGGACACGATTAAGTGGGCAAGGCTTCCATGGCCAGTGTGGCCGTGCAGACTGCTGTCCCTGTGACCTTCTACAGCAGTTACTTTTTGTCTTCTTGTTTGACACTCAGTAAATACTGCCTTATACGATTAGTTAGCATTTTATGCTATCTTATTTTCCAAACAAAACTACAAATGCCTGGAGATCTAGAACAAACCTTGATCAATTTCTTCATACACTTAGCTCCCAAATTCCAACTCTGTACCTTGTACCAGGTAACTGCCCAAGAAATATTTGTTGACTATTCATGGATTTCCTTAGTAGGGGCTGTGGACCTATTAAAATTAGTTAGAATCACAAAGAGATGGAAATATGACTTTTGCTATGGAGCTAAAATTTTAAATCAGGTAAGTTTATAATTAGTTTTACATTCAATAAAGAGACAGAATGTGTATGTCTGTGTTAATAAACTGGATTAATTACATAACGGGATTCTTTTAAAAGTTGGATAACTGAATACAGGAGAATTTCAGAGCACCTGGACCTCTAAACTGCTTCACAATTACAGAAGGATTACATAAAACTATATCCCTATTAAAAACAAATTAAACAATAATCATGAATATTATCCAAAATAATAAAAGAACAGTGAGTAGCTGCTTGATGTGAATTATCAGGAACATTTTCCTGATTGTTCTTTAATTAATTGCTCCATAATCTGAAAGCTTTCTCTGCCTCTCAGCGTGCAATGCAGACTAATACAGAGTTTCCTTCCCCGAACTCACTCACCGTCAGCTTGATACATCATGGCAATGAAAAGAGTACTGAGTTACACAGGAAAATCACCCACGTGTGACTGCCCCTTGGAATTCAGTACGGAATTACATCCTGCAATTAATATGAAGACCGCTGTCTGAATGACCGCCATCTCTCCAGGGGCCATCACTTCCCATCTGTGCTCCCTGGGAAGAGAGTTCCTGCCACGGCCTCTGAGGCAAGGCTGAGGACCCACCCAGCTCTGATCTCTCTCCAGCAGTACATTGTGGAGATGCTGCTCCAAGCGGCAACCTGGTCCCAGTGCCAGCAGAGAGAGGTCTAATCACAGCTGACTTTTCACTTTGCAGAAGTGTCAATTACCCAGTCATTCTTTAATAAACACTGTTAAGCATCTCTTCTTGGTTAAGTGCCATGCTGGGCTCTAGAAGGAGTTGCATGGACAGGATCTCCATCTTTGAGAACCCAAACTCCACTAAAATGAGGCTGTGAAGGGGCTGGGGCTTCATCTGGCCTGCTCACACTGGATCCCCACATCCAGATGAGTGTTTGGCTTATCATAGCTGGATGGAGGGAAGGAGGGATGGATGGATGGATGGATGGATGGGTTAGTGGGGAGCACAGACGTATACATCATTAACTTCTGGTTAATACAGAACTTCTTATAAACTCACACCAAAGCTACAATTTATGGAGACTTCACAAAGCTATGTGCCAAGTACTGTCCTACAACCTCTCTGCAAGTTACCTATTTTAATTCTGATACGCACCTCTGAGTGGCTATGATTATCACACCATTGCACGTGTAAGGAGCTGGTGTGAAGAGCAGCCATGTCTTGTGCCCGAGCTCACACCCTCAGTGATAAAGTGATGACTCCAAATTTAGGTCTTCTGACTCTAAGTCTCTTAACTGCCTCACTATACTGGCCTCTCCCAGCTTTCACAAAAGCCAGAGGCTTCCAAATTGTGGCTCAAAATTAAAAAGGGGGAGAAAGGTGAGTAATTTGCTGCCATGGGACATGCTAAATAAACATGATAGCAAAAGCAATCTTCATCGTGTTGTGAGATCGTGCTGCTTTCCTTGGGGTTTGCCTACAGTCTGAGCCCACGGAACAACCAGGACAAGGATCTGGGCTGACTTTTCTATTGGTTAGAAGAGTCAAGATGCCACAGTATTTCTTGGAGAGAATTGTTATTTCCATGAGTTGGTCGGAGCCTGGTGGTGCTCCTTCTTCAAGACAAGCTACAAAAGAAAACTTTACCTTCAGCAGTTTTTAATACTGAAAATCCACTATTGACAGCAGAGCTGAAGAGTAGGGGCAAGAAAAAGGTCAACATTTCTTTAAAAGAGATGTTTTTCAGTGCAATCATTTCCAAATAATATTACAACCTACAATTGTATGTGGTCAGTCAAGTCTGACTCTTTGCAGCCCTATGGACTGTTGCCAGGCTCCTCTTTCCATGTAATTTTCCATGCAAGAACACTAGAGTGGCTTCCCATTTCTTATTCTAGGGGATCTTCCTGATCCAGGGATTGCCCCTGCATTGACAGGCAGATTCTTTACCATTTGAGCCACCTAGGAAGCCCCTATAATCATATATTAAAGGACAGAAAAGGCCAGCATATGTGCCACGAACACTTGAAATGAATCAAGAGATTTATAAATTCGGAAGATTTACTCTACAGACTACGTACCCACCACTTAGCTTGGGAGGAGATTATAGAGCTGTGGTTGTGGGGTCTGCGGGGGGGATGTCCGCATGAAGAAAAGAGGCTGGGGACCTTGAACAGTCAGAAAATCCCCAAAGTACCAAGCTCTTGAGATGCCAAGGAGGCAAGGCTTATAGAAAGAAGTGGGATGGCACCCAAGACAAATTTCTCCTCCCTTAAAATCTGCTGAGCTAAAGGCTGCATTTTTTCGAATGCCTCTTCTCTTCTCTTCTATACAAACACTAAGGCATTTGCCACATTGCTTGGCCCCACAGCTTCCCTGCCTCGGGCGGAACAGTAAACACCGAGGAGTGTGTCTCTAGACATTGTTGTGATGGCCAGGGCGGACTGTGCCAGGGAGCAGGAGGGATGTTTAGTTAAATCAGTTGGGAGCAGTGGTCCTCAGCGTCATTCCCAGATCCGCAGCCTCTGCTAGACCAGGGAGCTGCAAATATTTTTCTGTGAAGAGCCAGAGAGCAAATATTTTAAGCTTTTTGGGCCAAGACGCAAAACTGAAGATATTATGTGAGTACTTATATAACAAGGGAGGAAATCAGCATCCTCACTTTGACTGATGAAATTCAAGCCATCACGTTGGCTATACATTTTTATAATCTAGATCCATTAATACTAATGAGAAGAATGAAATCATTTTTGCAGGAAACAGCATTTTGCTTAATTGGGGTTCAAAGATAGTGTCCCCTGTCAGGGAATCAATTGCAAAAGTTCATCCATAAGAACCATTACTAGGTTGCTCCTGTTCAGTCCTGTCCAACTCTTGCCAATCCCAGGGACTGTAGCCCACCAGGCTCCTCTGTCCACAGGATTCTCCAGCCTAGGATGCTGGTGTGGGTTGCCATTTCCTTCTCTAGGGGACCTTCCCAACCTTTCTGAACCCAGGGATCAAAACCGCATCTCCCGAGTCTCCTGCATTTCAGGCAGATTCTCTACCCCTGAGCCATAGGCGCCTTGCCAAAGCAGGGGGCAAAACAGATCTGGCCCTTGGGCTAGACCTGCAAACTTCTTAGAAATGCAAATTAGAAGGTCCTACTGAATTAGCAGATGTGGAGGTGGGGCCAGATACCTGCCTCTTAATAAGCCCTTCAGGTAATTCTGAGGCCTCCTAGCATTTGAGAACCAATGGTGCACAGGTTGCAGGGCCAGAATTAGCCCCGCCCACTCTGTTATTACCATGGTAACAGCCATTTCTCAGTCATTCAGTCATCGCCTTCTGCCCTACTTTTCCTTTGCCATTATTTTAATGAGTTTGGGTGTATATTTTTATTTTAAAATAACCCTTTGAGTCTTAGGCAACTCATTTNGTGCAATGCAGACTAATACAGAGTTTCCTTCCCCGAACTCACTCACCGTCAGCTTGATACATCATGGCAATGAAAAGAGTACTGAGTTACACAGGAAAATCACCCACGTGTGACTGCCCCTTGGAATTCAGTACGGAATTACATCCTGCAATTAATATGAAGACCGCTGTCTGAATGACCGCCATCTCTCCAGGGGCCATCACTTCCCATCTGTGCTCCCTGGGAAGAGAGTTCCTGCCACGGCCTCTGAGGCAAGGCTGAGGACCCACCCAGCTCTGATCTCTCTCCAGCAGTACATTGTGGAGATGCTGCTCCAAGCGGCAACCTGGTCCCAGTGCCAGCAGAGAGAGGTCTAATCACAGCTGACTTTTCACTTTGCAGAAGTGTCAATTACCCAGTCATTCTTTAATAAACACTGTTAAGCATCTCTTCTTGGTTAAGTGCCATGCTGGGCTCTAGAAGGAGTTGCATGGACAGGATCTCCATCTTTGAGAACCCAAACTCCACTAAAATGAGGCTGTGAAGGGGCTGGGGCTTCATCTGGCCTGCTCACACTGGATCCCCACATCCAGATGAGTGTTTGGCTTATCATAGCTGGATGGAGGGAAGGAGGGATGGATGGATGGATGGATGGATGGGTTAGTGGGGAGCACAGACGTATACATCATTAACTTCTGGTTAATACAGAACTTCTTATAAACTCACACCAAAGCTACAATTTATGGAGACTTCACAAAGCTATGTGCCAAGTACTGTCCTACAACCTCTCTGCAAGTTACCTATTTTAATTCTGATACGCACCTCTGAGTGGCTATGATTATCACACCATTGCACGTGTAAGGAGCTGGTGTGAAGAGCAGCCATGCCTTGTGCCCGAGCTCACACCCTCAGTGATAAAGTGATGACTCCAAATTTAGGTCTTCTGACTCTAAGTCTCTTAACTGCCTCACTATACTGGCCTCTCCCAGCTTTCACAAAAGCCAGAGGCTTCCAAATTGTGGCTCAAAATTAAAAAGGGGGAGAAAGGTGAGTAATTTGCTGCCATGGGACATGCTAAATAAACATGATAGCAAACGCAATCTTCATCGTGTTGTGAGATCGTGCTGCTTTCCTTGGGGTTTGCCTACAGTCTGAGCCCACGGAACAACCAGGACAAGGATCTGGGCTGACTTTTCTATTGGTTAGAAGAGTCAAGATGCCACAGTATTTCTTGGAGAGAATTGTTATTTCCATGAGTTGGTCGGAGCCTGGTGGTGCTCCTTCTTCAAGACAAGCTACAAAAGAAAACTTTACCTTCAGCAGTTTTTAATACTGAAAATCCACTATTGACAGCAGAGCTGAAGAGTAGGGGCAAGAAAAAGGTCAACATTTCTTTAAAAGAGATGTTTTTCAGTGCAATCATTTCCAAATAATATTACAACCTACAATTGTATGTGGTCAGTCAAGTCTGACTCTTTGCAGCCCTATGGACTGTTGCCAGGCTCCTCTTTCCATGTAATTTTCCATGCAAGAACACTAGAGTGGCTTCCCATTTCTTATTCTAGGGGATCTTCCTGATCCAGGGATTGCCCCTGCATTGACAGGCAGATTCTTTACCATTTGAGCCACCTAGGAAGCCCCTATAATCATATATTAAAGGACAGAAAAGGCCAGCATATGTGCCACGAACACTTGAAATGAATCAAGAGATTTATAAATTCGGAAGATTTACTCTACAGACTACGTACCCACCACTTAGCTTGGGAGGAGATTATAGAGCTGTGGTTGTGGGGTCTGCGGGGGGGATGTCCGCATGAAGAAAAGAGGCTGGGGACCTTGAACAGTCAGAAAATCCCCAAAGTACCAAGCTCTTGAGATGCCAAGGAGGCAAGGCTTATAGAAAGAAGTGGGATGGCACCCAAGACAAATTTCTCCTCCCTTAAAATCTGCTGAGCTAAAGGCTGCATTTTTTCGAATGCCTCTTCTCTTCTCTTCTATACAAACACTAAGGCATTTGCCACATTGCTTGGCCCCACAGCTTCCCTGCCTCGGGCGGAACAGTAAACACCGAGGAGTGTGTCTCTAGACATTGTTGTGATGGCCAGGGCGGACTGTGCCAGGGAGCAGGAGGGATGTTTAGTTAAATCAGTTGGGAGCAGTGGTCCTCAGTGTCATTCCCAGATCCGCAGCCTCTGCTAGACCAGGGAGCTGCAAATATTTTTCTGTGAAGAGCCAGAGAGCAAATATTTTAAGCTTTTTGGGCCAAGAGGCAAAACTGAAGATATTATGTGAGTACTTATATAACAAGGGAGGAAATCAGCATCCTCACTTTGACTGATGAAATTCAAGCCATCACGTTGGCTATACATTTTTATAATCTAGATCCATTAATACTAATGAGAAGAATGAAATCATTTTTGCAGGAAACAGCATTTTGCTTAATTGGGGTTCAAAGATAGTGTCCCCTGTCAGGGAATCAATTGCAAAAGTTCATCCATAAGAACCATTACTAGGTTGGTCCTGTTCAGTCCTGTCCAACTCTTGCCAATCCCAGGGACTGTAGCCCACCAGGCTCCTCTGTCCACAGGATTCTCCAGCCTAGGATGCTGGTGTGGGTTGCCATTTCCTTCTCTAGGGGACCTTCCCAACCTTTCTGAACCCAGGGATCAAAACCGCATCTCCCGAGTCTCCTGCATTTCAGGCAGATTCTCTACCCCTGAGCCATAGGCGCCTTGCCAAAGCAGGGGGCAAAACAGATCTGGCCCTTGGGCTAGACCTGCAAACTTCTTAGAAATGCAAATTAGAAGGTCCTACTGAATTAGCAGATGTGGAGGTGGGGCCAGATACCTGCCTCTTAACAAGCCCTTCAGGTAATTCTGAGGCCTCCTAGCATTTGAGAACCAATGGTGCACAGGTTGCAGGGCCAGAATTAGCCCCGCCCACTCTGTTATTACCATGGTAACAGCCATTTCTCAGTCATTCAGTCATCGCCTTCTGCCCTACTTTTCCTTTGCCATTATTTTAATGAGTTTGGGTGTATATTTTTATTTTAAAATAACCCTTTGAGTCTTAGGCAACTCATTTAGGAAACACGGCATGCCCATGTCTGCTCAGAGATATCTAAGCAGAGGAGCAGGAAGTCCTCTGGGAAAAGGCTCAGAGCCCAGGAGGAAGAAGCATCTCTAACCAAAGCCAGAAGAAGGTCTCAGACATTTTGCTCTCAGTAGGTAACCCGAGAGACTGGTGATGGAAGTGGTGACTTTTCACCTTTCCAGTTGTTGCTCCAAGCCACCTCTGCTCAGTTGAAAATAAACGGGGCTACAACATAGGTGCTGTGTTTTGATTGAAGGGGTGGTCTCAGTGCGATCATTTCATACAATCCATAAATAATGTCTTTGTAGCAAACTCAGAAGGAAGAAATACACAGATTGTCACCTGGGTTCATTCTCACTCTGACTCACCTTTTTCTGTCTCCAGTGCTGCCTTGATTTCTCCATGTTTACAATGGAAATAATCCATCAAAGCGAACTGATGGGGCTGCCTTGAAAATAAACCCAGGTGTGTGAAGATCTCTGCCTCTGACAAATTCTGAGAATTATTATTAGGTTGTATTGTCCTAACAGACTGACAAGATGATGTCTAGGCTGACAAAAGGAGCGCACAGCACCCTGTTACTCATGCGGTGTTGCTCCCGGGGTGGCGCAGACTGCTCTATCGTCCATCTGGCACCTTTCGGGCATACTGCATCTTTTGCTGAACATTCAAACAGCTCTTTAGACCCACTCGCCAGGATGCGTCTGTCAACATTTAAATTAGGTTCCCTACCCCTGAAACGCAGGTTAGTTGAGTGACTTGGGGTTGGGGTCCTGAGGGGGAGGGGAGGGATGTTATCTCCAGAAGGCTTTAGTCAGTCTTCCAAGACCCACATCCAGATGTTTCCTATTAATACTGGTTGACTGATCAAATTCACTGGATGAAACCTAGGAAGTCCCAAAGAGCCAGACCCAAGCGGATAAGGGGTGTATTTTTAGGATACTCACTTTCCTAGTTTAGAATTATGGGTGTAAAGCCAGGAAGACTGTAGCTGTAAGAAGGGAGCCCTGTATTCTCCGGCTTTAAAGGTTTTGCCCAAGACAAGGAAGGAACTTAACATGCTTTCGGAAGCTCAACATCCTGCCCCTTCTCAGGAATTTTCCTGGAGCCTAAGCTTCAGCACAAATGATGCCAAGGAAAGACATACACATCCGCAAGGACTGGCCATGTTGGTGGATCGATTGGAGGCACTTTAAAAAGAGAAGCAGGAGGAGGAAAGTTTAGGATGTGTATCCTAAGGCAAATGCTCAGTTCTGCACCCCCTTTAAAATTCAAGTCCTCAGAGGTCCCCTCGTTTTGACTAACAAATGCAGAAGGAGTCAACACAAAAAAACACCAATGGTTGGGAGAAAGCAAGCCTTGTAAAGCTCTCCGTAGAATCAAAAGGACTACAAAATACTTTTAAAACAATAAAGAGAAAACGTAGATAAGGAAGAATCCGCTGCTGTCTCAAAAGCTTCACCTTTTGAGATGACACTGTTGCGTGTTATTTCTAATTCTCACTTCATGCTGTGTGGTACTTAGATTGTATAGAGACAGACAGATGATTGGTAGACAGACATTCGTCTTGTTATGAAGCCAAGAATTCTAAAAGAAAAAGGATACACAAGGAAAGAAGGGAAAGAAACATCACCTATGAAGCCCCTTCACCGAAGAGGTGACTCTGTGTGTGTTACTTGCTCAGTCGTGTCCGACTCTTTGCAGCCCCATCGACTGTAACCTGCCAGGCTCCTCTGTCCATGGGATTTTCCAGGCAAGAATACTGGAGTGGGTTGCCATGCGTGCTCCAGGGGATCATCCCACCCAGGGATCGAACCCGTGTCTCCTGAGTCTCCTGCACTGGCAGCCGGCTTCTTTACCACTAGCGCCCCCTGGGAAGCCCCACCGAAGAGCTGAGCTCTGTGCAATTCGGAGAGGTTTCTTCACACTGTCCTTCATTCTCCATCAAGTAGAAAACTGAAGTTCTGAGAGGTCCGGGCTTGTCTGAAGCAAAACTGTAAATGGTTAATTTCCCTTCCATTTTATATGAGTTAAGGATGCTTCTGAGTGCTCATTACAAAAATCCAACCAATAAAGGCTTTATCAAATGAAGGGGATTTTTTGCTTCTCACATGCAAGGAGTTGGCAGGGCAGGACTGGGGCACTGGCTCAGGGGTACCCTGGGGACTCAGGCTCTCTTCTGGCTCTATTATCCTGAGCAAGCCGGACAGCATCTCCAGGCTTGTAGGTGTCCTTTCATTCAGCACATGACAGCTTTTTCAGACCCCATCCTGAATCTCACTGGTCCCCACTGTGTCTGCACGCCCTAGTGCTGCGAAGCCAGGCTGGAGAACTCTGGCAGCAATCATATGGCCGGCAAGGTCAATGTCCCCACTACCTGGCCCTTGAGAGGAAAAGTCTGCCAGCCTAACTTGACAGGATCATTGCTAACGGACGCTGATTTTCAATACAATGGATAGATAAAGCTCCTCAATTAGCGAACCGATTTTCTACTTTTCTATACTGAAGTTACTCTCGTGTTCACCACTGTAAAGAAAATGGCAATGAATATCCATGTATTATACATATATCTTTGCATGGATCTCTAAGTATTTTCATAGGGAGATGGGGAGTATAGTTCAGTAGTTAACAGCACGTCCTCTGGAGCTTGGCTGCTGGGTTCAAATCTGGGTTCTGCCCATCAGCAGCTGTGTGACCTTGAGTAAATGATTTAACCTTCAGGAACCTGTTTTCTCACCTNTCTCTAAGTATTTTCATAGGAAGATGGGGAGTATAGTTCAGTAGTTAACAGCACGTCCTCTGGAGCTTGGCTGCTGGGTTCAAATCTGAGTTCTGCCCATCAGCAGCTGTGTGACCTTGAGTAAATGATTTAACCTTCAGGAACCTGTTTTCTCACCTGGATGAGGTTAACGTGAGTTAAAACACGCAGACTGCACAGAGTAAATGCCACCTGTATTAGCTATTATTGACTTCGAAAAAAAATTTTGACCATTGTATTATTAGCAGTAAGTTAAATCCCTAACAAAGGACTTCCCTGGTGGTCCAGTGGTTGGGAATCTCCCCTTCCAGTGTAGAGGACAGAGGTTCGATCCCTGGTCAGAAAATTAAGATCCCACATCCCACAGATTAAGATCCCACATCCCACAGGGCAACCAAGTCTGAGAGCCACAACTAGAGAGCCCTCAGACCCCAGCGAAGACCCAGAGCAGTCTCTCATCCCCACAAAAAATTTTAAAAATAAACAAAATCCCTAAAAGTGAAACTGCAGAGTATACAGTTTTTAACACATATGAATTACATTTCACACAAATAGGTTTTACTAATTTCTGAGAAACAGTGAATATTATCCTTTATTAAAAAAAGGAAAATTTTTTGCTGTTTTGAAAGTGAATAATTGTACTGAACTACAATTAATAATTATAAAATTAATAAAATTATATTCTTAAATTTGTTATTTTGTTAACTTATTTTTGATATTTGAAATTTTTATTTTAGGAACTGCCAGTTTTTTTCTCTTTATCCCTTATTTCTAATTAAGATTTTTTTTTTTTTTAGATATTGGAAACACGTTTATACGTTAAGGGTATCAACTCTTTGGTGACTATACTGAAACTCTTTCCCTCATTTTTTGTTTTTGAATTTTCTTTTTGGTATTCATTAATTAAAATGCTAAAATTTTATATAGTGCAAACTATCCAGTTTTTCTCTTTATGACTTTGATCTTTGATTCCTGGTTAAAAGGAATCTTGCTGTCCTGTGATCCAATATATATTTATTTACATTTTCTTTAATTTTTTAATGGTCTAATTTTTTTCACTTTTAACTGTTCAATCCATTTGGAATTCACTCTAGAATACAGTGAAAAGCAGGAACCTAACTTCTTTTTTTTAAACTGAATAACTCCTGCTGCTGCTAAGTAGCTTCAGTCGTATCCAACTCTGTGCGACCTCAGAGACGGCAGTCCACCAGCCTCCCCCGTCCCTAGGATTCTCCAGTCAAGAATACTGGATTGGGTTGACATTTCCTTCTCCAATGCATGAAAGTGAAAAGCGAAAGTGAAAGCGAAGTCGTGTCTGACTCTGTGNGTTAAGGGTATCAACTCTTTGGTGACTATACTGAAACTCTTTCCCTCATTTTTTGTTTTTGAATTTTCTTTTTGGTATTCATTAATTAAAATGCTAAAATTTTATATAGCGCAAACTATCCAGTTTTTCTCTTTATGACTTTGATCTTTGATTCCTGGTTAAAAGGAATCTTGCTGTCCTGTGATCCAATATATATTCATTTACATTTTCTTTAATTTTTTAATGGTCTAATTTTTTTCACTTTTAACTGTTCAATCCATTTGGAATTCACTCTAGAATACAGTGAAAAGCAGGAACCTAACTTCTTTTTTTTAAACTGAATAACTCCTGCTGCTGCTGCTGCTAAGTCACTTCAGTCGTGTCCGACTCTGTGTGACCCCATAGACGGCAGCCCACCAGGCTCCCCCGTCCCTGGGATTCTCCAGGCAAGAATACTGGAGTGGGTTGCCATTTCCCTCTCCAGTGCATGAAAGAGAAAAGTGAAAGTGAAGTCGCTCAGTCTGTCCGACTATTAGTGACCCCATGGACTGCAGCCCACCAAGCTACTCCGTCCATTGGATTTTCCAGGCAAGAGTACTGGGGTGGGGTGCCATTGCCTTCCCCACCGAATAACTCCTAGCAAGATTTATTTAAAGAATCTTGATTTGCTCACAAAAGTTATCATTTTTGACATATTAAAAATCTTTCATTGAGTTATCCATCTACATATTTAAATTATATTAGTTAATTATAAATTTAATAATTTACTCTAATTATAATTTTATAATACATTTGTATCTGCACACCTTTTTCTTTACCAATTTTCTAAACTTTTAATTTAAAAATAATTATACATTCACAGAAATTTACATAGATAGTTCAGAGAGGTCCCATGTACCTTTCACCCTGTATTTCTCTGTGGTTCTATCTTACATAGGGCTTCCAGGTGGCTCAGTGGTAAAGAATCCACCTGCCAAACAGAAGATGTGGGTTTGATCCCTGAGTTGGGAAGAATCCCTGAAGAAACAGGTAGCTACCTACTCCAGCATTCTTGCCTGGAAGACCCCGTGACAGAGGAGCCTGGTGGGCTACAGTCCATGGAGTCACAAAGAGTCAAACACAACTTAGTCACTAAACAACAGTAACAACATCTTACACAGCTATAGTACAATATCAAAACCAGGAAATTGCCACTGATACAGTATGTGTATAGAGTTGCATTCATGCAATCAAGTTGCAAAACTAGTCTACAGCCCCAGAGATCTCCCTTCTTCTAGCATTTCATAGTTACACACAGCTCCCTCCCTCTTCACCTTCCCCACCCCATCACCATCCATAACCCCTGACTATCACTAACCTGTCTTCCACCTCTGTAATACTAACATTTAGAGAGGCTCCTGAAAGTGGATTACATAATAGGAGCCCTTCGGGATTGGCTTCTTTCAGAAGCTTGCCCTGGAGACTCATCCAAGTTGTTGCCTCTCTAAAAAGTTTGTTCTTTTTTGTTGCTAAGTCATCTTGCATGGTGTGGATGTATGAAGATCTATTTAGCCATTCACTTGAGGGATATTTTGTTGTTTCCAATTTTTGGCTATTACATATGAAGCTGCTATAAACAGTTGTATCCAGGATTTTGTGTGGCTGTAAGTTTTTATGTCTCTGGGATAAATGCCTAGACTTATGAGTGCTGGGTCATATGCTAAGAGTGTGTTAAATTTTTGTGAAAGCCACTAAATAATTTTAAGAGTGACTGTACCATTTCATAGTCACAGCAGCAATGTATGAGACTTCTATTCATATCATCATAACGAACATTTGATGTTGTCATTTTTTAAAATTTCAGTTGTTCTAGGGAAATGTAGTGATAGTTCATCATGACTTTAATTAGCATTTTCCTACTGGTTAGTGAGGTTGAACATCTTTTTGTGGGCTTATTTGTCATCCAGACATCCTCTTTGGTGAAATATCTGTTCATCTCTATTGCCCATTTTCTAAGTGGATTTCATTTTTTTAACTGTTGAGTTCTGAGTCCTTTAGATACTATAGATATGAGTCCTTTGTCAGCTATGAAATTTACAAATATTGTTTCCCAGTTTGTAGCTTATTTTTTCATACTCTTATTATTTCTTTCTTATTCTTTCATCCTCAGGATTGGTCTTTCACAGAGCAAAAGATCTTAATTTTGATGAGGCCCAATGTATTGATTTTTAAATTCTTATATGGATTATGCATGTTTAAGAATACTTCATCAAACCCAAAAGTAACCCACAGATTTTTTCCTATATCTGCTTTAAACATGTTATAATTATACATTTTACTTTAAACGCTAATATATTTTAGATTACATTTTATTTAAGGTGTGAAGCTTGACCCTGGGTTATTTATTATCAATATGTATGTATGGTATTCAACTACTGTTATTATTCACTTTGTGTATATCCTTTAATCCAGAAATTCTCCTTCTAAGGCTTTTCCCAAAGGAAATAATTAATGTCCTGTCACAGCTTTCTTTTTTCCCTAAAAGTGCTTTGGCTCTGCATACCTCTCTCTCCATTCTTATATAAACACTTAAGCAGAAAAACCTTTGCTTTATGGATACATAATTTACATAATAAAAAATTGGTCCATTTTGGGTATTCAATTCAATGGTTTTCAGTGTTATTTGCAGAGTTGTACAACCATCACCACAGTCTCGTTTTGGAATCCTCAAAGAAATTTTGTACCTATTTCCAATCACTCCTCAATTCCCAGGGTGAAGCAACTTATTTTCAATCTCTATAGATTTGCTTTTCCAGACTTTTAATATTAAACATAGTGATAGTGTTCACTGTATGATCTTTTACACGTGGTTTCTTCCACTGAACATAATGATTTTGAGCTCATCCCTGTTGCAGCATGTATATTTCCTCTTTATTGCTGAGTGGTATTTCATGGTATGGATACACCACACTTTGGTTGCCCATTTACAACTTGATGCATGTGTGAACTTTTGAGCTGTTATGAATAATGCTGCCATGAACATTCACATCCAAGTTTTATGTGCAAATGTGTTTTCATGTTTCTTGAGTAGACCCCTAGAATAATGTTGATGTATTAACAAGAAAAGTCAGATTTTTATTGGAATTGCATTCAGCTAAGGGAATAACTGGCTCCCCAGATGGCTCACAAGGTAGAGAATTTGCCTGCAATGCAGAAGATGCAGGTGTGATCCCTGGGTCAAGAAGATCCCCTGAAGAAGGAAATGGTAACCCACTCCAGTATTCTTGCCTGGGAAATTCCATGGACGGAGGAGGCTGGGCTACAGTCCAAAGGGTCACAGAGTTGGACAGGACTGAGGAACTGAGCACACAAGGTAATAATTGGCATCTTCAGAACCTTCTTCCAATTTTTCTCCTTAGGTTAACGGGATGCTAATATTTCCATTTCATTTTTGTACACCTCTCATTTGCCCACAAATCCATTAACTGTCTTGTACAGGGAAAGTCCCTGATGGTCCAGAGGCTAAGACTGGACTCTTGTACTCCCTCGCTCCAGGCCTGGGTTTGATCGTTGGTCAGGAAACTAGATCACATATTCCACCTCATACAGCAGTCCTGTAATAAAAACTAGTGGAGTTCACAAGCCGCCACTAAAGATCCCATATACCCCAACAAAGATCAAAGATCCTCATGCAGCAACTGAGACCCCAGCACAGCCAAACAAACAAACAAAAGTACATGACAGATGCTTGCCAGTCACTGTCTTTGGTGTTAAGGGCATGGCAGTGAACAAGACCTAATAGCTGCTCTCTTAAGCTACTTTCTAGCCGAAGGAAGGGCTGATTTGCCCAAGAGCTTTGAGCAGCGACAGCACCGAGAGTGAGAGGGGAAGGACTCAGCATTTCAGGTGGACGCGGGGACGATCCTTCCAACACAGAAGGTCTCTGAGATGCGACCAACCCATTTTCTTCAGACAAGCCTGCACCCAAGGTTCTATCCTGACTTGTCTCGTCTGCAGTGCCAGGAAGAGGGGCTCTGACAAAGAACAGATGGATCTGTGCATTTTTGCTAACCTGAGGCCAGGAGGGGACGATGGGGGACCAAGCGCTCAGAGATAAAACGCCCTGCGATGAAGCCAACAGGACTTCCATTACGATCTCAGCGGTTTGTTAGACCTGTAAATCCCTGTATATTCTTCACGTGTGTTATTCATATAAAGCAGGTACTCAGGCCACATGATTGACAGCAGAACTCAGCAATGCTGGCACATTTGTTGGAGGGTGTAAAAACGTGGCGGCCAGGAAGAAACATCCCACATGGAGAATGAGTTTGGGGAGAGAAAACCGCACTCCCCCCGGGAGAGTAGGGGGATGGCCGAGGCTACTTCCCAAGAGGAGAAGGTGAGCGGCACTCCGGGGGTCCGCCGAGAAGAACAGCAGGGGGGCCAGAGAGAGTGAACAGCGAGGACGGGCCTCTGGGAAGAAGGGCTTCCCTGCAGCAGCTGAAGAGCTCAGTCTGTCTGAGATTCCTGTGAGAGTGGGGGTGGGGCACAGGTACACCCCCACCCTCCACTGCCCCTGCCCCTGAAAGCCTGCTAGAGATTTCTACAGTTAGTCCCCCATCGTCCACCTCATACAGCGATCCTGCGATGAAAACGTGTTAGATAATCTAGGGGCTGAACACTCCTGACACAATCCTGCAGCTGGAAACTGACAGTTGCCAGAAGTCAACGGGAGCTGGTTACCTGATTTAGGCAAGTAGAGAGAGACATTTCAGCAAACTGTTTCTTCCAAGGTGGACTCCGAGTGGGTTGAACCCTTTCTCTGCCTTCAAACAATGTAAGCCCCCAGGGGCTTGTCCTTCTGAGGATGGGGAGGGATTGAATACAAATAACCAGAAGAGCAATTCCCCTGGTAATCTGGAACCTTCTGCAAGTTCACTAAAGATCAGAAGGGAGTAAACAGTACCCTCCCTAAAGGTGAGACCCAGTGAATGAGCTACATAGACAACCGCAAGGATAAAGAAATGATAGCAGAGGATTTGCTTGGATAAAGAAAATGTGCTGGGGGGGGAAATAGAGTCAACTGGGGAAAAGTGCCAACTATACCCCTGGGGAATTGTCCAGAGAAACAAGGTAGTTAATGAGCTAAGGAAACCTGAAAAGCAGCGCTGCTGAAAGAGGCCACAGCAGAGAGAGAATAAGAAACAGGGATGTGTTTGCAGGGTGAGCCTGAAGGTCAAAGAGGCAAAAGCAAAAATAATAGCTGAAGACAAAGAGTCTTAGTTATCTAAGCATCAAGATCACTAAACCCATGTTTTTAAAATTACTTTCTGGGAGAATACACTGGTGTTTGTAACTAGGTCAAAATGTCCCATGGTGCAAATAAATGACTGTGTTCTTGCCCAATTTTAAGGGGGAAAAAATGTTATTAGACAAAGATTCACAGTTTTAAGGTTTTCTTCCATAAGTATTCCTTCAATATCTGATGCTTACTCGATTCTTATGTAAGACTCTAATGTTAGATGGTTCGTGATTCAATCGAAAAGCAAACATGAATTAATTTTGTTTGCTACCTGAAAATATTCCAAGAGGAGGTCTGAGATGTTCAAACATCCCATCTCCTGAAGAAGTCTGAGAATTGAATCCAAGTGAGGCCAAAATCTAGAATGGTATAAAACCAAACACAGTAGCTTCTGTTTGTGGACATTGTAATTTTACTATCTTTTGTACAGACCAGAGTTTCTAGAAAATGCAGTGGCCGAATGAATATTGCAAAAATGACTGATCCCCTGTCTCCACAGCTTGAAGTAAGAATAAGATGAACCAGAAGACAGGATGGAGTCTTTAAAAGCCAGCTAGTGCTTTCTTCAAATCCCGTTGTTCAATACCAACTATTCAATATTATGCATCATTTAAATACTGCATTAATATGTATGGTGTCCAAGAGGTTATGCAACATGTCCTTGAGATTTTTTTTTTTTATGGCTGCAAAAGCAAAGAGGGAATCAAATTATCCAGTTTGACTTTATACATCCTTTAAATAAATGGCACACTGAAGGATCACCCAGGAAAAGGGTACAAAAAGTATCATTTCAAAGTGGTTTAGAATCCCGTCTTGCTCAGAGCCAGAAAGGCTAGCTGACATTTCCATGTCTCTATGTGCTGGTAGAGACAGGCACAGAAAACCAGAAAGCTGGCTCCACTGATGGAATCCTTGGAGCTTTGTTAACTTCCTCTGACTTGAGATCCATGATTCTGTGCACCACCCTGGCCCCCCACTCCCCCTTCACCTGTGCCCTCAGCCTTTGCAGATTCCTGGAGAGATTCCTTTACTGCCTACTAGGGGAAGCCATAGAGAGTCTATATGTTCTACTTCTAAAGTCAGCCATTAAATGCACATTCTGATGTGTACCCTCTTAAAGTGATTGCTGCAAATAACCATCTTTTCTAATCCTCCTCCTATGGTTTGTGAATTCTGTCCTGATGATAATATACTTATTTCTGTAAATGGGAAAAACATCATTTCCTTGGCAAAAAAAAAAAAAAAANTGTGTACCCTCTTAAAGTGATTGCTGCAAATAACCATCTTTTCTAATCCTCCTCCTATGGTTTGTGAATTCTGTCCTGATGATAATATACTTATTTCTGTAAATGGGAAAAACATCATTTCCTTGAAAAAAAAAAAAAAAAAAAAAGAAAGAAAGAAAGAAAAGTAGAGCTGTAACACTGATTGGTATTTAATTTCCATAAAGTATAATTTTTCTATCATTTCATTCATATTAATGTCATCAAAAGCCAGAAGTTATAAGTGATTGGGAGGCACTGGAAGGCAATCTGTGACACAGGTTCCCTTTGGTGAGCGGAATAAATGAAGCTCTTATACGATATGCTGGAAACAGTCAGAATGCTACAGGCCCAACCCTAATCGTGGAAGGAAGTGGCTTTGGAGAATAATAAAAAAACAAGAATATTTTGAAGCATTACCTCTACTTTCTCTGCGTATCATTTTCCAGTATACCAGTGCTTCCCCTCTGTAAAAAGCTGTGTTATCACTTTATTTTGCCTGTCAAGAAATCATGGTGGCATCTTTCTTGCTGGAAAATAACTTCTTGTGATACTTTTCTGACATCGTGGTATTTCTGTCTTCTTCAGTATAAAGAAGACAGCTGAAATTGTTGTCAGTAAGATTTTATAGAAATTCAAAACTAAATTAAGTGTGGGAAAATACTGCATGCTTTCTCCCTTCAGAAAAAAAAATTATATTAATATTACTTTGAGCCTATTTTAATCATGTAACTCTTTTGTGGTTCTGACAAGAGTTTCACTGGGTAAAAATATTCTATCAAGGCTGATTTACTGGCTTTATATGTTAGATATCTATGTATTCTGTGATGGTCATTTGGGGCAGGCAGTTTTCTCCTTTGCTCTGACTGTATTTATACTCTAAATGGAATATGAATATATTATAGTTGTTACAATGATCCAAAAGGGGTGTGCATTAAGAAATTAACTATAAACTGCAAAATTAATTGTTCACTGTGATTGTTTGGCTTCCAATGATTTGGAGCCCCAAATATGCAGATTCTATCATTACATGATCAGTAAGTCAGCAGCGGGGATTCCAGCACTGTGAGGTTATGTGAGGCCACCATATAACCTGAACAGTGGAGCAAAGCCTGGGGCTCACAAGATGGTTGCAATGGCCCAGGTGTGAGACTGAGGAAACCCAAGCCCACTTCAAAACATAATTAATTTTAAAATATCTGACCCATTTTCCAAGTGTAGATACATTTTATCTTAATATTTTGAATAAAATGATATAGGTTTATAATATCAACTTCTCTCCTGACATAACATGCATAATTTTTCCCCACTCTTTTGTTTCAGAAAAGAAGCAATGATCTAAGTTTCCAATATGACCTTGAGATATATTCTGGTGAGGACTCCTTTCATAGTGATACTTAAGATGATCAACCTCCAAAACACACAAGCAGCTCATGCAGCTCAATATCAGAAAAACAAACAACCCAATCAGAAGTGAGCAGAAGACCCAAACAGACATTTCTCCCAAGAAGATGTACAGGTAACGACCAAGAGGCATACGAAAAGATGCTCAACATAGCTCTGCCGCTGCCGCTGCTAAGTCACTTCAGTCGTGTCCGACTCTATGCGACCTCAGAGATGGCAGCCCACCAGCTTCCCCCATCCCTGGGATTCTCCAGGCAAGAACACTGGAGTGGATTGCCATTTCCTTCTCCAATGCATGAAAGTGAAAAGTGAAAGTGAAGTCGCTCAGTCATATCTGACCCCTAGCGACCCTATGGACTGCAGCCCACCAGGCTCCTCCATCCATGGGATTTTCCAGGCAAGAGTACTGGAGTGGGGTGCCATTGTCTTCTCCCAATATAGCTCTAGAGAAAAGCAAATCAAAACCACAAAGAGATGTCTACCTCTCAGAGCAGTCAGAATGGCCATCATCAGAAAATCTGCAAAAAAATAAATGCTGGAGAGGGTGTGGAGAAAAGGGAACCTTCTTGCTTCGTTGGTGGAGATGTAAATTGATACAGCCCCTATTCAATACAGCCCCTATGGAGAAAAGTACAGAGAGTCCTTTAAAAAAAACTAACAACAAAAATTACCATATGACCCGGCAATCCCACTACTGGGCTTCTACCCTGAGAAAACCACAATTCAAAAAGATACTTAAAGGGGGGAGGAGGATTCAGGATTGGGAGCTCATATACACCTGTGGCGGATTCATGTCAATGTATGGCAAAACCAGTACGGTATTGTAAAGTAAAATAAAATTTAAAAAAAGATACTTAAAATGAAATACAGGTTTTTATTGGTCAACACTTTGTCCTTGGACAGGTATAATAAAGGTTTCCTAAGTCACCCTAGTCAGTCAATTTAATTTCACAAGTCCATAATCACATGCACAAAACATATATATAAGTTTGCATTGTTCCAAACATACGACAAGAACAATATCCGGCACCCACACAAGTAGTTGTTCAGCCTCTGTTTTTGCAGGAGGGGAGGGGGGCTGGCTTTGATGTGAATTAAGTTGGAAAGTGGAGAACAGAAGTAAAAGGGATCCAGACCCTGCTTTCTGAGACAACAAATAGGAGATATGCATATGAAAATGCCATTGGCTTCCACCAGAAAGAAAGTGAAAACATTCATCTCAAGCTTTACAAGTACAATTAAAGCCATTTCCAGTCCCATCTAGGGAAGAAGTGATCATCTTGCTGAGGCTCAGCAACCGAAGGCTAAGGAAAAGCACGCTTCAGGAAATACCCACAAACAAACCAAAACACAATGGCTGCAAGAGCAGCGTGGGGCTCCGAAGATGAGATGAGCGTGTCCGTCACCACTCCCTGCCTGCCTGGTCTCACTGGGAACCGCAAGGCACTCTGGGAAACTCTTCTCTATCTTTGGATCAGACCCAAACCTCGCAGGTGGCTTCTGCCCTCCCCTGTGTCTCCAGGACCCACGATGAGCCCTGTAAAGATTCCCCACCGTCATCACCAGCACTAACACCTGACTCAGGCTGCACAGACATCAATGCCTGTACCCCAAGCAACACCTACAGCAGCAGCCCCAAAATTTCCACATAGAACAGGCTTAGGGATAGGATGGGATGAGTAACCTTTCCATAGCAAGTACTCAGTTTTTACGTCTATATATTCATTTAGAGGTGTTCTGGGGAATGGTAGAGATGATGAGGGACCGGAGGACCTCTTCTTCCCCAAGCTACCCCTGACTCTCTCATTTCCTTGGCAAGATCTTCCCTGAATATCTGATCTAAATTATTCTCTCCTGCTGCTTCCTCTCACCAGTCACAGCACCCTCTTTTAATTTCTCCATTACACTCATCAAGCTGTGAAATTTTCTCGGTGGTTTGCTTCAAACTTTTCTATTACCTACCTGCCCCCTTCCCAGAGAGGGACTTTGTTTATCTGTTCATCACCCCACCCCCAGTGCCTAGAAGACTAATTATAACATAGTAACTGCTCAGTAAATATTTGTTGAGTGAATAAATGCAAGAATCTAAAAGCTGGGTACACAAGAGGCACTTAAAAAAATAATGTTTGCAGGATGAGTCAGAGACTTGTCACCCAAGCTCTAGTCTTGAAATCTTATGTTTCTTTGTTTATCTGTTCATCACTCTACCCCCACTGCCTAGAAGAATAACCGCAACCTAGTAACTGTTCAGTAAATATTTGTTGAGTGAATAAATGCAAGAATCAAAAAGCTGGGTACACAAGAGGCACTTTAAAAGAAATATTTGCAGGATGAATCTGAGATTGTCACCCAAGCTCTAGTCTTGGTTTCTTTACTTTTGAAAAGGAGTTCCGTGTCCGTGTGTTTCTCCCTTCCTGCTGGGAACTCACAGCAGCTCACATCACAGTTAATTTTGAAAGGAGCTCCGACATGCGAGTTTCTATTAGTTCTCAGTAGGACAAGTCTTCTATCTGAAGTGCTCATGGATTATTAGAAATAATGGGGACAGCCTTGGTGTGGACGTTGGGATATGTTTTGGGAACACAGAGCACATTTAGTTGTGAGCTTCTTCTTGGCTGTTCAGTAGCTGGTGCCCTCTCTGCAAAGCCCTTTCCAAGCTCGGCTTTGATGTGCTTTCAGCTGTGCCAACACACTCTGGTTTCTCATTTCAGACCTCAATTATCTTATGAGGCACACAATCCAGCTTTGATGGTGTCCATGGAAAATGATAGAAAATACAGGCCATCGGGGGAAAGTGAATGTACAGAAAGGAAACTTCTTATTAGAGAAGACAACCCCCAGTCAGTCTCTTGGTGACTTGCAAAATTAAGAATGAATGGGGCTGGAGGCAGAAAGTGAAGGCTGTCTCTGTCACACGCCCCGTTTGTCTGAAACGGAGGTAGAGGTGCCTGGCTGATATGTTTCATCATCTCCTTTCCTCTGTGGTGGAAGTGTTCTGGCTTGAACTCTGACATGTTTCAGAAACACAAAACAGGCTGGATCGTGACCTTGACACAGCATGAATTCACCCTTAGTTTCCAAACAGAAGTTCTCGAAAGTGATGCCGAGTTCCTTCTCCCAGAGGTTCATTTGTGGGCCTCTGGGGAATGGAGGCAGAGGCAAATGCCTGTCCCTCTGGGACAGCAGTGTCGCTGGGGAAGGGCTGGAAACACAAACCGTGTAATCTGGAACTGTGAGAAACCAAGGGTTTCCCACCCTTGGGCTTCCAAGCTCTGCTTCATCCAGGCTCTGCCGGGTGTCTTCTTGCCTATTCTGTTCCAAAAGAAATCTAACGGGGCTTTAACCCACTGTTGCATTTCCTATTTTCTGTTTTATCAAACTCTATTATCCTTTGTATGTGCCATGAAAAAAAAGCCTGAGGCTAACAATGTATGTAATGGTGGGATGCAGATCAAAGACTGTGCCTGGTGAAATCTACATTTCAGGTAAACAACAGAGAGCTTCTGTGTGTATGTTCCACCTAAGATTTTATTTGCTAAATCTGGTGCTTGGTTTATTGTTTTCTCTGATTCGGTTTTTATTTGTCATGTTTTTTTTATTGGCTGGGGTATGGATAAGGAAGTAGGAAAGAGGAGGAGTGAGATATCTGGTGTCCCATGCTCAACCTCGTGATAATGGGGTTTTTTCCTTCTGTGGCAATGCCAGAAAAAGGCTTTAAAGTCCCTTCTGTGAATCCCTGAAACGTCCAGTCTGAAGAATGTCCTCTTGGTTGTGTTTTTGCAAACTCCTACGCTGACTCTCGAGTGACTTGAGTTTGCAATCTGGGTTCTCCAGCACTGAAATGAAAGGGCCTTAGTAACTACAAAATGAGTGAGGTGGCAATGGGGAAAGGGTTTTCACCCCCACCCCCCTAGAAGAGTGGGCTTCTTGAGTGACACTGAGCCAAGGCCACGTGGGCCATGAGGGCAATGTTGCTCAGTTACAATAGCCAATCCTGTAACCACATTTCAGAGTGATTAAGGGTAGGCACCTCCCACATCAATGTTGGTGAATGTGAACAGAACTTGAGAGGGAGGGTAACAAGGTGCAAGAAGAGGTTCAGACTACCAAGGAGGATGGCTAAATGTAATGAGTGTTAAGCTGAAGGTGAAAGTTGCTCAGTCGTGTCCAACTCTTTGAGACTTCATGGACTATACAGTCCATGGAATTCTCCAGGCCAGAATACTAGAGTGGATAGCATCTCCCTTCTCCAGG